>OU342746.1:4976922-5213801 GCA_910589775.1 Avena eriantha
TGAAATGTGTGTTCTTCTCATTAACCATAGCTAGAGTCATTGGATGTGTGTTCTCTTTAGGGACCACACATGGATCCACCAGTGTCATTGCATGTGTGTTCTTTTTACTAACAACAACCGGAGTCATTGCATGTCTGTTCTTTGCACATACCACATATGGATCCAGCAGTTTCATTGCAATGTGTGTTCTCTTCAGAGACCACAGCTAGAGTCATTACATGTGTGTTCTCTTCAGAGAGCACATATGGATCCAAAAGTGTCATTGCATGTGTGCTCTTTTTACTAACAACAACTAGTGTCATTTCATGTGTGCTCTTTTTACTTACAACAACCACAGTCATTGCATGTGTTCTCTTTTTACTAACAACAACCAGAGTCATTGCATGTGTGTTCTCTTCAGAGACCACACATGGATCCACCAATGTCATTGCATGTGTGTTCTTTTTACTAACAACAACTGGAGTCATTGCATGTGTGTTCTTTTCTCATACCACATATGGATCCACAAGTGTCATTGCATGCGTGTTCTATTTAGAGACCACACATGGATCCACTAGTGTCATTGCATGTGTGTTCTTTTTACTAACAACAGCTTGAGTCATTACATGTGTGTTCTCTTCAGAGACCACATATGGATCCAACAGTGTCATTGCATGTGTGCTATTTTTACAAACAACAACCAATGTCATTTCATGTGTGCTCCTTTTACTAACAACAACAAGAGTCATTGCATGTGTGCTCTTTTTACTAACAACAACCAGAGTCATTGCATGTGTGTTCTCTTCAGAGACCACACATGGATCCACCAGTGTCATTGCATGTGTGTTCTTTTTACTAACAACAACTAGAGTCATTGAAATGTGTGTTCTCTTCAGAGACCACACACGGATCCAACAATGTCATTGCATGTGCGCTCTTTTTACTAACAACAACCAGTGTCATTGCATCTGTGCTCTTTTTACTAACAACACCCAAAGTCATTGCATGTGTGCTCTTTTTACTAACAACAACCAGAGTCATTGCATGTGTGTTCTCTTCAGAGACCACACATGGATCCACCAGTGCCATTGCATGTGTGTTCTTTGTACTAACAACAACTGGAGTCATTGCATGTGTGTTATTTTCACATACCACATATGGATCCACCAGTATCATGTAAATGTGTGTTCTCTTTAGAGACCACACATGCATCCACTAGTGTCATTGCATGTGTGTTCATTTTACTAACAACAACTTGAGTTATTCCATGTGTGTTCTCTTCAAAAGACCACACATGGATCCAACAGTGTCATTGCATGTGTGCTCTTTTTACTAACAACAACCATTGTCATTGCATGTGTGCTCTTTTTACTACAACAATCAGAGTCATTGCATCTTGGCCCTTTTTACTAACAACAACCAGAGTCATTGCATGTTTGTTCTCTTCAGAGACCACACATGGATCCACCAATGTCCTTGCATGTGTGTTCTTTTTACTAACAACAACCAGTGTCATTGCATGTGTTCTCTTCGACTTAGAATAGACTAGAATGTCATCCAGATAGACCACAACGAACTTATCAAGATACTCCATGAAAACCGAGTTCATAAGCCTCGAGAAGGTGGCAGGTGCATTGGTTAGACCGAAAGACATGACCGTGTACTCATACAGGCCATAGCGGGTGGTGAAAGCTGTTTTAGGAACATCTTCCTTGCGAATCTTGATTTGATGATAACCACTTCTCAAATCAAGCTTAGAGAATACCACAGCTCCGGCTAGCTGATCGAAGAGATCATTAATCCGCGGAAGGGGATATTTATTCTTGATTGTTTTAGCATTGAGTGCCCGATAGTCAACACAAAGTCTATCAGTCTTGTCTCGCTTCTTCACAAAGATGGTTGGACTACCCCAAGAAGAAGTACTGTGCTGAATGAAACCCAACTTCTCTTGTTCATCCAACTGACGCTTAAGTTCAGCCAACTCAGCAGGACCCATTTTATAAGGCCGCTTGGAAATAGGAGCGGTACCAGGTTCAAGTTCAATGACAAACTCAACCTCACGATCCGGAGGCATACCTGGTAACTCTTCAGGAAAGACATCTGGAAACTCACAAACTACAGCAACACTCTGAATACCTTTCATAGCATCATCATTCAGAGCTGCCAAAGAATAAAGCTGAATTGCAGGAGTCAGACTTGGAGAATAGACTATATGACCTTCAGGGATTTTCAGAGAAACCGAACGTTCAGCACAATCAATCACAGCTGCATTTGCTGTCAACCAATCCATGCCCAAGATAACATCAATATCAGAATTGCCCAGAATAATTAAGGAAGCCGGAAAAGAAGAACCACCAATCTCAATTTGATTGCCATGGCTGATCTTAGTAGACAACAATCTTGCCCCGGGAGAAAGAACCATTAACTTTTTATCCAGCTGGTCGATAACAAGCTCATGCTCATTTGCAAATTTGTGAGAAACGAAAGAATGTGAAGCACCAGAATCAAACAAAACTCGTGCAGGAACTGAGTTAACAGGAAGCATACCCATGACAACTCCAGGTGCATGCTCAGCTTGAGCGATGTTGACACAGTTGGCACGAGCAACCGTAGACCCAGGCTTAGTGTTGATGTTGAGAGCCCGAGGTGGAGGTGCACGAATCATAGGAGCACTTGTCGCAGGTCTTGGAGGTGGTGGTGGAAGAGCTTTGTTGTTCATTGGACAATTCCATTGCTGATGGCCGGTGTTTCCACAAGTATAACAAGCACCAGGTGGACGTGGAGCAACGTAGCCAGGGACTCCGCCAGGCGCTCCAGGGTAGTTGTGGTTGTAGCCCCTAGGAGCCGCAGTGAAGGAGTTTGGTGGCCTTGGTGCATAGCTTGACGGTCTTGGTGGAGCAGGGAGCGACGGTGGGGTGTTAGGAACCCAGACACGACGCTTAGAAGGAGCTGCCATAGCAGAAGAGCTTGCTGTATCACGGCTGTGTTTCTTTGACTCCTCAAACACTTGCCTACTTGCTTCTTCCTGCAGAGCTGTGTGTTGAAGTTCCAGGAAAGATGCTGGCCTTGCATGAGTGATTGCATATTTGATGGAAGCATTGAGGCCTTGCCGAAACCTCTTTTGCTTCTTCTTGTCATCAGAGATCTCATCGCCACCATAACGAGACAGGTTCATGAAGTTTCTGATGTAGGTGTTGACATTGTCAGTGCCCTGCTTGAGGTTGAGAAACACTTCCTTCATCCTTTCCATGACAATTTCTGACAGATATTGCTCTTTGAAAGCAGCAGTGAATCGCTCCCAAGTAGGCTGAAAACCAGAAAGATCTGCCTTGAGGTAATTTTCCCACCAGAGAGCTGCATCTCCCTTCAGAAGGTGAGTAGCACACTTGACCCATTCTTGCTCGGGAACATCCGCAGTCATGAGCAACCTTGACACTTCACGAAGCCAATCATCCGCATCAAGTGGCTGATCAGACACTTCAAATTGACGTGGGTTGAACTTGAGAAAACTCTTGATGTCTCCTCGCTTGGGAGGTGGAGGTAGCGGAGCAAACTCATTCCTCCTCACACTTTCCTCGAAGCGCTGCTGGTTCTGCTGCATAGTGCCCAAAGCATTTGCAATACTTGCCAAAGCAGCCCCGAGTTCAGGTGGTATATCCTCCTCAGAACGGCGTGGTGGTGCCATCCTATGATTGATATAAAACACAAGTCAGTACTATAATGGAGAATGATAATAATCCAAAATAGTACCAAAATGGAATTAATCAAGATTAAAGAATGCAATTCACTGAGGTGATATTAAAATATCAACAAAGTTCAAGGCAACTAGAAGATATTAAGCATAACACACACGACTGAACAAGGAGTGTGGTACACAACTAACAAAGAAAAAATTTCCGCAAATTTCGGCATTAAAATACCACTATATGCGCAAAACCACTTAATGAATCAAGATTAGTAACTCTACTATTTCAATATACAAAAGCAAATGACAAAAGTAGTGGTATGGTCGCGACTCCATCCCGCACTCAAATCATTACTTCGCACATGAATCAGTAAAACACATATCCCAACAACTTCTTCTTAAGGTGAACCTAAAGATTGGTAACTACGGAAAAGAACACCCCAACAAGGTAACGTCGGATAACAAAGAGTAAGATAGATCGCATCGGTGTACAACGAATCAGAATAGATCGCGTCGGTTTACAAAGGACTGTCGGTAGGGAATGTACCAACAGTTGATAACCAAAAGGCAGATAGTGATAACATTTGGATGCAACAGATAGACAAGGAATTCACACACACACACACACACAAACATAACCTATGGTACTACGGAACCCAGAACACGTGAATCCTAGTTTGAAGTTTAGAAGAGGATTGAAAATGTTACACTTCCTTACCAGAAAAGGGTGGGTGGGTGGGTAAGAAGAAAAATGGAAGCAGTCCTACTCTCACGTTTTGTTTTCCCCTAATATACATAACTACCAAAATATTTGCTAGACTGACAACGACCATTTTGGCTGAGACCCTGAAGGGCGGAATGGCTCTGATACCAATTGTAACTACCTCGGTGAATTACGCTCTTAGTTAATGCCTGGATGAACGAAAGTGGTTAAAATAGTACGGTGGGGCCCAGGGCCACTCACGGTAGACCTTTCGGCCGTCCTAACCACTTTCAGTCAACGGGACAAGAACGAGCGGCGTAATCGGCAGGCGAAGGGATCAACTACATACACAAATGAGTATGTATGCAAGCCACATACAACAGTACATCAGAGCCATTCCATCTAAAAGAAATAGAAATATTGCAACGCCATACGGCAAGATCCAAATATCCTAGATAGATATAATAATTTAGGATAGCTCCTCATACATCACACATCAGAGTATCAGGCGGAAGCGGAAAACAAGATCCGAGTACGGATAAGAAGCAAATTGGCATAAGATGCCCCATAAATAAACACATCCCGCCCACAGATCACACGGATCCCCGTTCCCGGAATCTCTACACCAAATGATCGTTGCCAACATCATCTGTCTCCTCCACCCAGTATCCATCTTGCGGGTACACCTGTTCATCTGAATCAAACAATTTATCGTGTGAGACCCTAGGGGTACTCAGCAAGTCTTTATGCCACTAAAGGGGACACAACCTGGGGTGACGCAATTGCAGCAAAAGATAATACCTAACAATTCTATAGAGACTCGCTAACCTTCCGCCTAACCAATGATAGACGGAAGTCCGTGAATTAAGAACAACAGTTATAACAGTATAATTAACAGATCCATCCTCCTCCTCGCTTACCAACGAGGAAGCGGACGAACAACCCCCATCATCCGTTGGCAGTTTCTATTAACCATTCCATGAGTATTGCACTATTTACTAGTCAAGTACTTAGTCAATTTGAAAGCGGTACTTTAGTTATACTTGTCTATGATCGAGAAACTGTGCTCCAAGTCGTCCATAACCGCGGACACGGCTTTCAGAAAGATTTACCCTGCAGGGGTGCACGAATAGCAACACACACTCGATCAACCTCGGAAAAACCAAATCAAAACCCAACGAGGCATTCACGACAAAGCAATCACAGGATTCAGAAATATTTCAGGGGGCCACCCCATTAAGCTACCTGCAACGAAGTTGGCCGGCTCCGAGACGGACCCAAGGTTTGTGTCAATGGCTGTAAACGACTGGGAACCCGAAAATGTGACTGGGCTTGTCGATACCGCGAAAACATTCCACGATCCAAAACAGTACAGGTGCTCCACGCACAATCTTAAATAAAGCAGTAACATGGCATAAGTACAGAATAGTAATAAAGCCCCAAACTACTTGTGGCCCCAAGAAATAAGAATGAATCAAGCTCTGACTCAGGGGGGTCCATAAGGCCTCCCAGATGTGGATAGTGCGAATAAACAAGGAACAGGAATCAAGTACTCGGGGTCCTACGGGACACAAGTGAGCAGGAAAAACCAAATAGCAGATATTGCTCACCGGTGCCTCTTTCATTAGTTATCCCATTACTACTCATGTTATGTTGTTTAGGTACCTCATTATCCATCAGACACTCACATACCCTACTCATGCTTTTCTACGACTCGCATGGCTCAAACAACTCCTGTAGTAATGGCTCATGGGACCGGAACAGGCTTAATGTGGTTTAAAAGTAAAGGCTATGCAGTACTTGGGATTCAATTTAATGTCATCGCGACTCAATGATGCAAGAATAAGATAGAGGCAATAGGTACTGTATGTATGCAAGCATGTGGTAGTGCTTGCCTGGCAGCTCAGTTGAAGCGAGAGATGGATCTGGGTAATACTCCTGTGATTCCTGGTAATTCTCTTGCTGGGCGTCTATTCGAAGAAGAACCAAACAAACAAGGGCCAACATAAATAAAGTGCGCAAGCATATAAATTGAAATGCAACAAGCAACCAAGCATGCCATGATGAATGATGCACAATTTACATGGCATTTGAGTAGCATGGCAAAGGTGAGGTGTGGATACAAGAAGTAAAGCATTTTATTATTTATTTGACCAAGTTTTATTGTCATAAACAGTTCAGATTTTAAATGACAACATGATGCATGCTTCAATTCAGAACAAGGATTGCATAAATAGAACAGGCTCGTCGCGCTGATCGATTTAGACATATCATTTGTCAAATTTGGAGTTACAAAACAAAAGTTATTAATTAAATAAGGAAAAGGGCATTTTATTGTAATTTTAATCAACTCGAAATTCAAAGTGTGCAAAAATATATTTTGAAGGCATATTTGGATTCCTCACATTTTTCTGATTCTAAAACATATATCATATGTATTATTTGGATTTGTATTTTAAAAATTATTTGAATCTGAAAAGAATTTGAATTTAAATAAATTTGGAAAAGTTTTGAATAAAACAGACTCAGGCATAAACTTTTCTCACTCAGGAGAAATTAACCCCAGACGCTGACAGGTGGGCCTTTGTGCTGACTGGACCACGCGCGGGAAAAACTTTTGTCACCGCGGGCTCGCCTAGCCACAGTGACTGCGGGGTGGGCCAACTGGCGCAGGCCCGCGTGTCAGCGGTGGGCGAGACAGCGGCTGACAGGTGGGGCTGGGGCTGGAGCGCGGGTTGCGGCTGAGAAAGACGGAGGGGTTTTCTGCGAAAGAGCTAGCGCGGCTGACAGGTGGGGTCGTTAGGAGCGCGGGTCGTAGGAATCAAAAAGGTGGGGGGCTTTTTAGAAATTGTCCACGCGCCCGTACTGTTTATCGTCTTCGCGGTCTGACGGCGGTGTGCGCGCAGCGCGGAGCGGGGATTCGAACCCGGGACGCGGGCGAGCGCGCTGAGGGGGTGGACCATTGCGGTAGGGCGAGGGGAGTTGATAGGGGAGGTTCTGGGGCCTAGGTAAGGTGTGGCGCGGCGCGGGGAGGGTGCAGATGCTGGCGAGCTCTGGCGCGCGGTGAGTGTTCGACGAAACGCACGGCGAGGCTAGAGCGGTACGGCGAGGCGGACCGTGTCAGGGGAAGGGGAGACTCACCGCGGGCTCGCTGGTGGGCTCGGATCGACGCGAGGAGCGGCGAGGCGTCGAGGATGCAGGCGCTCCGGCGGCTAGGGTTTCGTCAGGTCGGCGATGATCTGGCGGTGCTGGGGCTGGCTCCTCCGTGCTGGCGTGGACAGGGCGACGCAGGAGGACGTCCTCGATCTTCCAGGCCTCTCCCACGACGAGCTCGACGACTGGAACGAAGAAGACGAGGTGGTGCTGGCGGCGACCGGAGTTGGCTGCTGGTTGTCGTCGGGGAAGAAGGGGAAGGGGAGGGGCGACTCGGGCCAGATCTGGGGAGGCCAGAGACGCATGGGGAGGAAGGTAAAAGAAGGGAGAGAGGAAGGAGAGCAGCTAGGGCACGGCAGAGATAAAGGTGGCCTCGTGCCACCTTTTCTCCTCCTCGAGCACGTGCTCGGCCGGCTGGGCTGGCTGGGGCTGGTCCAGGGCGAGGCAGGGGGCTGCAGGTGGACCAGGCGGCGTGGTGGCTTGTGGGGCTGGCTAGGCGGAGAGAGAAAGAGGGTAGGGGCTCGGGTGAGCTCGGGCTAGGGTTAGGGTTTTGGGTTAGCTAGGTTAGAGAGAGGAGGGGCTAGCTAGGGTGGGGCCAGGTAGAGAGAGGGGCTTGGCATGGAGGCCAAGCTAGAGAGAGAGAGAGGGTCTAGGGTTTAGAAGAGTTTAGAGAGAGAGAGAGAGTAAAAGTGGCTAGGTTAGATTTAAGTAGATATTTAGATTTGTATCTTGTGTATGGAGCTAAACCAAGAAGACACCTTGGCTTGATCTTGCATGGGCTAATGTAGAGAAGAAACTAGAAAGAGAGAAGAAGAATAGAATTAGGTGGAATAAGGCTCATATGATCATATATGTAGAAAAAGAATAAATAAAAGAAAAGAAAGGAATGTGGATAAGACCATCCCAAGTGGAGCATGGTGGAGGCTAGAATGATCATGAGGTGGAGGTGAAAAGAATTCTAAGAGAAAGAGAAAGAAAAGAATTATGGGGTAAGCCTCATATGGTCCATGAATGGAGAATAAATAAGAGGAAAAGAAATGGGTGATACTATGAGGATGGTGTAAGGGAGGTATATGGTTTTCCCAAGATAAGATCCACTCAAACCAAAGAAAAACCAATGGAAGTAAAAGGTGGTGGAGAAGCTTGCATGGCCCGTGCAAAAATAATAATACCATTATTTATTTTGTGACAACAATAATAATATGATGGCATTAATCTTATGCATTTCCAAGAAGTGGAATAAAACCAAGCAAAGAATTTAGAGGATTTAATCCACCCCAAACTACATGAGCTAGAATTAAAATATCAAAGAAAAAGAAAGACAAGCTCATTGTTAAAGGGATGGTGGAATTATAAAGTGGTGGAAGAGAAAGGTGGTGGAATGGAAATAAAAGATATGCCCCCAACTCAACTTGGGCACTTGAACAATATATCAATAGCCAAATATAATATCAAGAAGCAAATACAATTAATAATGCATGTGAGAGAAGAACCAAAAGAAAAGGAGTTTTATATGATGCTCAAATGCAAGGTGGCATGATGACATGAGCATGATATAATTATGATGCAACAATAATATATATAGAGTAGCCAATATCTTACTAGGACAAGTAGCATTACAATTGTTAGACAATTGGGGTGCTACAGGTGGGGTCCATCTTCAGGGGCACAGGCAATGCTGACGAAAGCAGATAGTCCTAGTTATCATAGCCATCCTGCTGACCATCATCTTGATAATCTCCTTCATAGTCTGGCCATGGTAATAGCCAGGGACAAAAGCCATGAGTACTCTTTAAGTACTCGCAAACTACCACTAACAAGTATTACAAATCTAAGTTAAAATGCTAACTCTATGCTTAACTATCAAGTTAAGTTTGAAACCTAAGCTGAGTTTTGAAGCAAAGAAAGATAAGATAAAACTGTAAAATCACTTAAGTTGGGGAAGCTATTTTCATAAACACAACCCTGTTGTGGTCAAGTCAAGATTCATCATTCTTTTCAAAGTCTTTAGAAAACATCTGACAACGAAATAGTAAGGCCATTCCAACTGTCCATATCCACGGACGCGGCTATTCGAATAGTTTGACACTCTGCAGAGGTGGTACACTTTCACCACAAGATTCGATACATCTGTTAGGGATAACCCTGAATCATCATACTTAGTATGTAGATAATCAAACATAACCTTCCCTTTACACACTCTAGTATAAGCACCTCTCCTATGAGCATGGCCTCCCAACCATGACCATCAGTCATCTTGGGCACTGCATAGGTGGACAACATTGAGAGGTAGCCTCAGCTCAAACCTCTCCCGTGAGGGAACTAATACTAATGCATATAAATTTCCAGCTAAGCCTTACCCAATTCAGGTAATGTGGTTGTATGGTAAATTTGGAATGGTATCGCATCCGAATCCAACCATCAGTTTTATAAAAGGGTTAAGGCTCATGCCTCAATATTTTCATCAACATCAATCCTTTGTGTTTCTCCACACATGTCAAAACATCTCAATAGAATGACTCATCATTCCAAGGTTTTCATAATTCATTTTCACCAAGTGTTCCCATCTAAAGTGACTCAAGTTTTTGGTCCACTCTAACTACTAAGTTAAGAGTGTTCACTAAGGTGAAAAAGATGGGTTCAATCTCATGCCATAGAATGACATCTAAAGGGTTCTAAATAGGTCAAGTTTTATACTTTTTATGCTACCTACAAAACCAGTAAAGAACTTTGTATAACCTAAGAAGGGTAAAACTTGTAACTAGGACTTGGGGTACTATTAGTTAAATAAGGGGGGGGTGATCAAAGCATGCTTAAGGCATCTTTGCTAAACCATCTAGTTTGACTCTCGTTTGCTAAGTACTACACTTGCAAGGGTTAATCTTGGATAGTGCTAGCTTGCTAATAGTAGATGGCATTGTTAATGGTGGCTTGCCTTGGTTGGGGTAGTGGTTGAAGTTTTCTTCTTCTTCTTCTTCTTGGTAGAACTCCTCCTCCTCGAAAGCTTGGTCGGTACTATCGTCTATAAATACATAGGGAGTGCACAATCACCAAACAATACTTAACTAGGCTAGATAGCATTCCAAGACACATAATTGATGATCTATTATCATCACAAGCATCACAAGTTTATATCAAAAGTTTCCTTCTTTTTATTTTAGAAAAGTAATTTCTACTCATTGAAAAATTAACTAAATTTTAATATTCACCACCAAAATATGGGATCATGTGGACACATTGCCTCACCACATATTCTAACATGTGGGAATGAGATTTAAGGGTTGGATCAATATTACTTTGGTTTAAGTTCATTATTTAATGATTTAAAGTGACTAGAAATGCCTAGATAGCATTATTTTGGTACTAGTCCAAAGTCACTGCATGTAAACCTTAATATTATTACATATTTGGATAGATATGGTAAAATGTGATTTTTGATAGTTGGAATCAACTCAAAAGCTAACTTGGTTGATTTAATAAAAATGTTGCAAGTTGCAAAAGCTTCTGTCTTCTTATTTTTATTAGGAGAGATCTATAACTTTAATTGAATTAAATCCAACGGGCTTGGGTACATTACTTCCATACCTTTCGGGCAAAATTAGTTTCATGCAATTTGGATTTGTAAAACTCACAGAATGGATTTTTGAAATACTGGATAGAAACTAGATTCAACTAAAAAGAAAAGTCCAGATTTGAATAGGTGGGCTAGCGCGGAAAAAGGAATGGGCCGGCCCAGTGGCGCTCCGCGGCGCGGGGCTCAGCTGATAGGGGGTCCCGCATGTCAGCGGCACTTAAAACGCGAAATGGTACGCGCGCTGTGGGCCGTGTGATTAGAAGCTAGATCTACGGATGAGGGTCGTCGTCGACGACGAACAGGTCGCCGGCGAGCTCGAACCCTAGCGGCTCGGTGGGGGTCTACTGGGGGCGTACCAGGGCTCCTGCGGGGTCGGCGAGGCGGGCAAACGACGTGGAAGATGATGGCGAGGCGAGGTGTGGTCGAGGCGGAGCTTGGGGCGGTCGAAATCAACGGCACCCTTCTCCTCCCACCGCGGCTGCTCCGGCTCCAATTCCCGCGAGCTGCTGCTCCACTTGCTCCGGCTAGAGGTGGGTAAGGTCCAGAGAGGTGAGGGAAGTGGAATGGTGTGGAGAGGAGAGGCTAGGGAGGGCTCCTTTTATAGGCTCGACGGTGAGACCGAGCGGGATGGGCGGTCGACGGTGGCGACATGGCTACGGCGAGGTAGAGGCATGGTTGGGGGTGGCGATCGATGGGCGGTTCCCTGGCGGTGCTCTAGAGCTTAAATGCGGCCGTAGGGACAGTGGCACGCGGTCGGGGCGAGGTGGCGCTCTGCACGGCAAAGGCGGCGGTGTCCACGCCGAGCGGTGGCTGTGAGGCTTTGGGCGGCGAACGGGGATGTCTGGGGTGTTCTCTAGGTCGAGGCGGAGCGGTGTGCGCGGGCTGGTGCCAAGGGGCGATCTGTGCGAGCGGGGACAGAGCGTGCTCTGGGGGTGGCGTCGGCATGGTCGACCAGCTCCGGGTGCAGCGGTTCCTGGCCGCTCTGCCCTCTGTCTCTGGCCTGGGGCTGTTTGGGCGGTGGAGGTGGACCACATGCAAGTTGCTAGACATGAGGAGAGAGGCTGGAGAGGGCTGCTGCTGCGAGTGCACTGTCGGCCGGCGAGGTGGTGCTCGGCATGGCATGGCAGTGCAGCTAGGGGGTAGGGGAGATGCTGGTTAGGCTCTGGTTAGATCAAGAGGGGACAAGGGGATTAAATGGGGATCAATTGGGGGCAAAACCCTGTAGTAAACAGTGAGCTAGGATTAGAGGAGAGATTATGCATGCCAAGTGTTATGAAAGAAAGTTTTGAATTTTGGTTTCAAATTTTTTGAGTGATCTCCACTAGTGATAGGTAGTCTCTGGTTGCAAGGGTTTTGAAAGTGGAGCTCAAAAAGATGGTTTTTGAAATAGGGGTGATCTATGCATATGCATTAAATTCAATTTTAAACTGTCATTTAAATTAGTTACAGAATGTTTTTAGCAGATCAAAAGGTGGGCCTTGTTACCTCATTATGTGTACTAGCAAGGGGTGCAAAGATAAAGAATTGTTTCTATTAATTTTTGAGTACTAGGAATAGCCAAAGTAGGCATGAGAGTTAAATTTTCCAAAATGACCATTCCTCCTCTTTAATTCTTTTTGAATTGATTTTCTTTAGGAAAAGTTTGGGAATGATGTAGATGATGTTTAAATCACCTAAGAAACATTTTACAAGCATTGGATCACTCAATCATGGCAATTCAAACAACTCCTAAATTAAATGCACACATATATGAATGCTTTCATATTAACTTTGGAAAAGTTTTTGTTAACCCCATCTTTGATTGATTTGATCTTGATAAACTTGATTGAAGTATTGGGATGTTACAAACCTTCCCCCCTTAAACAAAATCTCGTCCCGAGATTTACAAACAAAACTAGGAACTAAAGAGATCTGGGAACTCTGTCCTAATGTAATCTTCTCGCTCCCAAGTAGCTTCCTCATCGGTATGGTTGCTCCACTAAATCTTGAGAAACTTGATACTCCTGGTCCTGGTGGTTCTGTAGGCTTCTTCTAAGATACGGATGGGTACTTCTTGATAGGTCAGGTCATTGTTGATTTCCACAGCTCTATGATCGATGTTCTTGAAAACTTCTGTCTTCTCGGGCACTTCCAGACATTTGCGAAGTAATGAGATATGGAACACATTGTGGATGGCTGACATCTCTTCAGGCAGTTCCAGCTGATACGATAGTTCTCCTCAGCGGTTCAGAATCTTGAAAGGTCCGATATATCTGGGGCTAACTTTCCTTTCAGACTAAAGCGTTGAGTTCCTTTCAAGGGTGAAACCTTGAGATATACAAAATCGTCGACATTGAAAGTCAGGTCTCTTCTTCTTTTGTCGGCATAGCTCTTTTGTCTAGATTGGGCGGTCTTGAGATGCTCACGGACTTTGTGAACCTTCTCTTCTACTTCTCGAAGGATGTCGGGTCCGAAGATCTGACTCTCTCCTACTTGCGACCAATTCAAAGGGGTACGACACTTTCTTCCGTAAAGGAATTCAAATGGTGTCATCTACAAAATAGCTTGATAACTGTTGTTGTATGAGAATTCTGCGAAAGGCAGGCAGTCTTCCCATTTTGATCCATATTCCAACACACAAGCTCTAAGCATATCCTCTAGGATTTGGTTGACTCTCTCAGTCTGTCCATCTGTTTGTGGGTGATATGCGGTACTGAAATTCAACTTGGTTCCTAAACCTTCCTGTACTTTCTACCAAAATCTTGAGGTAAACTGGGTTCCTCGATCTGATACGATGGTCTTGGGGGTTCCATGCAGACTAACAATCCTAGCAATGTATATCTCTGCTAACTTTGCACTCTGGTAAGTTGTCTTGACAGGGATAAAGTGGGCTACCTTCGACAGTCTATCAACTATGACCCAGATTGAGTCGTTTCCCCTACTAGAAGTAGGTAAACCGGTGATAAAGTCCATTCCGACGGAATCCCATTTCCATTCCGGAATCTGCAATGGTTGCAACAGTCCTGCATGTCTCTGGAGTTCTGCTTTGACTCTTTGGCAGATGTCGCACTTGGCGATGTAGCTTCCGATCTCTCTCTTCATCTTGTGCCACCAAAATTGTTCTTTCAAATCCTGATACATCTTTGTTCCTCCGGGGTGGATAGAATAAAGAGTATCATGAGCCTCCTTCATGATAACTTCCGTCAGCTCTGAATCTGCTGGAACACAGATACGTCCTTTGTACCACAGTACTCCTTCTTCATCTTCGGTGAATCTAGGTACCTTTCCTGTACCAGTACGACGTTTGATTCCGTCGATACTTTCATTCCCCTCCTGAGCTTCCTTGATTTGGCTAATCAAAGTGGGTTGAAGTTCAATGCTAGCTAGGAATCCTTTGCTAACGAATTCAGTCCTAAATTGCTCCAACTCCTCATACCAACAGGGTTGCTTTTCCTTGATCATGGTGTTAAGCCTACACGGCAATCTGCTAAGAGCATCTGCTACCACATTGGCTCTACTGGGGTGATACTGAATGTCAAGGTCATAATCCTTGATTAACTCTATCCATCTTCTTTGCCTCATATTCAGCTCTTTCTGAGTGAAGATATACTTCAAGCTCTTATGATCTGAGTAAATCTCACAGCGATTACCCATCAAATAATGACGCCATGTCTTCAGTGCTAGGACTACAGCTACTAGTTCAAGATCATGGGTCGGATAGTTCTGCTCATGCTGCTTCAGATGTCGAGACAGATAAGCGATGACTTTGCCTTCTTGCATCAATACACATCCTAGACCAATCTTGGATGCGTCACAATACACACCAAATGGCTTCTTGATGTCTGGCATGACCAAAATTGGGGCTGATATCAATCTCTTCTTCAGCTCCTGAAAACTGGCTTCACACTTGTCTGTCCATTCAAACTTCTTGTCCTTTTTCAACAATTGGGTCATGGGTCGAGCTATGCTCGAGAATCCCTCTACGAACTTTTGGTAATATCCCGCTAATCCGAGAAAGGCACGGACTTGGGTTTGAGTGGTTGGGGCTTTCCATTCTTCAACATCTTTGATCTTTGTGGGATCAATAGGGACTCCTCCGGCAGACACAATATGTCCTAGGAATCCTACCTCTTTCAGCCAAAATTCACACTTGCTGAACTTGGCATATAACTGATGCTCTCTCTGGGTTTCTAGGATGATTCTCATATGTTGCTCATGCTCTTCTTCTGACTTGGAGTAGATAAGGATGCCGTCGATAAACACAACTACAAACTTATCTAGGAAATTCATAAATATCTTATTCATGAGATTCATGAAATAAGCAGGGGCATTGGTTAATCCAAAAGACATAACCGTATACTCGTATAAACCATAGCGAGTAGTAAAGGCGGTCTTCGGAATATCCGTTGCACAAATCTTAAGTTGGTGATAACCAGTCCTAAGATCAATCTTTGAGAATACCAGAGCTCCGGTCAACTGATCAAATAGATCCTCTATCTTTGGCAAAGGGTACTTGTTCTTGATGGTGACATCATTCAATTTTCTGTAATCTGTGCCTAGACGGTTTCCTCCATCTTTCTTGTCGACGAATAACACTGGTGATCTCCATGGCGATGCGCTTGGTTGAATCAAACCTTTGGCTAGCATAGCATCCAATTGCTTCTTCAGTTCCACTAACTCTGATGGGTTCATGCAATAGGGTCTCTGGGCTATAGGTCCGGTTCCGGGGATTAGTTCGATAATGAACTCAATATCCCTATCCGGGGGCATACCTGAGAATTCATCTGGGAATACGTCAGGGTATTCATAGACTACTCTGACTTGGTCAATGGTGGGCAATGCTACACTCTGGTTGCACTTGAATTGATGGGGCAAGGTTTCAGAGATATGCTCTACTATGACTCCTGAACTACTGGTCATGGTGATGGCTTTCTTAGCACAGTCTATCAATCCTTTATGCCTTAACATCCAGTCCATACCTAGTACTACTTCCAAACCTTTGGTTCCAAGTACAATTAGGTTGGCATAAAAATCTATCCCATGTATTCTGATAGGTACAACTTTGCAATTTTTTCTAGATTTGGTTGTTGAACCGGGGATTTGAACTATCATGACATGCTTTAGGTTGGTTGGACGAATCTTACTAGTGCATGCAAATTCTTCGGTGACAAATGAATGCGATGCTCCCGAATCAAACAATACTCTTGCTAGAACTGAGTTGACAGAAAACATACCCAACACTACATCTGGCGCTTCCTGGGCTTCTTCTGCATTCATGTGGAAGAGACGGCCATTGCGGTTGTGAGGGTTCCCTGGGGCAAATCTCCTTCCTGGCTGAACACGACGCTGCTGCTGAGCTGGGGCATTCACATTGGGATTGGCGGCAGTCTTCTTGGGACACTCATTGGAGTAGTGACCCTTCACTCCACACTCGACAGGCACAGCTTTGCTGCCAGTTCTAGGTGCAGTGTTGTTGTTGTTGTTGTTGTTCTTGGGAGGTGCACGGTTGAAATTGTTGGCATTACTGGAGTTGGGATTGTTTCCTCCGGACATCACATTGCCTCCGCTACGGTTGGGGTAGCTTGGGCGAGAATTTGGGGGTCGGTTGTTCCTTGGTGCATATCCTGGTGAGGGGTTGGGATGGTACTTCTGGTGACTGTTGGATCCAGACTACTGCATCATACGACGCTTGCGGTTGTCGTTTGCCTGGTTAATCTCCCCTTCCATCTGGATGGCAGAGTCGACTGGCTCTTCGAGATCTTGGAAACGAATGTTGACGAGGACAGTCTGCATCTCATCATGCAGTCCGTTCAAGAATCTCTCCTTCTTCTTGGCCTCCGTATTGATCTCGTCAGGTGCATATCTAGCAAGTGACAGGAATTTGTCACGGTACTCCACCACAGTCATTCTTCCTTGCTTCAATTCGCGGAACTCATCTCTCATCCGGTTGACTAGACCTTGTGGCACGTGGGTGTGGCTGAACTTGACTTTGAATGCTTCCCAGGTCATCACTTGACCATGGTTCATATTGTGGATGCTATTCCACCAAGCTCTTGCATCTCCCGCCAGTTAGTGGGTGGCGAAGAGCACTTTCTCATTTTCATCAACTCCTGCAACTTCGAAGTTGTTCTCCATGGTCTGCAACCAGTCATCAGCATCTATTGGGTTCTCAGATTGGTTGAAGATTGGGGGATTAGTGTTCTGAATTTTTTTGAGTTTGGATCCATGGTGGTCCTAATTTCCATGTCCTTGGTTGTTGAGAGCCATCTGGGTGATCTGTTGAAGTGTTGCTAAGTTGGCTTGGCGTTCTGCCCTGCTTGCTTCACGGTCTGCGATGAGATTCTGCAAGATCTGCAGCATTGGGTCCTGCGATGAGCTGCTCCCTCCTTGGTTTCCACGAGTCATCTGAAGATTGAGATATAGGGGTAAGAGGGAAATTTCTAAGGTTCATGGTTTTGGGTTTTCAAAGCTAAGACTTTTGAGTTAGACTCAGGTTTTTCAACTAACTTCATTTTCATTCATGCAAGCAAGCACACGATACAACACACACCACAACAATCAAAGGGAAAACAGATGGTTTGAAGAACCATTCTGCAAGCTAAGATACATTGAGATCAATACATCTCATGCTACGACCGTGCCCTAGTGCATCTACTCATCGTCGATGAAGTCGGAGTCCTCATCATCAGTGTAGAAATCCACGGCATCCTCCTCCAGAAAATCATCATCGTTGCTGAGGTAAGAATCCATGTCTCCCTAGATGTCTTCACCCTCATCTTCTTCTTCCTTGGCGGCAAGCTGAGCTTCCTGCTCCTTGACGGTCTTCTCGAGGTCGGCCACCTTCTTGCGAAGACGGGCGATGGTGCGATCCTTCTTGGCACGCTGGCGGCGAAGAGACTGACGGTCTTGGACAAGCAGTGCGAAAGTCTGGGCCTTCTGGTCGGCAATGGCACGGCTCTGGGTGGCTAACTCTCTGGCATGGTCCAGTTCCTGCTGTCTGTCGTGAAGCAAGAAGTCAAGGTTCTCCACATGACGCCTCAACTCGGGGTGGCCCGGCATTTCCATTGGCAGTCCCATGAAGTCACGTCTTGCATAGTGAGCAAAACGGGTTCCTTGGGTCTTGTTGACGCTGAGGGCACATAGACGTGCGAGAGCTTCATGCATTGCCCTGGCTAATCCATCTAGCCAGTTGTTCTCTCTCACGGAGAACTGAATTCTTCCAGAAGTTGGTGCTTCGATGCTTCCTCTAAGATCTGCGGTGACTAGCCACTATAGGTCTCCTCCTGGGGGTCCTGGAAGTTGAGCTCCAAGAAACTCCGGGTGCGGGCATCCCAGTAACTCCGATAGTGAATCCAGATCCCTCTCGAAGATCAGCTGACCTCCATTGCCCAACTGGTAAAACTTGTTGAACTGGGTCTCCATCTACAAGAATTAAGGATGAGGAAGTTAGTGAAGTGATCAAGTGTGTCAAATTTTAAGTAGTAGGGTAAGTGTTTTTGAGGATCATGAAGTTTTTGATAAAGAATCCACAAGGGTAAGAGAAGAGATAGTTTTTCATAAATACTCACTTTGGTTTGGAAGCTAAGTTTTTGTTTGACGTCCATTCTAACTAGGGTCTCCTATGGTCAGGATGGCTCTAATACCAACTTGTCAACACCCGGATTTTTAATCCCAGATGCCCGTTATGCCATACCTCGCAATCCCAGGATTACCATTTTTGTGAGACATAACGGATTGGATATCACCGTACATCATCCATTACAAACCATACATAAGGTTCTTACACAAATAGGGATCTCATGATCCAGTCTTAATACAAGAAGCAACGGAAATAAAAGATAGCGTAGCGGTGGGGTCCATCTTCAGGGGCACAGGCAATGCTAATGAAAGCAGATAGTCCTAGTTATCATATCCGTCCTGCTGACCATCATCTTGATAATCTCCTTCATAGTCTAGCCATGGTAATAGCCAGGGACAAAAGCCATGAGTACTCTTTAAGTACTCGCAAACTACCACTAACAAGTATTACAAATCTAAGTTAAAATGCTAACTCTATGCTTAACTATCAAGTTAAGTTTGAAACCTAAGCTGAGTTCTGAAGCAAAGAAAGATAAGATAAAACTGTAAAATCACTTAAGTTGGGGAAGCTATTTTCATAAACACAACCCTGTTGTGGTCAAGTCAAGATTCATCATTCTTTTCAAAGTCTTTAGAAAACATCTAACAACGAAATAGTAAGGCCATTCCAACTATCCATATCCACGGACGCGACTATTCGAATAGTTTGACACTCTACAGAGGTGGTACACTTTCACCACAAGATTCGATACATCTGTCAGGGATAACCCTGAATCATCATACTTAGTATGCAGATAATCAAACATAACCTTCCCTTTACACACCCTAGTATAAGAACCTCCCCTATGAGCATGGCCTCCCAACCATGACCATCAGTCATCTTGGGCACTGCATAGGTGGACAACATTGAGATGTAGCCTCAGCTCAAACCTCTCCCATGAGGGAACTAATACTAATGCATATAAATTTCCAGCTAAGCCTTACCCAATTCAAGTAATGTGGTTGTACGGTAAATTTGGAATGGTATCGCATCCGAATCCAACCATCAGTTTTATAAAAGGGTTAAGGCTCATGCCTCAATATTTTCATCAACATCAATCCTTTGTGTTTCTCAACACATGTCAAAACATCTCAACAGAATGACTCATCATTCCAAGGTTTTCATAATTCATTTTCACCAAGTGTTCCCATCTAAAGTGACTCAAGTTTTTGGTCCACTCTAACTACTAAGTTAAGAGTGTTCACTAAGGTGAAAAAGATGGGTTCAATCTCATGCCATAGAATGACATCTAAAGGGTTCTAAATAGGTCAAGTTTTATACTTTTTATGCTACCTTCAAAACCAGTAAAGAACTTTGTATAACCTAAGAAGGGTAAAACTTGTAACTAGGACTTGGGGTACTATTAGTTAAATAAGGGGGGGGGGGTGATCAAAGCATGCTTAAGGCATCTTTGCTAAACCATCTAGTTTGACTCTCGTTTGCTAAGTACTACACTTGCAAGGGTTAATCTTGGATAGTGCTAGCTTGCTAATAGTAGATGGCATTGTTAATGGTGGCTTGCCTTGGTTGGTGTAGTGGTTGAAGTTTTCTTCTTCTTCTTCTTGGTAGAACCCCTCCTCCTCGAAAGCTTGGTCGGTACTATCGTCTATAAATACATAGGGAGTGCACAATCACCAATCAATACTTAACTAGGCTAGATAGCATTCCAAGACACATAATTGATGATCTATTATCATCACAAGCATCACAAGTTTAAATCAAAAGTTTCCTTCTTTTTATTTTAGAAAAGTAATTTCTACTCATTGAAAAATTAACTAAATTTTAATATTCACCACCAAAATATGGGATCATGTGGACACATTGCCTCACCACATATTCTAACATGTGGGAATGAGATTTAAGGGTTGGATCAATATTACTTTGGTTTAAGTTCATTATTTAATGATTTAAAGTGACTAGAAATGCCTAGATAGCATTATTTTGGTACTAGTCCAAAGTCACTGCATGTAAACCTTAAAATTATTACATATTTGGATAGATATGGTAAAATTTGATTTTTGAGAGTTGGAATCAACTCAAAAGCTAACTTGGTTGATTTAATAAAAATGTTGCAAGTTGCAAAAGCTTCTGTCTTCTTATTTTTATTAGGAGAGATCTATAACTTTAATTGAATTAAATCCAACGGGCTTGGGTACATTACTTCCATACCTTTCGGGCAAAATTAGTTTCATGCAATTTGGATTTGTAAAACTCACAGAATGGATTTTTGAAATACTGGATAGAAACTAGATTCAACTAAAAAGAAAAGTCCAGATTTGAATAGGTGGGCTAGCGCGGAAAAAGGAATGGGCCGGCCCAGTGGCGCTCCGCGGCGCGGGGCTCAGCTGATAGGGGGTCCCGCGTGTCAGCGGCACTTAAAACGCGAAATGGTACGCGCGCTGTGGGCCGTGTGATTAGAAGCTAGATCTACGGATGAGGGTCGTCGTCGACGACGAACAGGTCGCCGGCGAGCTCGAACCCTAGCGGCTCGGTGGGGGTCTGCTGGGGGAGTACCAGGGCTCCTGCGGGGTCGGCGAGGCGGGCAAACGACGTGGAAGATGATGGCGAGGCGAGGTGTGGTCCCGGCGGAGCTTGGGGCGGTCGAAATCAATGGCACCCTTCTCCTCCCACCGCGGCTGCTCCGGCTCCAATTCCCGCGAGCTGCTGCTCCACTTGCTCCGGCTAGAGGTGGGTAAGGTCCAGAGAGGTGAGGGAAGTGGAATGGTGTGGAGAAGAGAGGCTGGGGAGGGCTCCTTTTATAGGCTCGACGGTGAGACCGAGCGGGATGGGCGGTCGACGGTGGCGACATGGCTACGGCGAGGTAGAGGAATGGTTGGGGGTGGCGATCGATGGGCGGTTCCCTGGCGGTGCTCTAGAGCTTAAATGCGGCCGTAGGGACAGTGGCACGCGGTCGGGGCGAGGTGGCGCTCTGCACGGCAAAGGCGGCGGTGTCCACGCCGAGCGGTGGCTGTGAGGCTTTGGGCGGCGAACGGGGATGTCTGGGGTGTTCTCTAGGTCGAGGCGGAGCGGTGTGCGCAGGCTGGTGCCAAGGGGCGATCTGTGCGAGCGGGGACAGAGCGTGCTCTGGGGGTGGCATCGGCATGGTCGACCAGCTCCGGGTGCGGCGGTTCCTGGCCGCTCTGCCCTCTGTCTCTGGCCTGGGGCTGTTTGGGCGGTGGAGGTGGACCACAGGCAAGTTGCTAGACATGAGGAGAGAGGCTGGAGAGGGCTGCTGCTGCGAGTGCACTGTCGGCCGGCGAGGTGGTGCTCGGCATGGCATGGCAGTGCAGCTAGGGGGTAGGGGAGATGCTGGTTAGGCTCTGGTTAGATCAAGAGGGGACAAGGGGATTAAATGGGGATCAATTGGGGGCAAAACCCTGTAGTAAACAGTGAGCTAGGATTAGAGGAGAGATTATGCATGCCAAGTGTTATGAAAGAAAGTTTTGAATTTTGTTTTCAAATTTTTTGAGTGATCTCCACTAGTGATAGGTAGTCTCTGGTTGCAAGGGTTTTGAAAGTGGAGCTCAAAAAGATGGTTTTTGAAATAGGGGTGATCTATGCATATGCATTAGATTCAATTTTAAACTGTCATTTAAATTAGTTACAGAATGTTTTTAGCAGATCAAAAGGTGGGCCTTGTTACCTCATTATGTGTACTAGCAAGGGGTGCAAAGATCAAGAATTGTTTCTGCTAAATTTTGAGTACTAGGAATAGACAAAGTAGGCATGAGAGTTAAATTTGCCAAAATGACCATTCCTCCTCTTTAATTCTTTTTGAATTGATTTTCTTTAGGAAAAGTTTGGGAATGATGTAGATGATGTTTAAATCACCTAAGAAACATTTTACAAGCATTGGATCACTCAATCATGGCAATACAAACAACTCCTAAATTAAATGCACACATATAGGAATGCTTTCATATTAACTTTGGAAAAGTTTTTGTTAACCCCATCTTTGATTGATTTGATCTTGATAAACTTGGATTGAAGTTTTGGGATGTTACATCTTTTTACTAAGAACAACCAGAGTTATTGCGTGTGTGCTCTTTTTACTAACAACAACCAGAGTCATTGCATGTGTGTTCTCTTCAGAGACCACACATGGATCCACCAGTGTCATTGCATGTGTGTTCTTTTTACTAACAACAACTGGAGTCATTGCATATGTGTTCTTTTCACATACCACATATGGATCCACCAGTGTCATTTAAATTAGTGTTCTCTTCAGAGACCACACATGGATCCACCAGTGTCATTGCATGTGTGTTGTTTTTACTAACAACAACTGGTGTCATTGCATGTGTGCTCTTTTCCCTACCACATATGGATCCACCAGTGGCATTGCATGTGTGTTCTCTTTAGATACCACACATGGATACACCAGTGTCATTGCATGTGTGTTCTTTTTACTAAGAACAACCGGAGTCATTGCATGTGTGTTCTTTTCACATACCACATATGGATCCACCAGTGTCATTGCATGAGTGTTCTCTTCAGAGACCACACATGGATCCACCAGTGTCATTGCATGCGTGTTCTTTTTACTAACAACAACTAGAGTCATTGAAATGTGTGTTCTCTTCAGAGACCACACATGGATCCAACAGTGTCATGAAATGTTTCTGTTAGAAATCCTTTACTAGAAACACTCAAAGAGGTCTAGTGGTTAACTTTGGTCAACATGACCATTTGATCATATGGTTATTATTTGAATTTCTTTTCTTTTGATTTGGTTTGTAATTGGCCTAGATGATGTAGTATTGATCTTTAAACCATTTTTTTATCATTTGTAGCAATCAAACATGGCAATTGCAATCATTCATACACTAATGCAAATCACACATACACTCATATTCAAATTAATAATAATTTTTTTTGTTAACCCTAAACTTGGGTGATTAGAACTTGATAATATGGATTAATATTTTTGGGGTGTTACACCCATGGGCGAGGCCCATTTCCAAAAGAATATTACAAAATAAATTATTATCCCAAATATGAAATAACTAAAATACCCCTGTACACAATTTAAGCCCTAGAAAAATGTAAGAAAATCCTAAATATATATAATATATCAGAATTCTCATAAAAATAATATCTAACTAGGAAAATATAATAATACTTATTTGAGTTAAATAAAATGCAAAGAAATATTAACACCATCAAATCTCTAAGTGAAATTTAGTAAATCAAGGAATAATCCAAAAAATAATAAACACTTTTAGGAATGAAAATTCATCCACCACCATGGAAAAATACTAAATATAAAATTTCAAGTAATTTTGCTATTTATTAAAATAAATATGATGAAAGGGTGTCAAATCCTCTAAATATATAGAATATGTTTTCATCCATCATCTATAAATTCAAAATTCCTTATAACTTCATTTAAGTTATTTAGAATTTATTGTTTTAATAAAAGACCATTATGTCCTTCATAAATGCAATAAGAATGATTTCTCATCTTAAGATTACTTCCTAACTAATAATTTAGTTAAAAACACCCATAAAAGAGAAAACATATGCATTCTACTTAAAATTATAGCTATAGTTTGTTCTATGATCTATGATTATTATACCTGCTAAATCCAAGTCCTTAAAACTATGCTTTATATTTATAATATTTCATCTTTGATTATGCTTAGGAAAACCCTAAAAGTTGGTGATACCATAAATGTTGTGCCCTAAGTTCATTTATGTTTGTTATAGTTAACTTTGGTCCAATATACAATAAACTAAGAATATAATATCTCAAGATCATTCATACTTGGTCAAAACCCAAAGCTTTAATCCTATTAATATTCAAAGTAGATTAACTTAACATAAACATTATTTTCTTCAAATGTTATTCTTTTTTCCACTTCAAAACAAACACTATGCTATTTCCTTTAAGACATAACAACTTTACACATGATCTTTGTAATGGTTAAAATATACCACTTAACCTTAATTATGTATTATAATTGAACTTCATCTTTTATGTCTTATATGTTAATCTTTAAGTTTTTGCAAATGTATCCTTTTATGAAGTAAACTTGAAGATAAATCAAATCTTAACCAATCACCTAATACAACTCAATTGTAATGTTGGGATTACTTGGGGGGTTTTACAACATGCATCTCATTTCTTATGCATAACATCATATTGCTTCTTTAAACATTGTCCTTACCGAGGAATGATGGTATTTTGCAGGACCCGGGGTCTAGGGTCAAGTCGAGACATTCGACTACAATACTTCGCTATATCAAGGCAAGTTCACACTTGCTCATGTCCTTTGATTATTTTCTATCAAGTATTTGCAAATCAAATGTTGTCATCACCTGCATTTCAAAAAGGCCAAAAAACACTATTTCCGATAATAATGTAAACTATTGGTTACTGATCCAGAGTGATCAGCTAATCTATCCAGCTTGGCAATTGGAATTGTAACATCCCACTTTCAGCAATCCTGATTTGTTGTCCAGAATGCAAAAATCAGGGGGAACAAAAACTTTTTCTGGTGCTTTAGTGCAGTGCTTGCTTGTTGTTTGTTTGCACTTGTGCTTATGAAGTGTATCTTAGGATACTCCTTACCTCAACCTCAGTTGACAAAAGCTATTTACCAAGACTATCTTGGCTTACTTTACATATTCTCAAACGTTCTGGCATTCCAAAAACAGGAGCCAAGATGCCTATGTGACCAAACTATTTTGGTAGCTTCCATTTACAAAAATTATGGAGAGATGTAGAATACAATCTCCTTATGTTTTCAAGACAGACCACTCAACTAATCTTACCTCTAGTTTTCCCAAAACTCTTGTTCAAAGCCTTTGAGTTCTACTCTTGGTAGAGATACCAAGAACCCTCATCTTATTCAAAACTCAACTCCTTCAAAATGCCCCAACCTTACATCAAGCTAGTCTTGATGGTAACCCCAGTAGGGGATATGCTTAGTATAAGATGAGTTGCCTGGATCTGATGTCTGATGAGTTGCTTTGATCTGCCGTTTGACTTGTTTGCTTAGGAAGTAGTATGAGCCACTCTAGGAGCTCATCACTAGGATCAAGATGTTTCCCAATCCTCAATCCATAAGCAAGAAAGCAAACCTTGTTGTGATCCCTAGCCACTAGGTGATCATCTAAAACCCTCAATCAGATCCATTCTGAGGATCTCCATTCTAGATGTCTCCAAGTTCATGAAGACCAATATCAAGCAAGGATATCTTCTACTCACCCTGCACTTCCATATCACCCACTGGTTTAAGCTCTGATAACTTGCAACTCCTCCAGGAACTTTCCCTCTCCTACTCTAGTCAAAATCCTCCAAACTGCCAATTTTGACCAAGTCTGGAAACAGTTTCAACATCACCTTTGTGAATGCCTCCTTTTCTCAAACCATGTGCATTTTGGGAAATGCATCTAAACCATCTTGTTAACCATCGTAAGGACTACCAAGGCCCACATATGCCCTTGGTTAGATCCTCCTTCAACCCACTTGTCCATGATGGTTTTGCAGACAAGAAAAATAAAATTTCCTGCAAAACTAGTCATCATGCCTACTTTACTAGAAGCTCACACCACCATCCCAACCCCTTTGGACCAACTCTCTTCATGGTTGTGTTATACTCCTTGATGTATATCTAAACCTACTTCACTTGTTCCAAGTGGACCTTTGAGCTTTTTTTTAAACCCACATGGTTTATCAGGCATCATGACCCATATTTCAGGGCAGCCTTAATTTCAACAAAGTTTGCCATCATTTCTAGATCACCCCAAATACAATTAATTCAAACTCTCTCTTCCATGATCATCTATATGACTTGGTCTACCCATCCATCTATCCCTTGCACCCAGGTGAGGTTTGAGCTCTAAGATGCAAGCATGTTTTGGTGGTATAAAAATAACACCACCCTAGATCATCAACTCCTGGTTTTCCATCCTTTTCAACTTGGATTTCCTTTGCACAAGGTTTCAGATGATTGATATACCTTGTACACATCACCTACCTTGATCTCCAAGATTTATCAAAGATTATCCATAATTATATGGCCCCAAAACTATTTAATTTCTTAAATAGACAAATTCTCCAAAACTCCATCCCTAAAGGAAAGTTTGGTTTTTACCAAACCACTTCCCAAACCTTGATCCATGTGCGTTCCACATATCATACCCTATATTTCCATCTCAAAAATAAATATTTTTGAGAAACTTTATTATTTCATTTTTCCCATTTTCTTAAATGGCTGAATTGGAATAATAATTGTTTTAATTACTTTTATGCCTCAATAAATCTTGGGAAAATTCCCCTAAGTGTGTATTCACATTTGGGACCCTATCAAACCAAAATCCATCCTTGTCCAATGGAAATTTCTCATTTGATCTTCTAAAAGTCACTTATGTCCTTCTTGTGTAATTAGATTTAAGTAAACTTAAACTCCTCTGAAAAATCCTAATTAAATCCTAGGAGTCTACCTTAACCCTATCTAACTACCAGTATCATTTTCTCCTCTGGTCCAATGAAATTTTTTTGGACTTCCATCACAACCATCAATTGGATCAAATTTGCCATTGTAGCAAATCCATTCCTCAAACCAATTCCAAATTTCACAAAAGCTTGATCAAAGCTTATCCTCAGCACTAGGACACCCCACTAGACGACCACCACTGTAGCTACACCCCAACAAATCCCCATTGTGCCCTTATACTAGTAGTAATAGAGAGATGAACCCCAAATCTTACAAAGATCTTCTCTAATTAATTACCACTGATGCCACCACTCTCTCTGAGCTCCAGCACTAGCAAATACCTATACTACCCCTCTCCACCTCCCCCTGGAGCAATCCATGGCCAGAACTCCCTCCCCACCATGTCCAATTTGGTAATTCACACCACCTAGCACCCTACCTTGGTATAAAGCTAGCGGCACTCCCCCAGCCAGCCCTCTGCCCTCATTTGCCCCCTCTCCACCCCACTTGCCTCCCCCGAGCACCACACCCCCTCCCCTGCCCTGTGCTGCCCGAGAAAGAAGAAGAAGGAGAGCCTCGGCCATCTCAAGAAAACCGAGCAAGGCATCCTCTCCTCCACTCCATTCCCTCTGCATGTCAGCCCCCGAGCTCCCCTTGCTCTCCTGCATCTAATGGTGCTCTTCTTTTTGCCTAGGACCCTCTCCTCCGTCGTCGGTGTTGAGCTCCGATGAGGTCGCTCTCGGCCGCCGTAGCTTCTCGTGGGCCTCCGCCGTCATGTCGCCCACCTATCTACTCGCTGTCGTCGACCGCGTCACCCTGTACCTTCCCCGGCCCTCCTCGAGCCCTCAGGTGAGCTCCCCACTCCACGCCACCCTCTACTAGGGTTAGTCTCGTCGCCGGCGAGCCCCGGGTGGATGATGACGTTGTGCCGTCCATCGTCACTTAAGCGGACGGTCGAGATCCGCCGATACCCCTTCGGCCTCCCCCTCTCCCTGACTGTCGAGCCCTGCCTGGCAGGTTCGAGCGCCAGCTCCCGCGCGTCGCCCCGTGCGCCATGGGCCAAAACTCCCCATGCGGCCCATTCCCCCGCCAGATCCAGCCCAGCCACACAACTCCCTTTTTCTTTATTTCTAGATCCAGAAATAGGACCAGCAGGTTTAAATCTAATTAAAATTGTAAATCAAATCCATTTGCCTAGATCTAAAAATATGGTGGTTCTCTGGTGTTTTCTCAAACATGCAGAGGCAACCCCATGGCTAAAATAATTTTCTCTAATTACTCGTAATTATTCTGCTAGAATGTGTCTAGAACACTAAATAATTTCCACAGAGAGTTCTACGTCTCCATTTGAGATGAAACCAAAACCTACTGGAAGGTATTGGAAATACCTATCATCTAGCATAGGTCTCATACAAAGGTGAACTCTTTTTCTGCCTTTAACACAAATAACAAAACTTGCAACTCTCTGTATTAGATAAATTCCCCAGGTCTAACCAAGTGTGGTATTGACCTGATTCCAATTCCCAGTACTCACTATGATTAATATCTAGCAAACCCCAGCCGTTCATAATTTATTGAGCTCTGGATAAATTTCGGCGAATTAAATAGTTCCGTAAGGTGTATTTTCACTAAATAAATCACTCCAGGAGTTTGGCAAATCCAAAAGGGTGAATCCAATTCCTACAGAAAGATATTTTAGATACCAATCACATGACTTTGGAACCAACTCAATATCTCCTATAGATTTGATCTGGTAAGTGAAATACAAATCATACAAAACTACCTTTGGGATTTTCCTGAGGGCATTCTGGTAATTCTTTTGACCTGATTCCAACACTGGGTGGTTCAGTACATAAAGTACTACATAACCCTCCAAGGAAATAATGTTTGAAGCCACAGAACTCTTCTGGTGGATTATTTCCTTAAACTAGAGTTTATTCCACTTGTGTTGGTTTTGTCTTGACCAGACCTATCAGAAGATATCATTTTTGCACCATGAAATAGCCTACTGATCATAGAACCCTAATCCAAATGCCTTGTATTTAGCTTTGACCACTATCTGCCAAAAGAAAACACCTCAGTGGCAATCTTCTAAATTCCACCACCCATATCCAACTTCTCCAAACCCTTCCAAGTCCAGTAGTAATTCTCATGTTTTTAGCTATATGGTTTGATACTTGTATGCCTTGTATTGATTGTGGATTGTTTGCTTGCATGTATACCTGATGACGACGATAGTGTGAGCGTCTGACGACAAGTAGCAAGGGATTTCTTATTATTATATATTTGGGTATTCTTGGTCAACTGAAGAAGTCTAGGGACTTATTGCTGATCACAGGCAAGCCACCAATCCTGAACTCTTATATATGTCCTACTCTCTTTACCTGTTTTGTATCCTCTTTACAAATTGCATTATCTACCTTCATGCTTTGTTTTATAGCTACTGCGTTAGTAACTTGGCTCCTCCAAGTTATGATTTCGTGTCCTTCGAGGCACCACCCCGATGAACCCATCAGTTTATCCCCTTTAGTACGATGGTTAGCATCCTACCTCCTTGGAAACCCCGGTTTTCAGAAAATAAACTGTTTTGGGATTTACCCCACCAAAAATGTTTCAAAACCTTTTTGTAAAACCCTGGGAAGAGGCATCGTTCCCAGTGGAAGTTTTAACAAAAGAAATGGTGATGAGGAGAAAAGAGATTGTGATGGGATGTTCTACGCCTTTACTGGAACATTTTTTATCCGCGCAACCACATTATCCCAGGTTGCTGGTGCTTAACTCGTAGTTTGCCCGCTTTAGCCGAGGCAACTTCTACCATGCTTATAGGGAGAAATCCCTGGAATCCTGGGCCGGCGTCCCAGATCTAGGATCTTAAGCCTGTCGCTTGCCTCGGCAAGAATGAGCCTGAACAATCAGGAGTCCGGTGCAAAAATTGGGTCTCCCGCGGACGGTATGACTTAGGTAGTACGGAAGGAAGTGGAGTCACCAAATTTAAGGTATACGCCAAGTTGCGGCTTAGGTATGCGCGTGTACGGAAGGAAGGACTATGGTTGGGAGCCACATACGCATTGCCGGGGAGATCAACCCAAAAGGAAAAGCATGCCTTTGCTAGTGTAGACAAACGAAAAGTTAGGTTTGATTATCCAGACCCCCATCTACAGTGGTAGTGGGCCGTGGTTGTATCCCGGCAGATGTATTGATTCTTGTGGGTAGAGTGTGCAAACTCTGCAGAGTATAACCTATTCGAATAGCCGTGTCCACGGTCAAGGACGGTTGTAAAGGTGTTGGCTAGGAGTACCCAAACTATGCTTTTTTGGGAAACAAGTACTCTGAGGACGACGGTTCTGGGGGAACCCGCGTTCGAGGGCTTTGTTTTGACATGAGGGGTCGAAGATGTTTTAGAAAGGGTGTTTACTACAAAAACTGTTTCCAAAAATCTTTTCTTTAAACGAAGACATGGAGATGTCTTGTTTTATAAAACAGAAGCATGTTTTCAAAACTCTTTTTCAACAAAAGTATGGAGATGCCATAATTTCAAAGATTAGCTTAGGCTTTTCAAAATAAACCCCAGATAGAGCTATCTCGCCACAGCCATAATTGCATTTCCTTTTTTCACTTATCCTCGTGGTTTGCGAGTACATTCAAAAGTACTCCCGGCTTTGTCCCTGGCTTTTTACTTGGCCAGACTTTCAGGAGTGTAAGGTAACGTCCAGCGAGCTAGGCTGTCTTCCCAGTCAACTGCCTGTAGGTTGAGGCACGATTGGGCTCTGCGCTTGGCGATGTTCCGCTGCTATTGATGATGTAGCCATAATGGCACTTATGTAAGTCTTGTATTTTCGTTATGTTTTGGGTGTTGTAATGATACTTGTCGGTTATGTTCCATGGCTCACTAATCATGGGAACGTGGATGTATGCATAACAGGGATTTCTCGGATGATTAATCCGGGGGGCCCACAGACCTGGTATCAGAGCCATCCTGACTATAGGAGACCTTAGTTAGCATGGACGTTAGACATGAAACGACCAACCTATTTTCTAAAAGACAAGGAAGAAAAGATGACTATTTGCAAAAGTGCTTATGTCTTCTCCCCCTCTATTTCGAAAAAGCTACTTAAATTAAAATGATTTTCTAAGCTTAAAATCCTGCACACCTGTCACTAACCCAACCCCATCTCACAATCTGCTGTAGATGGCCTCTTTCCGCTCAGAGCGCATCATCGTTGGAGAAAGTTTCTGGCCCTTTGAAGAGCAACTTCACAACCTACTGAAGATAGTCAAGAGACCCGCGCCAAATATTGAAGGAATAGAACTTCCTCGCAGTAACACCAATGTGATGCAATGGGTCATCAAGGGTATTCTTCCTTCCCCCGATGAGGACACCTTGCCCACAATCTTCACTTTCCTCGACAACAACTGGGTAGATGGCATGGTGCGAGCCATACAGGAGATCATGGCGCGCCTCTACAAGATCCACGAAGATGAGTTGAAAGATACTCCCTACCACTTGTTTGGAAAGAGAGACGAAGACGGATTCCCCACTGAGTCTTTCCTCACCTACTGCATTGGGAATCAGCTGGAGATTATGGAATACCTACTCCAATGTTCCCAAGAAGACCTTGACAAGGCTAGACGTGAGAATCTGCTCCTAAAGATAGATATCAACCTACTCCGCAAGCGCGAAAGAAGTCTCCAAGCCACCAATGCCCGCTTGGCAAGGAAGCTGATCATTGAAGTACCCCCAACCCCTGAAGACGAGAACCCCGGGACTGATGACGAACTCTCCTTCCTCAATGAGTACCACCCAATTGCCTAGTCACCCGCGCCGACCGAGTCAACCTCCAACCCTGCTCTAGGAGAAGGCACCACTCTTACCTTCACCGAAGACGAGCTGAATATCCCGCAAACCCCAGAGGATCTACAGTAGTTGGAGACCCCAAAGCTATCCCAGACTCAGCAGATGCACCTCCGAGTGATCACCCGCATCGCAGTACTTGTCCCACCTAGCAATAGGGTAGAGTCATGTATCGTCCCTGAACGCGTTTTGTAATGCCTAAGTACTATTGGCACCCTCGGGTGTAGTTTGGTTGGTATGTAATGACTTCTTTGATTACTATGCTTGCTTGAATTGTTCCTTTTTGCGTGTTTTACCCAAGTCGTTGCATCAGACCCAACCCGAAACGTCTGCCACCAACAAGACCTCCCCCAGGAAGGCCATGAAGACCGGAAGCTCGAAGAAGGCATGTAGCCATTGCGGAGACGAAGGGCACCCAGCCAACAGATGTTCCGGCCACTGCCCCAACTGTGGAGAACCCCATTCACCCCAAGCTTGCCCAACCCGACTTATCACTTGTTTCCTCTGTGAAGGCCAAGACCATGTCCCCATAAAGTGCCCAATATATCCCCTCGTTGGCAAGGCCTATCAACCTCCCGATGTCAGCCTAGAAGAGTCGTCAACCCAGCCACGACGGAAGAACAACCCCTGCTTCGTGTGCAGACTACCCGGTCACTTCAAGAGAGAATGCCCTGAGAGAGAATCGGCCAAGACTTCCGCAAAACAGAAGCTTGAAGACATCCAAGGTCCCTTTCCGCAGAAATGATGGTCACCCTACTGCTCGCTGCCACTCAGCTCAAGACTGAAGATGTCCCTCGCCTTCCTAAGTGACAGCGCCCCAAGTAAAGATAGAGAGAAGCTCCTTAACTCACTCTAGGATCCCCCAAACGTCGGCAAGCCCAGCCGGTAATAGTCTAGCCCAGGTTCCCCTGGAAAGACCGCTTTAATGCCACCCTCCTTTGTGTTGTCCTCCGCTACCCTAAGGACCGTCTTTTGTCACCTTTCTAAGAAAGTCCCCTATTTGTAACCATCCGACCCACCTTAGTCCAATCCTAAGGAGGAAAGACTGCATCTTTCCCGCAAGATAGATAACCTCTTTGCCTGACCCTGTGACCCGAAGACACAAATCCCAGAGCACAGACTTATCCCAGACCTTACAGACTTGTCACAGACTTGGATACAATAACCCACTTAAGAGAAGTGTCGTGGACCCTTACCGAAAGAAGATCCCTCCCCGCAACCATGGTGGAAGCCGGCTCGACCCTCGAGTTTCAAGAAGATTGGAGTTCAACCAAGCTATCAACATGTTTCTACTCGAAGGAAAAGTTGACAAGCTAGCCCGCAAGAAACACATGGTACTAACTTCGAAACAAATCCCCTAACCTTACTCTTCCGAATCTCGGGACGAGATTCTTTTAAGGGGGAAAGGTCTGTAACATCCCACTTTCAGCAATCCTGATTTGTTGTCCAGAATGCAAAAATCAGGGGGAACAAAAACTTTTTCTGGTGCTTTAGTGCAGTGTTTGCTTGTTGTTTGTTTGCACTTGTGCTTATGAAGTGTATCTTAGGATACTCCTTACCTCAACCTCAGTTGACAAAAGCTATTTACCAAGACTATCTTGGCTTACTTTACATATTCTCAAACGTTCTGGCATTCCAAAAACAGGAGCCAAGATGCCTATGTGACCAAACTATTTTGGTAGCTTCCATTTACAAAAATTATGGAGAGATATAGAATACAATCTCCTTATGTTTCCAAGACAGACCACTCAACTAATCTTACCTCTAGTTTTCCTAGAACTCATGTTCAAAGCCTTTGAGTTCTACTCTTGGTAGAGATACCAAGAACCCTCATCTTATTCAAAACTCAACCCCTTCAAAATGCCCCAACCTTACATCAAGCTAGGCTTGATGGTAACCCCAGTAGGGGTTATGCTTAGTATAAGATGAGTTGCCTTGATCTGATGTCTGATGAGTTGCTTTGATCTGCTGTTTGACTTGTTTGCTTAGAAGTAGTATGAGCCACTCTAGGAGCTCATCACTAGGATCAAGATGTTTCCCAATCCTCAATCCATAAGCAAGAAAGCAAACCTTGTTGTGATCCCTAGCCACTAGGTGATCATCTAAAACCCTCAATCAGATCCATTCTGAGGATCTCCATTCTAGATGTCTCCAAGTTCGTGAAGACCAATATCAAGCAAGGATATCTTCTACTCACCCTTTACTTCCATATCACCCGCTGGTTTAAGCTCTGATAACTTGCAACTCCTCCAGGAACTTTCCCTCTCCTACTCTAGTCAAAATCCTCCAAACTGCCAATTTTGATTAAGTCTGAAAATAGTTTCAACATCACCTTTGTGAATGCCTCCTTTTCTCAAACCATGTGCATTTTTGGAAATGCATCTGAACCATCTTGTTAACCATCCCAAGGACTACCAAGGCCCACATCTGCCCTTGGTTATATCCTCCTTCAACCCACTTGTCCATGATGGTTTTGTAGACAAGAAAATTAACATTTCCTGCAAAACTAGTCATCATGCCTACTTTACTAGAAGCTCACACCACCATCCCAACCCCTTTGGACCAACTCTCTGCATGGTTTTGCTCTACTCCTTGATGTATCTAAACCTACTTCACTTGTTCCAAGTGGATCTTTGAGCTTTTTTTTAAACCCACATGGTTTATAAGGCATCATGACCCATATTTCAGGGCAGCCTTAATTTCAACAAAGTTTGCCATCATTTCTAGATCACCCCAAATACGATTAATTCAAACTCCCTCTCCCATGATCATCTATATGACTTGGTCTACCCATCCATCTATCCTTTGCTCCCAGGTGAGCTTTGAGCTCTAAGATGCAAGCATGTTTTGGTGGTATAAAAATAACACCACCCTAGATCATCAACTCCCGGTTTTCCATCCTTTTCAACTTGGATTTCCTTTGCACAAGGTTTCAGATGATTGATATACCTTGTCCACATCACCTACCTTGATTTCCAAGATTTATCAAAGATTATCCATAATTATTATGGCCCCAAAATTATTTAATTTCTTAAATAGACAAATTCTCCAAAACCCCATCCCTAAAGGAAAGTTTGGTTTTTACCATACCACTTCCCAAACCTTGACCCATGTGAGTTCCACATATAATACCCTATCTTTCCATCTCAAAAATAAATATTTTTGAGAAACTTTATTATTTCTTTTTGCCCATTTTCTTAAATGGCTGAATTGGAATAATAATTGTTTTAATTACTTTTATGCCTCAATAAATCTTGGGAAAATTCCCCTAAGTGTGTATTCACATTTGGGACCCTCTAAAACCAAAATCCATCCTTGTCCAATGGAAATTTCTCGTTTGATCTTCTAAAAGGAACTTTTGTCCTTCTTGTGTAATTGGATTTAAGTAAACTTAAACTCCTCTGAAAAATCCTAATTAAATCCTAGGAGTCTACCTTAACCCTATCTAACTACCAGTACCATTTTCTCCTCTGGTCCAATGCAAATTTTTTGGACTTCCATCACAACCATTAATTGGATCAAATTTGCCATTGTAGCAAATCCATTCCTCGAACCAATTCCAAATTTCACCAAAGCTTGATCAAAGCTTATCCTCAGCACTAGGAAACCCCACTGGATGACCACCACTGTAGCTACACCCCAACAAATCCCCATTGTGCCCTTATACTAGTAGTAATAGAGAGATGAACCCCAAATCTTACAAAGATCTTCTCTAATTAATTACCACTGATGCCACCACTCTCTCTGAGCTCCAGCACTAGCAAATACCTATACTACCCCTCTCCACCTCCCCCTGGAGCAATCCATGGCCAGAACTCCCTCCCCACCATGTCCAATTTGGTAATTCACACCACCTAGCACCCCACCTTGGTATAAAGCTAGCGGCACTCCCTCGGCCAGCCCTCTGCCCTCATTTGCCCCCTCTCCACCCCACTTGCCTCCCCCGAGCACCACACCCCCTCCCCTGCTCTGTGCAGCCCGAGAAAGAAGAAGAAGGAGAGCCTCGGCCTCCTCATGAAAACTGAGCAAGGCATCCTCTCCTCCACTCCATTCCCTCTTCATGTCAGCCCCCGAGCTCCCCTTGCTCTCCTGCATCTAATGGTGCTCTTCTTTTTGCCTAGGACCCTCTCCTCCGCCGTCGGCGTTGAGCTCCGACGAGGTCGGTCTCGGCCGCCGTCGCGCGAGCTGCTTCCCGTGGGCCTCCGCCGTCGTGCAGCCCACCGATCTACTCGCCGTTGTCGACTGCATCGCCCTGCACCATCCCCGGCCCTCCTCGAGCCCTCAGGTGAGCTCCCCGCTCCACGCCACCCTCTACTAGGGTTAGTCTCGTCGCCGGCGAGCCCCGGGTGGACGACGATGTTGCGCCGTCGATCGTCACTTAAGCGGACGGCCGAGGTCCGCCGATACCCCTTCGCCCCCCCCTCTTGCTGACTGTCGGGCCCCGCCTAGCAGGTTCGAGCACCAGCTCCCGCGCGTCGCCCCGTGCGCCGTGGGCCAAAACTCCCCCTGCGGCCCATTCCCCCGCCAGATCCAGCCCAGCCACACAGCTCCCTTTTTCTTTTTTTCCAGATCCAGAAATAGGACCATCAGGTTTAAATCTAATTAAAATAGTAAATCAAATCCATATGTCTAGATCTAAAAATCGGGTGGTTCTCTGGTGTTTTCTCAAACATGCAGAGGCAGCCCCACGGCTAAAATAATTTTCTCTAATTACTAGTAATTATTCTGCTAGAATGTGTCTAGAACACTAAATAATTTCCACAGAGAGTTCTACGTCTCCATTTGAGCTGATAACCAAAACCTACTGGTAGGTACTGGAAATAGCTATCATCCAGCATAGGTCTCATACCAAGGTGAACTGTTTTCTGCCTTTAACAAAAATAACAAAACTAGCAACTTTCTGTATTAGATAAATTCCCCAGGTCTAACCAAGTGTGGTATTGACCTTATTGCAATTCCCAGTACTCACTATGATTAATATCTACCAAAGCCTAGCAGTTCATAATTTAGTGAGCTCTGGATAAATTTTGGTGATTTAAATACTTCTGTAAGGAGTATTTTCACTAAATAAATCACTCCAGGAGTTTGGCAACCCCAAAAAGGGTGAATCCAATTCCAAAAGAAAGGTATTTTAGATACCTATCACATGCCCTTGGAACCAACTCAATATATCCTGTAGATTTAATCTGGTAAATAAAATAAGAATCATATAGAACTATCTTTGGGATTTTCCTGAGGGCATTCTGTTAATTCTTTTGACCTGATTCCAACTCTGGGTGGTTCAGTACATCCGGTACTACATAACCATCCAAGGAAATAATGTTTGAAGACCCATAACTCTTCTCGTGAATTATTTCCTTAAACTAGAGTTTATTCCACTTTAAAAAGCATAACTAATTCTAGAAAATTTATATTCAAGTGAAACCACTTGTGTCGGTTTTGTCTTGAACAGACCTATCAGAAGATATCATTTTTTCACCTTGAAATAGCCTACTGATCACAGAACCCTAATCCAAATTCCTTGTCTTTTGCGTTGACCACTATCTTCCAAAATAAAACACCTTAGTGGCAATCTTGTAAATTCCACCACCCATAACAAACTTCTCCAAATCCTTCCAAGTCCAGTAGTAATTCTCATGTTTGTTAGCTGTATGGTTTGATACTTGTATGCCTTGTATTGATTGTTGATTGTTTGCTTGCATGTATACCCGATGACGACGATAGTGTGAGTGTTTGACGACAAGAAGGAAGGGATTTCTTATTATTATATATTTGGGTATTCTTGGTCAACTGAAGAAGTCCAGGGACTTATTGCTGAACACAGGCAAGCCACCATTCCTGAACTCTAATATATGTCCTACTCTCTTTACCTGTTTTGTATCCTCTTTACAAATTATTATCTACCTTCATGCTTTGTTTTATAACTACTGCGTTAGTAACTTGGCTCCTCCAAGTTATGATTTCGTGTCCTTCAAGGCACCACCCTGATGAACCCATCATTTTATCCCCTTTAGACCGAGAGTACGATGGTTAGCATCCTACCTCCTTGGAAACCCCGGTTTTGAGAAAATAAACTATTTTGGGATTTACCCCACCGAAAATGTTTCAAAACCTTTTTGTAAAACCCTGGGAAGAGGCATCGTTCCCAGTGGAAGTTTTAATAGAAGAAATGGTGATGAGGATAAAGGAGATTGTGATGGGATGTTCTACACCTTTACTGGAACAATTTTTATCCGCGCAACCACATTACCCCAGGTTGCTGGGGCTTAACTCGTAGTTTGTCCGCTTTAGCCGAGGCAACTTCTACCATGCTTATAGGGAGAAATCCCTGGAATCCCGGGCCGGCGTCCCAGATCTAGGATATGAAGCCTGTCGCTTGCCTCGGCAAGAATGAGCCTGAACAATCAGGAGTCCAGTGCAACAATTGGGTCTCCGGCGGATGGTATGACTTAGGTAGTATGGAAGGAAGTGGAGTCACCAAATTTAAGGTATACGCCAAGTTGCGGCTTGGGTATGTGCGTGTACGGAAGGAAGGACTATGGCTGGGAGCCACATACGCGTTGCCGGGGAGATCAACCCAAGAGGAAAAGCATGCCTTTGCTAGTGTAGACAAATGAAAAGTTAGGTTTGATTATCTGGACCCCCATCTACAGTGGTAGTGGGCCGTGGTTGTATCCCGGCGGATGTATTGATTCTTGTGGGTAAAGTGTGCAAACTCTGCAGAGTATAACCTATTCGAATAGCCGTGTCCACGGTCAAGGACGGTTGTAAAGGTGTTGGCTAGGAGTACCCAAACTGTGCTTCTTTGCGAAACAAGTACTCTGAGGACGACGGTTCCGGGGGAACCCCCGTTCGAAGGCTTTGTTTTGACCCGAGGGGTCAAAGATGTTTTAGAAAGGGTGTTTACTACAAAAACTGTTGCAAAAATCTTTTCTTTAAACGAAGACATGGAGATGTCTTGTTTTATAAAACAGAAGCATGTTTTCAAAACTCTTTTTCAACAAAAGTATGGAGATGCCATAATTTCAAAGATTAGCTTAGGCTTTTCAAAAGAAACCCCGGATAGAGCTATCTCGCCACAGCCATAATTGCATTTCCTTTGTTCACTTATCCTCGTGGTTTGCGAGTACATTCAAAAGTACTCACGGCTTTGTCCCTGGCTTTTTACTTTGCCAGACTTTCAGGAGTGTAAGGTAATGTCCAACGAGCTAGGCCGTCTTCCCATTCAGCTGCCTGTAGGTTGAGGCACGATTGGGCTCTATGCTTGGCGATGTTCTGCTTCTATTGATGATGTAGCCATAATGGCACTGATGTAAGTCTTGTATTTTCATTATGTTTTGGGTGTTGTAATGATACTTGTCGATTATGTTCCACGGCTCACTGATCATGGGAACGTGGATGTATGCATAACAGGGATTTCTCGGATGATTAATCCTGGGGGGGGGGGGGGGCACAGGAATACCATTGCACAGGAATATATCATCTAGGACTTAACAACCAATGTCGCCGGTGATTCTTGAGGCGTAGATTACGCGTTAACCATGAGATCTATATGGGCTCTAGGGAAGTCAGCTGGATCTTATTCCTTTCACATGTCAATGGATGACTGGGTCGTGGCTGTAATTCTCGGAGAGCATTGACAGCAGGGTGGGATCCCTCAAAGTCCCACGATATCTGGTATCTATGAGGCTTGTGCGTTTCAGGCCGTAATTGGAAACAAGATTTATCCTGGGTCTAGCATGCAATCCAACGGGCATGCAGGGTCACGGAGAAGGACAATGATTGCCTTGGATTCTTATAATGTGCCCCACACCTAAGGAAGTGTGGACAAGGATCGCGACATGGTTATGCAACATGGATAAGGATCTCTCATGGGTAAAGCAACGCACCTCTACAGAGTGTAAAAGTGTGACACGCTACTCCTTGTTCTGGGAAGGAGCTACGAACACTATAAGAAAGGAACTCCATGAAGTTCTAACTCAACCTGTGAAGGCTGACGGACATAGCTTTTCAGAATAAAAGCAACCTTTGAAGAAATGTTTACGAAAACTTGTATAGCCTATGACCTATGGTCTGTGGATGTAGTTAGTGCATCAAACACTCCATTTTAGTGAACTTGCTGAGTATGCTCGTACTCAACCGTACCTTCTTAACCCTTGCTATATTATGAAGACATTGATGACCAAGAAGATGAAACACTATCTTCAGCTGAAGACCAAACAGAATTCCACTACGAGGAGCTAGAGTTATTCCGGAAGCCTCGAGAGAAACAACTACGGGAGCATCTATGGAATGGAGGCTGGTGAGTCTGAAGCGTAGTTACATCAGATATAGTTAAATAAGTTTGGTGGTATAGATATCTATCCTCTAGCTAGTAATCTTGTATTATCGTAAGGTTTAGTTTGCTTCTTTATCTTGTTCTCAAGTTATTATTGTTTAGTTTTGATTCATTGGCATTCCTCTATGGACCTAGGAGGATCTCAAAGTCGTCATGTAATTTCTGGTTGTAATAATAATGTATGTTTGTGGACCCACTTTGTTTCTGTTGTACCACTCTAAGGGATGTAATATTTATGGAATGGTGTTCCGTGAGTGTTATTTCAATGACTATAGTGTACTGCATCATGCAGTGGTTTGCTGGGTCACCACATGTTGGTCCTGACAAAGTAGTTGAATGCCAGTCGGTAGTTCTATCGTGGCGGTCGTATGGAGAAGCTCATGAAGGAAGTTCGCGACAACCACATCGTCTATGACCTCCACTCCAAGTGGAAATCGGTCCGACTCAGTAAGGTCCCACAAGTATTTGTTGTGCCATTGTAGAGGAGCTATCCGGCGATGGAGAAACTCCATGGCAACCAATGGGCCAGACAACCTGGCTTCGTCTAGCTCCGTGATGCGGGCATTGAGGGCATCAACCTTATCCCCCATCACCACCTGGTTGGACCACAGTCGCCTAGACTTCACTGCCAGCTCCGTTGGAGGCCGAAGCCAGCGATTCTCCTCCCATGCATCCATGTAGATAAAACACGTGTGGAAGTCATCCACCCTCTTCGTCATGCCCATCAAAACCCATAATGTTCCGTCTCTGATTTTGAAAATAGCGTAATCGGCGACGTATGAAGAAGTGATCTGGAGGCTGTAAAAATGGTGGAACAATACCACTGAATGCTTCACGCCGAAAAAGGCTTCACACTAGAATGCAAAAATTGAAAGGGCGGTGATGGAGTTGGGTTGGAGGTGAAGGGACGAGATCGGGTAATGCTCCAAAATGGCATACAATAAAGGAGAAAAGGGGGGAAAGCCCAGTGATGATGTCTTGATAAAAGAAGGGGTACACTGATGGCTCTGAAATATAGCCATCTACGTCCACATTTAAACAGGATATTATTAACAATTTTGATGAAATATCTCTCTAAACCCTGTCACTAATGCCTAATATTCAAAGGGGTATGCCATCCTTTCTTTCTATTTTTTCCTGCGAAGATAATTACGTTTTATGATGGGAATCACTATATTAAAGTCAAAGATACGAGATTTCCAACAACCAGAAGAAACCAAGAGTCTTGGATCAGAGGCAGACGCTTTAACGACCAACTATACGATCGGAATAAAATTCTGGCCTGTATAGTTGCCATCGACGCCGCTAGGTCAAACATAACAACTTTTGTGAAGGGACCCCTATATAAAGAGGCCTCGGGAAACGAGAAACAGGCGCTCGCAGAAACCATCAGCCACCCCCCCAGATCTCCATCCACAACACCGACGAGCCACCGAGGAATAGACTTAGATCTAATCTCTCCACCACCATAGCCATATTCCACCACTTGTAATAGTAGATCTCTTCTTCGATTGGCGACATTGTAAGACTATTTGCTATCAATCTCATGATTTCTACTACAATGTTTATGATATTTGATCTCATCTCTACGTGTGAGTAATTCTCCTTGGGCTAAGGGCTTCGGCCTTGCCATGTAGCTTTTTGTGCATGTTATTTATCATAGATGGGATCACGTATTAGTTTGTATGACATGATGATTATTGTATCCTCTCTTGCCTCGATCTAAGGACTTGTGAGTTACCCAAGACCCTGAGGATTGAGCCAGGTATAGGGAGTATGAGTAATGACTAATCTGCAGGTTGGGAACCCTAGTGACAGAAAGGGTAGTACGGCTGTATGTGAGGGATTTACTTGGGATTAACGGTGACATCACTATGCATATCATTAGTTCTCTTTGTTCTATGGATGAGACTAGTAGGTTATTGCTATAAGCGGTTGGCAATAGAAATTATGGATGCACTGCCCACATATAATTAATCTTGCTCTAACAATTACATGCATACTTTATTTCTATCTTCTATTCTCATCAGATGTTCTGCAAAACTACAGGTGAAACCGAATGCCCTAGGCCCTCTCTCTCCATCATCGACAACAACAAAAAGATGCAAACTCTTGGTCCGGTAAAAAACACAAAGGAATTCTAAAACACCCGAAGGTCCGTTAAAGTAACTTCACTACGCTTCTGCTTCCCAAGGATCGATAAACATAGGTCTACTAGGGAAAAAGAGCTATACTACATCCGTAATCAGGATCGAAGGAATCATACACCAAGGCATCGAGGCTCTCCCACGGTACCGTACCAGGCCACGCTTCGGTCCTCCCCCATTAGTTATGGCTCGACGCAAGACGAGAGTGGAATCCGTCGACTCCGAATTCATGTTGAATGGTGGAGGGTGATGTCTATGCACTTCTATTCTTGTAGACAGTTGTTGGGCCTCCAAGTGTAGAGGTTTGTAGAACAGCAGCAAGTTTTCCCTTAAGTGGATCACCCAAGGTTTATCGAACTTAGGGAGGAAGTGGTCAAAGGTATCCCTCTCAAGCAACCCTGCAATCAAGATAGAAGAAGTCTCTTGTGTCCCCAACACACCCAATACACTTGTCAGGCGTATAGGTGCACTAGTTCGGCGAAGAGATAGTGAAATACAAGTGGTATGGATAATTATAAGTGGTAATTGTGATAGAAAATAGCTTGATGGCGTGGAAAAGACTAAAGGCAAACTAAAATAAAGATAGAAGCAAGCAAACATCCAATAGATCTAATAGCAAACGGTGTTTCAGTTCTTAGAAACAAGGCCTAGGGATCATACTTTAACTAGTGAACACTCTCATATAAATATCTTCTCTTTATGATACTACTCTTAACTACTCTCCGGTTGGACACTCTAATCGATGGTAGGGCTATAACAGCACTCCTCAAAGTAAGTCTTTCCCATCTAGAAAACCCCACACTGTCACCTTGAGTACTAGATGAGTCCAACAAACACCACAATTTCATAAAGACATCCAACTCCAAATATAACACATAACAAGTATTTGCAATCTCTAGCCTAAGTGCCACCATGGTGTGCACGCTGTCACTTTCACACACATGGGGAGAGCAAAGATCTATTAAAGCACTTGAGTAGCAAGGTAGATCTATAGATTACAAGCTCATGATCACAATATGGTCACACATAGAGAGAGAGATGAACACATAGCTACCGGTAGAACCCTTAGCCTCGAGAGAGAACTACTCCCTCCTTATCATGGGAATCAGCAACGGTGATGGAGATGGCGGTGAAGATCGATGGAGATGGTTCCGGGGGCACTTCCCCGTCCTGGCAGGGTGCCGGAACAGAGACTTTCTGTCCCCCGAATCTCCCCTTGGGTGGCGGTGGCGCTGCGGAACTTTTCGTGGCTGGAGGCTTGATTCTTTTAGGGTTTATGCATCGGGAGGCTTCTTATAGGTGAAGAGGTAAGGTCGGTGGGCGGCCAGGGGGCCCATACCACCTAGTCCAAGAAATAGGTTAGTCCAAGAAATCATATGAAAAGTACTCCAAGGTATGGACAAAACATAAGAAAGTAGATAAAACCAAGCATGGAACATCAAAAATTATAGATACATTTGCAATGTATGAACATCCCCAACCTTAACTCCTGCTCGTCCTCGAGTAGGTAAGTGATAAAAAGAAAGAATAATTTTTGAGGTGACATGCACCATCATAAACTTGATCAAAGTATTTGTAAAATATTCAAAGCTGGGATCATAGTACTTCAATCATAACATGAAAGACAAAGTTCTAGCAATAAGACAAAGAAACTATGATGCAACATGAAAAGGCACAAACAAAAGATTCATGAATAACAATGCTTTGCAAGACGTTTGTTTGTTTCACATAAAGAAAACATAGCATAATAGTATTCAGCTTGTCCCTCATAGAGTAGCAAATATAAATGCATAGGACACCTTCAAAGTTCATAAGAGTGACTAGATACAAATAGTTTAAAACAAGCAATATCAAAGTTATGCATCAATCAACAAGTCTTGGGACAATGCACATAGAACTAAGAATGGCCACTATGCTCTCAAAGTAGGTGCATAAAGATAGAAGGTGGAGACTCAATGTAATGGTGGAAGAAAGGCCTTTGTAAAAAGAAGTAGGGATTCAAGTCTCATAAAGAGCTTCCAAAAATTATGGTACTTATAGCTTTCAGCTCTCATTGCCCTATCATAAGCATCTTTAAGGTAATTAAGGTTAAAGTGACACAACTAAGAGGATATGGTTGACAAGTTATAAACCGAAATCTCATGCCCCTTACTTACAAAGACCGATCCTCATGCCACTCAACTTTAGTCACGAGTAAGCTCTTGTCATTGTAAGTACATGTGTATCATTAAGAACCGCCAACGGGGTACCCCTTGCACATGATGCGGGAGCTTTCCCATAATCAAAATGACAAGGCAAGCAGACAATGAGCATGTCAGCGATCTTTTTATTTGCTATTTGCATAGGTTTTTATTGGGGATGCTTCATAGAGTGCTCATTATGGTGATGCTGCAAGTTTCCACCATGATTAGGCATGGCTTAGGCTAGCGGCCTAGGCGTTTCTCTAACAAACATACAAACTCCATGATCTTACAAGTTCCACTTTTATTTCACACCCCCGGGATCCGTAAGCAAAACACATGATATCAACGGGGTACAAAGTACAAGTGCAATGTTGAAAGCGTTCCCCATGAAACATGGTTCTGCTAATTTCAACTTATAAAGCGCAAGCATATACGCAACAAAGAAGGACCCAATGGTTCAAGTTTATTAGATGCAAAAAGTAAAGTGTGCCATCAAGTTCGTGAGAGCTTTAATCACTAGTTTTCTCATAACAAGTTTAATTTGGAAGGTAAACAAAAGCATGAATATACTTGCAATAGAATAAGCTAGTAGGTAGGTATGGTGGACTCTTTGGAATAACTTGATTTAGGGAATTGGATGCATGAGTGGAACTCATACTTGGTTGTGGAGGCTAGCAAAAGACTGGGAGCGACAAACTAAGAGAGCAATAATGGCCATAATCATGCAGGGCGACAAAACATCATTGATCAAAGCATAAAGTGATACTACAAGTTGAAAACTAAAGGATCATAACGGCTATGGTGACTTGAGATAGTCATAACATGGTGTGAGCATGTGCCAAGTCAACCCAAATAAAGCATCAAAGGAGAATACTACTATACTATGCTTTAATATTCTAAAACAACGCATGATTCATCCAAGGCACATTAAGCAATCTCAATTGTTTTAACAAGTAATGCTACAGCAAAGAATACTAATCATAAAGCCAAAACAATATCAAGCATGGCATGACAAAGCATAGGCCACAGTCAAAAACGAGCTCTTTTTACCACATAAGCATGAACTTTCCTACTCTTTTCCAAACCAAACCAAACTATTTGCAAACCAATGTATGAAAGAGGGGGTCCAACCAATTTATTCAGAAAACTAAGAAAACCAAGAAAACTAAAAATGAAAATGAAAACAAAAAAGAAGACGCTCCAAGAAAAACACAACTGTGCATGAAATAATAAAAATGAAGCGTTTGGAAGAAACCTGGGGTTTTATTGATGAAGAAGGGGATGCCTTGGGCATCCCCAAGCTTTGACGCTTGTAATTCTTGGATATTTCTTGGGGTGACACGCGTGGCATCTCCAAGCTTGAGCTTTAGTCCATTCTTCATCTCATTACTGATTCCTTCCATACACCTGAAAATTTTCCTTCATACAACACTTCACACAATCTTTATTAGCAACATTAGTGCACTCAAGATAATAATTATTTAGGCTCAGTTTCAATCCCAATAAAACATCCATTAGAACACTAGATACTGTAGCACTTCCCTCAAAAATCTCAATTCCAGAAAAGAACTCAAAAAGGAACCAACAAGAAGCAAATGCAGAAAATGGCAGAAATTTGTCAAAACAGACCAGCAGGTAAAGAAGAATTTTTTCGAAGACATTATGTTGCTCAAATCAAAAAGTGTTGAACTAACGAAAGTTAGATAACAACCTGGGGCAGAAGCAAAAAAATTCACGTCTCAAAAAGACGTTCAGAGATTTTACACGAATTTTTACGGTGAAGCACAGAAATCTGTTTCGGGACAACAACTTTCCCAATCATTAGTTCTCTCTCATTAGAGGTTACTCTTGGCACAAAAAGCAAATAAAAATGATAAGGAGCGGTTATTACAGAGGTAATAACTTCCAAGACCCATCTAAAACTTTTGGGTTATCTCCCAATAAGTACTTTTCTTTAACGCCTTTAAGTTAGGCATGATAGTTTCAGAAGATGCTCACATAAGAAATATGAATTGAAGTAAAAGAGAGCATCAAGAAGCAAATTCAAAACACATTTAAGTATAACCCACTTCCTATGCATAGGAATCTTGTAAAGAAACAAGTCATGAAAGCACAAAGCAACAAGCATAGTAAAGCAAAACAAGTGCAACTTCAAGACTTTCAACATAAAGAGGAGAAACTTAATATTATTGAGATGCATAAAACCATGTTTCCCTCTCTCATAATAACTTTCAGTAGCATCATGAATAAAATTAACAATATAACTATCACATAAAACATTCTTCTCATGACCCACATGCATATAATATTTATTACTCTCCACATAAGCATAGTCATTCTTATTAATCATAGTGGGAGAAAATTCTACAAAATAGCTATCATTATTATTCTCATCACCATAATCATCAAATATAGGAGGCATATTGTAGTCATAATGAATTTTCTCCTCAATAGTAGGTGGATTGAAAATAACATATTCATCATTGTAATCATCATATATTAGAGGTATAGTATCATCAAAGTAAATTTTCTCCTCCATGCTTGGGGGACTAAAAAGATCATTTTCATAAAAACTAGCTTACCCAAGCTTAGACTTTTCCATAGCATTAGCAATAATGGTGTCTAAAGAATTCATACTAACAACATTGCTATTAGCATGCAAATAAAGTTCCATAGGTTTTTTAATTTTCTCTTCAAACACTTCATGTCCTAACTCAAGATAAATACTATAAAGCTCTCTAATTTTGTTGTTGTTTTTCATTAAGCCAAACTAGTGAAAACAAGAAACAAAAAGACAAAATTGCAGAATCTAAAGGAAATAACTTCAAGGACTCACACCAGAAAATAGGCGTTTGTCGTGGGAGGTTCTTCTTCTTTAATCCTTCGGTGTGAATACCTTTTACCTTTCCTCCCCGGCAACGGTGCCAGAAAATAGCTTGATGTCTATGCACTTCTATTCTTGTAGACAGTTGTTGGGCCTCCAAGTGTAGAGGTTTGTAGAACAGCAGCAAGTTTTCCCTTAAGTGGATCACCCAAGGTTTATCGAACTTAGGGAGGAAGTGGTCAAAGGTATCCCTCTCAAGCAACCCTGCAATCAAGATAGAAGAAGTCTCTTGTGTCCCCAACACACCCAATACACTTGTCAGGTGTATAGGTGCACTAGTTCGGCGAAGAGATAGTGAAATACAAGTGGTATGGATAATTATAAGTGGTAATTGTGATAGAAAATAGCTTGATGGCGTGGAAAAGACTAAAGGAAAACTGAAATAAAGATAGAAGCAAGCAAACATCCAATAGATCTAATAGCAAACGGTGTTTCAGTGCTTAGAAACAAGGCCTAGGGATCATACTTTCACTAGTGAACACTCTCCGGTTGGACACTCTAATCGATGGTAGGGCTATAACAACACTCCTCAAAGTAAGTCTTTCCCATCTAGAAAACCCCACACTGTCACCTTGAGTACTAGATGAGTCTAACAAACACCACAATTTCATAAAGACATCCAACTCCAAATATAACTCATAACAAGTATTTGCAATCTCTAGCCTAAGTGCCACCATGGTGTGCACGCTGTCACTTTCACACACATGGGGAGAGCAAAGATCTATTAAAGCACTTGAGTAGCAAGGTAGATCTATAGATTACAAGCTCATGATCACAATATGGTCACGCATAGAGAGAGATGAACACATAGCTACCGGTAGAACCCTTAGCCTCGAGAGAGAACTACTCCCTCCTCATCATGGGAATCAACAACGGTGATGGAGATGGCGGTGGAGATCGATGGAGATGGTTCCGGGGGCACTTCCCCATCCCGGCAGGGTGCCGGAACAGAGACTTTCTGTCCCTCGAATCTCCCCTTCGGTGGCGGCGGCGCTGCAGACATTTTCGTGGCTGGAGGCTTGATTCATTTAGGGTTTATGCACCGGGAGGCTTCTTATAGGCGAAGAGGCAAGGTCGATGGGCGGCCAGGGGCCCACACCACCTGGTGGCGCGGCCAGGGCTAGCCCGCGCCACCACATGGTGTGGCTGCCGTGTGGCCCCTCTCCGTCTCGTCTTCTGGCTCCGTGAGTCTTCTGGTAAAATATCAACTTTGGCTTTTGTCCCGTCCAATTCCGAGAACATTTATTTTGTGACTTTCCTGGAACCAAAAACAGCAGAAAACAGGCAACTAGCATTGTGTCTCTTGTTAATAGGTTAGTCCAAGAAATCATATGAAAAGTACTCCAAGGTGTGGACAAAACATAAGAAAGTAGATAAAACCAAGCATGGAACATCAAAAATTATAGATACATTTGCAATGTATCAGAGGGGAGTAGCACCCCCTCAACCTCGGTCTCCACATCCGTTGCCAGGACCGAGGAGGTCGCCGCTTGCTTCCCTTTCATGGAAGAGGCATTGTTAGAGGAAGAGGAGGATGGAGTAACTATAGAAAAAGGGTTTCTCCCCTCCTAGAGAAAAGGGAAAATATTTAGCGGCACCGATGGTTGGATGCCACCCTCGAGGCTGCGGGCCCAGGTCCCTAGGAGACTTCGTGGAGGCCTTACCCACTATTTGGGCCCTTGACCTCTCGCCACTACTGAAGCATCACCCGCAGGCCAAGCGCCCGGGGGCTATTGTCGGGCTAGGGAATCAGGGGGTACCCTGGCCCACTGGTGGTTACGCCGCCCGTAGGGAGGGAAGTACACCGGCTTGAAGTATGAGGAGCCTCGTTTGCACCTCTAGAAGGGCCTCAAGTGGGGCGTTGTCCCCAGAGACATAATACCCTCTCGAGGGTCTCCACAGTTCACGAGGACGCCCACGGGATCCTACGAGGGCTTTCTTGAGGACCAGCTAATATTCCCAGAAGATGGCAAGACCAACGGGCGGTATGCATGTTGAACTGGTCGTAAGGCGCGCATCGTAAGTAAGAAAGATGTTGTCTGGACCTGACCGTTCTAAAGAGGTGTTGATGCCATCCACGTTTGTCCCCCACTCTTCCCTCTTTTAATACTTCAGTGCAAGACCACGGTGAGCAGCGCTAGACGACAAGAGGGTGCTAGCAAGAACCACAGCCTTATGGTAGGCCGACATTTGTGGGGGCCTTGCACTGAGTCCTTGGCCGGTAGTCTATAGACCAGAGTCCTTTCGGAGGCAATGTGGTGACCCTTCCCGCCCATCAGATTGGGGAAGGGGCCCATCTCCCCTATAAAAGGAGGGTTCCCCCCACCTTAGAAGAGGTCAGTCCCTAGGGTGACAAAAACCCTAAGGCTTTGTTCAGTTCATCCACTTCCCTAGTGGATTGGAGTGGTTTGGAAGATATTAGGGGGGATTTTGACTTAGATGGTATTTAGTCCCCCTCAATCCCTGCCAATCCCGTTTAATTTTAGTGAAACCGAACATGACCTAAGTGGTATCCACTGGGTGAAACATCGTAGGTAATACAACCAAGGCAGGAGTAGGGACTTTACCTCCTCAAGAGGGTCCTGAACCTGGGTGAAAAAACTGTGTCCACTTTCTGTCGTGCGTGAACTCCACCATATCCATCATTGCTGAGCAGTTCCGAACTCCTGTTCAGAGTCCTCTCAAACCCTGGGTCGTTGGACCCCTAGTTCCTTCGCGAGACGTAAACTCTGACAACTTCAAGCATCCAACACCACTAATGGCAGTGCCTCATGGAGTTTTACAAAGATTTGGTGTAAAAGACGTCTCCCGAGCCCAGTCCAGCAAGGCAACGGAAGAATAAAATTTGGACCGATTTCAGGTGCACGACGGCGTGCGCCTGGTGGAGATTTTTGTGCCTCGTGGAGCATGTTCCAAACTTGGGAATATGCCCAAGAGGGAGAGAGATGCAGGCAAATAGACAATTGTGGGATATGATTTTAGGGAGGCGTGGCACACCTTTATATAGGAAAAACCAGGGCACTCCCACCCTCCAAGTCCCAGGGTGGGACTAAACATGGGAGGGGGCTAGCCTCCGGAGTGGGGTGGGTCCCACCCACATGCCAAGTCCACCTAGGCTAGCCGGCGGGGTGGGATCCCCCTAGCCATATGCATTGGTCCACCTAGGGCAGCCACCTCCCCCTCTTGGGCCTACTCCCCTCCGGGGAGGGCCCATGTAGGTTTTTTATGCCTTTTTCATTTTATTAAATAAATATATATTCAACACTAATTAACTAATTAAATATTAAATACCATTTATTCAATTCATTTTATTCAAAACTCCTTTTGAATAACTTCCGAACACTTTGGCATCTCTCCAGAACGCTTCCAAATTCCAATTTTTCATTCGGTTGCGGATCAACCCGCATCGTCTCTACCCTTAAGCGTGACACTATTACGGTTAGGGAATGTTTAGACATGAACGATACACCTCTCCGATCAATGACCAACAACGGTATCTGGAAACACATGATGGTCCTTTCACATTCCATGAATTTGGTTGTCCGCTCGAACCTTCTAAACGTTGAGTCTTACTCCTTTTGCACAACGATACCTATTGCACAATTTGGTTGTTCGCTTGAACCTTTTAAACACTGAGTCTTATTCCTTTTGCACAATGATACCTGATTTGTCCAAGACCTGATCTCATGTATCTATATATTAGTTCGATCTTGTTACTGATAAACACATTTACTTGTTCTTGTGATATTACATCCGTGTGACCTAGTCACATACTTGCAAGCTCATTGATGTAATCTCACGGAGTGGGCCCAGAGTATCAATCCGTCATTCGGATAGGAAAATCCCGATCTCGATTCGTACACCTCAACTATTCCTCTAGAATACCTGACGCACACCTTTTAGGTCACCCAGTTATGGCCATGACGATTGATGTGATGAAAGCAGCCACGAGACATAGTGATTAAATATGATCTCACGGCCGAAGGATTAAGTTACTATGCTTTGCTAGATATTGCAATGCTAAACTTTGTGACTGGATCATATTGCAATTCTACGGTCGAGTGTTTCCATCACTTCATGAAGTGACCTTGTTGTCAGTTGACATTAATAAGTCCATGATCGGGAAACCTCGATCATCATATGCCCAACAAACTAGTATTAGAGGATACTACGGACCTGGTTATTTATATACCACACTTGTATTAATGTTTCCACTTAACATAGTTATAGCATTATACAAAACTATTATGAACATCATAGATATATCAATAAAACTACTTTATTATTGGCCTCTAGGCCATATCTCCTGCATCTTGCATACACGGGGGACGGCCAGAGCCTACCTGCCATCATAGGCTATAGGCCGTCGCAGTTGCTTGTGGCGGATGGGCCCACATACATCTGATGTGGCATCGTAGGTCCTGCACGACAAAGGTTCCACATGGTGGAAGATCCCTCAAATATCCGATGTGGCATCATATGTCCTAGACATACGTAGTTCCTCGCGGTTGAGGGCCGAGCTCATAGTGTAGACTGTAGGTGTCAGCGGTTTCTCACGGCGATGGCTTGTCGTGGTTCCCATTCACGGATAGATTTCTCTTGAGAGAGCTTGCGTTGCAAGCCTTACACTTTCTTGAGAACGTCTTGAGTATAAAAACGAGCATCATTTTTTGGACTAACCATTCTTTTCCTCACCGTCGGCAAGTTTTGGTTCTCTCCAATGTTCGGTCGCAGGTACTATTCTGGTGACCATACCTAGAAAGGACGATGTGGTTGCACACCGGGTTAGCTGTAACGCCTCTACAGTCGGATACTCTCGAACCTCGCCGATGTAGGACCGTTGGTACGCTCTACTTTGTCCTCTTTTCTTTTGCTGATGGTGTCGTGTTTGCCTTGCAGGTACGCCCGTATTGGGGGCATATATATTATAATTCCACCATCACATTGCCACTTTCCTTTTGTTTCCATCCACCATCCTATTGAAATACGAGCACATGAATTTCTTTTGGAATTTAAGTCTAACTCACAAATGATTGGGATGGATCCTATCTTTTATCTCATCTTCCATACTTGACTTAATATTGTTTTCACAATATTAATGTGGTAGCTACCTTGCCACCTTTGTTGGCCATGTAATATAGAATTCCTATTTACCTTCTTTTCATGATTTTACTCAATATTATAAATATATTTGAGTTAAAAATGCCATAGCATCCATAGTTGCTCATTCACACTATACTTGGTCTTCTTATTTCAAATACACCCCTTTTTCTAGAGAGATTCATGAGATTAAGCTTTATTGTTTTCAAACATGTTCTTATGCAAGTGCTAGTGAAGATGTGGTGGTTCCCACCCCCACATCATGCAAGTATGCATGGTGCTCCCTATTCCTCTTTTGAATTCTTTTGGTCTTCATCATTTTGTTTTATGAGGTTTTATTTTCAAATAAGGAGACCAACCAAAGATCCTATGGTAAACCCCTACAAATCCTAACCATCTATCCCCTTTCTTTTTTTGTTCCTCTTAGCTTGATCTCACATGCTTGATTTATGAATCAAGGTTGAAAATAAAACAAACAAGACAAGTAAAAATAAAAAATCTAAATCTAACTAGGCATCTACCTAAGCTACACCCTAACACCTTAAGCACCCAAGACACCAACCTTAATCTAATCCTTTGGATCAGATCCTCCTCACCTAATCACCACCAATTGACTACACCTAGCTAACCCACCCCCATCCAAACCCTAACTCTAACCCGAGTTCCCTCCCCCATGTGCATTCGACCATGGCCAAACTAGGCCAACAGAAGGCCACGTCGCCTCCAACCCTCCTTGCTGACCAAGACAGCCAGCCACCACCACACCATGCGCCTTGGTCCCCTCTCCTATTCCTCTCTCGGCTAGTAGACAAAGAGAGAAGAAGCAACCACCTGAACCCTCCTACCTAACCTTGGTTAGGATCCAACCTTTATCAGGAATCCCACGTGCTCCTCCTCACCTAGATCCACCCAGGGCTATGCCCAAGAACCCCTTTCCCTTCCCATGCCTCCCTACTAGCCACCTACCACCATAGCAGTGAGCTTTGGCAAGCTTGCTCTTCCAACGAAGGGGAGAAGGAGGAGAGGATCGTGGGGTGTCAAGGAAGATTACCGCCATCCACAGTACCCCCTTGTACACAGAGAGAAAGTACCTCACTGCTAGAGCTTGCTGATCAAGCGCAAGACGGAACGAAAACCCTAGTTATGGTTGCGTGCTCCATCACAGAATGTTGCTACCTTGAGCAAGTGTTCCTTCACCCATGCACCCACGGTGAGCAAAGGATCCTCCCTGATATGCATGTCCTCTCATTTTCTTCTTGTCTTGCGAGAACCTTTCATCAAGAACATTCTGCACACCCTGACCTTGCAATCTCCTGCCGGTTGTTGTGCACCCCGAGTCCATCCACGAGCACGACGAGCTCCGCCTCACCGCGTCGCGTGGAGCGCCCCTAGACTCTCTTCCTAGAACCCTACCTAGCCGCACCGCCACACACGCCCGAGAGCCCACCATGTCGTTGTTGCTGCCGCCCTGCTGAGGTCGTCGTTGTCGAGTTGTCACGTTTAACCAGCACCCAAAACCTAACCTAACACAAGCTCCAAGTACCTCAGTGGTACGAGCCCATCCACGCAAGAAACCGTCGCGGGTTCGAGCGCTACAATGTCTGTGATTTTTTTGTGTGTGTGGTGTTCTCTAATGGCTGAATGCGCGAGAGATAAGAACAGTCACAACAATAGGTTCAGATAACGCTTTGCAGAAAACCCTCTGGCCTTTTTCCTTATGAACCCGACGTTCATCCTCTAGACCCACCTATCAGACACTCTTCAACTCGCGCTAGCACAGTGGCCTAGCGAGCCTGTCTAGTGTTGTGCTTAGTGAGAAAAGTCCAAAAGTTTTCAAAATTTCAAATTCAAATAATTTAAACTAGTCAAACTTGTTTAAAAACTTTGACCAAGCATATAGTGAGATCTGTGAGGAATTTTTAGATGTTTCAAAAACCAAACATGGTTGTATTTGAATGCTGAACAAGAAAATGCCCTCTGTTATTTTGTCAACAATTGTAATATAATAAATATTTTTGGTATTTCATTAAATGATTTATTATAGGGTTAAATCACATCTTTTTATCCATAAATCCAAATAATACATACTAGATTTTTCTCTGCGTCCCTTGGGGCACGACCATTAGACAAAACGCTGTAAGAGTAAACGCAGAAGAATGCAGCCAATGTTAGTATAATGGGCATAAGCGACTACTGTGGGAGTAAAACCTAGTCCTATCTTCACCGACGGCAGATAATAGGAACCAAAAAGACGCCTCAGGCGAGGCGCTGTCAACGATTACCAAGCAAACAAGACAAAACGCGCAGAAAGTTTAATGCATCGTCGCTTCCCATCAATACAGGCACGTGACAACATCTTCATCTTCAGCAGGCGATAGACAACATGCAAAGGAAGTTTAATGCGCCACCATTTCCCATCGAGCCAGGCAGGTGACATTGTCTGTAGCTTCAGCAGGCACTAGACAACACGCAAAGGAAGTTTAATGAACCACTATTTCCCGTAGAGCCAGGCATGTGACAACATCTGTAGCTTCAACGGTCACTAGCAATGTCAACGCGACAGCGGTTCTAAACACGTCAGCTAGAGCCGAGACAGGAAGGCTCTCACATGAGCACGTTACTGAGTCACTCATAAAATCCACAAACAAAGGAGGGTGGGTAATCCCTTTGTTAGTTCGGCTAGGGGCGCAACACCCGATGAGATTGATCGGCGAGCTAGACAAACACACACACATAGAGATATGGTTTTTACCCAGGTTCAGGTCTGCGATGTGCGGAGCCCTACGTCCTGCAACTATTTGGTGGGTGATCACAATTACATTGGTTCCTTCCCCGAGAAGGATCTAGCTAGCAAATCCTCCTCTCCTCTCTCTCGACAGACACGGGCCTCCTTTTATAAAGGTAAGTGGATACCACAAGGGTTGGCGAACACATGGCGGTGAAGCAGAGTGCATGCTTACAATGTGGTGGTGCGATCCTGCCGCTATACCGCGTGTACTTTTTCCACCTGCACCGAACAGACTAACATTGGCGCATGTATGTCAGTCTGAATCTTGTCGGGGGTTGGCTCTCCGGGCACACAATTCCTGGGGCTCCCAATCAGGGCCCTAGAAGAAATCCCTACTAGGACCCCGCGAGTTGTGTGGCTTACATGGTTGCAACATGGCACACTGGTTCTATCAACGGGCGCGATGTGGCTTGGTCATGCTATCAATATCTTGGGTGGGTCAGATGAAGCGTGGCTAGAGGGAAGTATGACCCCTAGGTTAGGCATCGTCAGTCATCTGTCCCTCTTCCTTCTCTATGGTATCCGTTGGCTCCATGTCCCTGAGACATGTTCCTGGGATATTCTTCTCGAGCGGGTGCTTTGAGCTCCCGACACCACGTCCCTACGGAGCACCTAGTCCAAGGACCTCAAGGGGATTCCCTGACCAAGTTCACATGAGGCTACTACACAGGGGTCGCGGCCCGCCCATTGGCTCCGGGATAACCGAACCCACGAATGGGACAAAAATCAAACTAAAAAATGTGATCAAAAGCTATGCTTATTATTTGGGTATGTCCATCACGTCATTCTCCTAATAATGTGATCCCATTATCAAGTGATAATCATGTCCATGTTCAGAAAACCTTAACCATCACTTGACTAACGAACTAGTAGAAAGGGGCTTACTAGGGACTTTGTGTTGTTTACTATCCACACATGTGTTTAGTTTTTAGTACATACAGTTATAGCATGGACAATAAACATTAATAATGAACAAGGAAATATGAATAATAAAAACTTTATTATTGGATCTAGGGCATATTTCCAACTGAATGTTCTTTCCCAGGAGGAGTCCTTCTTGGCACTCAATCCCGCGCTTGAGATTGACAGGGATATCACCGACTAGAACGGGCTCTTTTCGTCCATGACCCCTTCCTTGGTGGCCGCGACAATGTGAGTAGTAGATTCTTGGCATCCCGACATCCTCCCTATGAACCTACGTGCAAGTACCCATCCGCTGTAACTCCTCTCCACTTCCTTCCAGGACCGAGTTCTAGCAAAGTCATTAGGACAGCGAGGCGGTGGAAATATTGAGTGAGCACATGCGTAACAATGAGACCATCAGCGGCAAGCGATGGTGCTTAACTCTAGGCCGCCAGCGGAGGCAGATCCTGATACGGCCATGGACTTCAACTTTGAGCAATTCCTCGTGTCACCACTGCTATCGGAGAGAACTCGCTGCGCTCAGAGCAGCACCTTCCATGGCGCTCTCACCCTCAAGGCAGAGGCGCATCCCTCTGGCGCTTCGACTGCATTGCCTGTTGTTCCTTGTTGGTGTCCTCCAATGGAACATGGTAGTGATTCTAGGGCACGGTAAATCTAGCCAGCGGTGCGCTCACACTCAGGAGCATGGCGATGGAAGCCACACGCAAGAGACCTCTGGAACTACGTCTCCTAGCATATCTTGCCCTGCAGTGTGGAAGCATCCCGCTCAATACAATGTTGATTTGTTGGCCTACGAACCTATACATTGCCTAGTTGGCTAGTTTCAGTTTATATCTCTTGACAATACACCTACAGAAGATCGTTCAGGAGATCGGAAGGCATATGTCTATTGGATTTATTTACCGATCAGGGGATGGGAAGGCATACGCTAAAGACGACGGATGAAGGATGATGTGCGATGAAAATCACTGCAAGCAAATTAATAGCACTAGACTTTTGTCTACGCCCCCGGGGTGCGGTCGGTAGTCAGAACACCTCGTGATATAGTCGTAGTACATCTATGTGTGAGAACATCTATGTGTAAGAGAAAATATGGAATTAGATAAATCCAACACAAACGCTTCTTTTCCACGTTGTCTAGGTTCACAAGAAGATGCCACCACCGTGAACTCGTCAAAATGCGTCCAACCAAACGCCGGAAGCATGGAAGGTTGACGCGCATCCAAATCTATAGTGTGTTGGATATCCTACGTGGTACGTATAAAGGGACGAGCATACGCTTCCGCGCCATGACAAGGGTAGTCGTCACCTAATGAGATAACTGATGCCGCACATTCCATATGAACAGAACATGTTCAATAAACTCGATCGTGTGATAAAGGGCGAGCACCGTGTACATCTACGAGTAAGATAAAGGATGGAACGGAATGAGTCGCAACTTTGGTCGCGCAAATAATCCAGCATCATAGCAAGGCCATGTTGAGGGAATCAATAGTGAACACAGTGTACATCGAAGCAGTCACAAATGATGAGAACCGTACACATAGAATATGTTTTAACATACATACGTTACAAAAAGTCTCGTCGCACAAAAGAAACTCTGACGCTTTCTCTTTTTTGCGAATATAGTGCACAACACTCGCAACCACTTCGTGATGCTCTCAACTCTTGTACGATCGCCCGCTCTTTTCGTTTCACTATTTTTTGTCACGACACTGCGTAATAGAAGATACGAATGTAAATTATTGTGTCTGAAGTAGTTCGCAGCTGAAATAACATATGTACATATACTTGTAGTCGTTCAAGGAAATGTCCATATTTTCGACTGGTAAGACATTCTTCCTGTTGCAGGAGTGTCTCCTTACGATCGCCATGTCCCATGTATACTTCTTACATAGGATAGCGACCACTTCACCTGGCAATCCTGAACCGTGATTGTGTTTAAGTAGTAGATCGACCGATTTCCCAACAACTGCCTCAGCGACACACCCTTGAGCAAGAATTTGGATTTAGCCAAACCATTCATGCTTACAACATGAAGATTGTAGCTGAATTTAGGACATTCGTTGCGGCATCTCTGACATTTGTTGGCGTAAAAAGCGTTGCGACGATAGCATACACAGGATACTCCATGCACCAAGCGACCCACCACGCGCCCTTATCGAGCAGACTCATGATAGTAACGATGCACTTGTATAGCTTGTTCTAACATGGAAAAAACATCGATTCACAGTTCTAAGAACAAAAGCACGTGCAAAAAGCAAGAGAGTGAGCACTGACCGAGGGAGTGAATGAATCAATATCGTGAAGTTGTGCCAATGTCTTGTGATCTATCGAGTACGAAGGCATATGTGATGCACGTTTCGGACACCCCACGATCTATAGCTATTTTTCTAAAGAACGCTAGGTCAAAGGGAATGTACCGATGGTTGTCCGAGTCGATGTTCCACCTGCAGATGGCAGTCTCGCGGAGAGTGCCTCCGCCTTCAGATGTGATGATCATGCCAACGAAAATGGTGCTTACTGGCCTAGCATGACACATGAGTAACACCTCGTCTGCAGGGAACTCGGTTGCTCGGTCACCCCAAAAAGCTACAGTCACTTTGTTGGCGCTACAAAATATTTAGGTAAACAAAGGTTGCCTAAAAGGAAAAACACCATTCACACGTATACGTTATCTTTAAGGAGGACACTCCACTTATTGATCACGAAATCCATGTGGTGTCGGCCTACACGAAGCGCTCCCAGATCGGAAACACCGTTGATGATACCACTGATGTCTGCCAGAATAAAAATATACAGTCATACGAAAGCAACCGCCTAAATAGTGACCGAAAAATATAACGTACCAATGAAGCATGAGACGTCACCAATGAAAGCAGCTAGGTCGGTGAATGCAATGGGATCACAAATGAGTTTTAGAAATTCTTCAGGGTATTCGACTACCTTGTCGATGACAGTGTCTGTAGTGAGACGAATCATGAGCCTGCCCTCGACAACACGATAGGAAACCTAAGCGTTGGAGACCGTAAACCGCCGCAGCGGACATGTGCTTTTCTGATTTCCGCATAAATACCAGTGCCCTGCAAATGAAGTAAGTAAGTATGTAGTCAGACGCGAGATAGGAAATCAAGAAATGATGCCAGCTAAAGACACCAAACCAATCTACCTTCGAGTCAACAGAGACGATTTCCACACGAACGATCATACACTCGGCTTCCATAGTCGCATAAGCGAGAAGGCCTTACGACCACAGTCGATTCTGTGTCGTCCACCATCAACTCTGATAGAAGTCTTAACGTAGGCATTTGTAAGGAAAAAACATGTATGTAATAACACACACGAAAAACACAAAGCGGAAGACACAGTATGCCCATTTCTAAGCAAGACGACAATGCAAGACATGTACCCGCAAACACGTTGCAACAACAACAATTGCGAAAACAGGAACATCATGATGAATTCCATAGAGCCCATGTACAATGACTATCCTACAAATATCTAGAAGAAAGCTTGGCTATTCAGTTGCCATACTAGTGTGATACGCACACGACAAAACTATGTAAAGCTCTAACAATAACGCCCCCATAGACTGCAAGAAAATAGAGAGTCGACATTAAAAAGATGATGTAAACTCAGTTTATGTAAAGCATGTCTCTATGTAGGACAGATATTTACCTGGATCAGGACTAGCCCGATACGCGCACGACGAAACTAAGTAAAGCTCTAACAATAACTCCCCCATAGATTGTCATAAAATAGAGAGTCGACATTAAAAAGATGATGCAAACTCAATTTATGTAAAGCATGTCTCTATGTAGGACAGATATTTACCTGGATCAGGAAGTGATGGGAGCGGTTGCCGATAGGCAAAGGACACAACGACAGAACATTTCTTGACACGCACCTAGCAAACCTTCATGAAGAAAAAACACGACATAACCTTATACGCTGCAGCATAGAACACACACATCACTCAAAAGAAGACTAACCGTGTGGACAACCAAGACAGGAGAACCATGCACCACGATGAACCTTGATGAAGAAAGGAACCTATGAAAGACAAAGAAGCATAGTTAGCAGACCCAAAGAATAGCACAGGAAAGGCATCAAGAAAAGAGACAAAAAAGCACGAATAGGCAAAAAAGAACGACAAAAAATAGTACCTACAGAAGCAACCCAGAAGGCGTAAAATGAAACGTAAACGATAGAGAATGAAACCTGCGAGATCAGAGAAAATATGACGTTAGCGAGCAAAGGAAAGAAAAGAGACAGAGAAAGTCATTGGCATCAATATATGATAGCGTAAAGAACCTTTTTTAGAAATTTAGGAGCTTTATTGATTAACCAGTGTGATTACAATCCTTAACAAGGATCTAAGCCAAGAAGGGTGGGGTAAAGTTAGTCCACAAGCACCTTCTTCTAGCACTACTAGCAACCTTAGCACAAGAGTGAGCCGCCATATTGGCAAGTCTGCCAACAAAAGAAAATTTTATGCTAGATAAACACCCACTAAGCTCCTTAATCTCCTGGCATAAACCAACAATTTCAGATCTGCCTCCGCCAGGGTCTTGTATCAACTTTAACACCTCATTTGCATCAGTTTCAATCTCGATCTTCTGAAAGTTCCGATCAAGAGCAAGTTGTATGCCATCTCTTATTGAAGTCGCCTCCATGATCATTGCATTAGCCGCAACGCGATACTAGAGGGCTTGACCAAGTACGAGTTGTCCATCGAAGTTTCTGACAATAAGACCCATTGCGCCATCCCCGTTCTTAGGATTGAAGCCTGCATCCACGTTTATCTTTAGATAGTCGGCCTCTGGTTTCTTCCAAACGAGCGTCACCTTGGCGATTGCTGGCTTATTTTCTTTCCCAGCTGAGCAAGGTCGAAGGTAGTCTCCAAAACACATTTTACCGATGTCGATGCTGATCTGCCACTGTCCCCATGCACCACCGTGTTCCGCTCCACCCAAATGGCCCAACACCCACATAAAATGAGACAAGTTGTCTCTCTATTCACCCTTTCTCCTTCGATGAGATCTGTGGCCCATGTCATTGGATGAAGAGCTGGTATCTTGAAAGATATTGCCTTGTATAATTCATTCCAAAACATTTTCGCCCATGAGCATTTAAAAAATGCATGGAAAGTAGTCTCCTCATCCACACCACAAGCTTTGCAGTTTGAAATTTTCTCCATAAGTCTCTTTTTGAGATTGTGTCTTCATGGGATGAACTCATTAATCACCCACCACCAGAAATTTCACACCTTTGGTGGAACCTCTAATTTCCATAGAAGCTTCCATGTCTTGCCTTCATCCATCCCTGAACTTGATGCCATATCTTTTTGTTTGAGAGACAGGGCCAGGGTTCTATAGCATGATCTTACTGAGAACTGACCTGACCTCTCCAAGCTCCACGAACAAAGTTCCTCTCCATAACGGCTGACTGGAATCTTACCGATGGTTGCTGCATCGGCAGACACAAAGTTTGTCTCTAACTTCTCTTCATCCCACCCATTACCATGAGCATTAATCAACTCATTGACATGGACAGTCGTTGCTTCAGGTTTCCTAGTAATCAGCTTCATTCTATAATTCCCAGGGATCCACGGGTCCTCCCAAACACGTATAGTAGAACCATCCCCTGGCCTTTTAATTAGCCCGACCTCCATAGCATCTCTCCCATATAAAATAGCATTCCACACGTGTGATGCATTCCTCTTCCTTCTAGCCGACATAAAATCTACTCCATGGTAATATTTCCCTTTCAGAACACGAGCACACAAGGAATTAGGATTAGTCACGAGCCTCCAACCTTGCTTGGCCAGCATAGACTGGTTAAATAGTTGAAAGTCCCTAAACACCATTCCTCCTGCACTTTTTGGAATAGCCATCCTCTCCCATTTTCTCCAGTGAATTTTCCTCTTCTTCTCATCCCCACCCCACCAGAATCTTGCAATGTAGCTCACTATGTTTTTACATAATCTCTTTGATAGTTTGAAGCAGCTCATTACATACGTGGGGATTGCCTGACAGATAGACTTGATCAAAACCTCTCGAGCAGCGCTACTCAAGGTTTTCGGAGCCCAGCCTCGCAAGAGCTTCTTGATCCTTGTCAGTATGTGTTCGAACTCATCATCCGTGGACCTACCTAGAGTTGTAGGAAGCCCTAAGTATTTTTCAATTTTTGCTTCCATCGAAATACCCGTGGCAGTATGCACTATATTTTTTGCTTCTGCTAAAGAGTTTCCACTAAATAGAATTGCAGATTTTGCTTTGTTTACCATCTACCCAGAACCTCTCTGATACGCATCCAGAAAAGCATGCAATCTCGTTGCTCCCAAGGCTGACGCTTGTGTAAAGACCAGGCAATCATCCGCAAACAGTAGGTGCAAGATCCATGGAGTGTGGATCCCCACCCTAATACCTTTTGCTAGGACTTCTCGTCCACTATATTTTAGAAGTGAACTAAAACCCTCTCCACATAATAAAAATAGATGGGGGAAGATTGGATCCTCCTGTCTAATACCCCTGGTGGGTTTAAAGAATTCAGAAAACAGACCATTCACTCTGACCGAAAAAGAGACCGACTCCACAAATTTCATCACCAGATTAATCCACTGATCAGAAAAACCAAGCTTTGACATTATTGCTCTTAGGTAGCCCCATTCCAGTCTATCATAGGCTTTTTCCATATCAAGTTTGATCGCACAAGCACCACTCTTCCCTTTCTTCCTCTTAAGATAATGAATACTTTCATAGTTGTAATCACATTATCTGATATTAACCTCCCAGGAACGAATGCACTCTGCTCCTCTGAGATAATCTCATCAAGCACCGGTCGCAGCCATAGCGCTAGAACTTTTGAAGCAATTTTATAAAGTACATTGCACAAGGCGATAGGTCTATACTAAGACAGTTCCTGTGGCTGTTTGACCTTTGGAATAAGCACTAAGATCATTTTATTGATGATCTTCGGCATATCTCCTCCTTCCAGAAATTGCCTTATAGCCGAGCACACATCATGTTTAAGCAAACTCTAATGCCTAATATAAAACCCCGCCATGAACCCATCTGGTCCGGGGGACTTATTTGTTTGCATCATGAAAAGTGCCTTTTCAATCTCCAAATCAGAGTATGGTGCATTAAGCTGTTCATTCATCTGTTCCGTCACTTTGTGCTGCACAAACTGAGTAATAATCTAGGACTTAACAACCAATGTCACCAGTGATTCTTGCGGCGTAGATTACGTGGTAACCATGAGATCTATATCGGCTCTAGGGAAGTCAGCTGGATCTTATTCCTTTCGCATGTCAATGGATGACTGGGCCGTGGCTGTAATTCTCTGAGAGGATTGACAGCGGGCTGGGATCCCTCAAAGTCCCACGACATCTGGTATCTATGAGGCTTGTGCGTTTCAGGCCATAATTGGAAACAAGATTTATCCTGGGTCTAGCGTGCAATCCAACGGGCATGCAGGGTCACGGAGAAGGACAGAGATTGCCTTGGATTCTTATACTAGGCCCCACACCTAAGGAAGTGTGGACAAGGCTCGCAACTTGGTTGTGCAACATGGATAAGGATCTCTCATGGGTAAACCAACGCACCTCTACAAAGTGTAAAAGTGTGACATGTTACTCCCTGTTCTGGGAAGGAGCTGCGAACGCTATAAGAAAGGAACTCCACAAAGTTCTAACTCAACCTGTGAAGGCTGACGGACATAGCTATTCATAATAAAAAGCAACCTTTGAAGAAATGTTTACGAAAACTTGCATAGCCTACGACCTATGGTCTGTGGATGTAGTTAGTGCATCAAACACTCCATTTTAGTGAACTTGCTGAGTACTCTCGTACTCAACCGTACCTTCTTAACCCTTGCTATATTATGAAGACATTGGTGACCAAGAAGATGAAACACTATCTTCAGCTGAAGACCAAATAGAATTCCACTATGAGGGGCTAGAGTTATCCGGAAGCCTCGAGAGAAACAACTACGGGAGCATCTATGGAATGGAGGCTGGTGAGTCTGAAGCGTAGTTACATCGGATATAGTTAAATAAGTTTGGTAGTATAGATATCTATCCTCTAGCTAGTAATCTTGTATTTTCGTAAGGTTTAGTTTGCTTCTTTCTCTTGTTCTGAAGTTATTATAGTTTAGTTTTGATTCATCGGCATTCCTCTATGGACCTAGGAGGATCTCAAAGTCGTCATGTAATTTCTGGTTGTAATAATAATGTATGTTTGTGGACCCACTTTGTTTCTGTTGTACCACTCTAAGGGATGTAATATTTATGGAATGGTGTTCCGTGAGTGTTATTTCAATGACTATAGTGTACTGCATCATGCAGTGGTTTGCTGGGTCACCACATGTTGGTCCTGACAAAGTAGTTGAATGCCAGTCGGTAGTTCTATCGTGGCGGTCGTATGGAGAAGCTCATGAAGGAAGTTCGCGACAACCACATCGTCTATGACCTCCACTCCAAGTGGAAATCGGTCCGACTCAGTAAGGTCCCACAAGTATTTGTTGTGCCATTGTAGAGGAGCTATCCGGCGATGGAGAAACTCCATGGCAACCAATGGGCCAGACAACCTGGCTTCGTCTAGCTCCGTGATGCGGGCATTGAGGGCATCAACCTTATCCCCCATCACCACCTGGTTGGACCACAGTCGCCTAGACTTCACTGCCAGCTCCGTTGGAGGCCGAAGCCAGCGATTCTCCTCCCATGCATCCATGTAGATAAAACACGTGTGGAAGTCATCCACCCTCTTCGTCATGCCCATCAAAACCCATAATGTTCCGTCTCTGATTTTGAAAATAGCGCAATCGGCGACGTATGAAGAAGTGATCTGGAGGCTGTAAAAATGGTGGAACAATACCACTGAATGCTTCACGCCGAAAAAGGCTTCACACTAGAATGCAAAAATTGAAAGGGCGGTGATGGAGTTGGGTTGGAGGTGAAGGGACGAGATCGGGTAATGCTCCAAAATGGCATACAATAAAGGAGAAAAGGGGGGAAAGCCCAGTGATGATGTCTTGATAAAAGAAGGGGTACACTGATGGCTCTGAAATATAGCCATCTACGTCCACATTTAAACAGGATATTATTAACAATTTTGATGAAATATCTCTCTAAACCCTGTCACTAATGCCTAATATTCAAAGGGGTATGCCATCCTTTCTTTCTATTTTTTCCTGCGAAGATAATTACGTTTTATGATGGGAATCACTATATTAAAGTCAAAGATACGAGATTTCCAACAACCAGAAGAAACCAAGAGTCTTGGATCAGAGGCAGACGCTTTAACGACCAACTATACGATCGGAATAAAATTCTGGCCGTATAGTTGCCATCGACGCCGCTAGGTCAAACATAACAACTTTTGTGAAGGGACCCCTATATAAAGAGGCCTCGGGAAACGAGAAACAGGCGCTCGCAGAAACCATCAGCCACCCCCCCAGATCTCCATCCACAACACCGACGAGCCACCGAGGAATAGACTTAGATCTAATCTCTCCACCACCATAGCCATATTCCACCACTTGTAATAGTAGATCTCTTCTTCGATTGGCGATTGGAGATCATGGCGCGCCTCTACAAGATCCACGAAGATGAGTTGAAAGATACTCCCTACCACTTGTTTGGAAAGAGAGACGAAGACGGACTCCCCACTGAGTCTTTCCTCACCTGCTGCATTGGGAATCAGCTGGAGATTATGGAATACCTACTCCAATGTTCCCAAGAAGACCTTGACAAGGCTAGACGTGAGAATCTGCTCCTAAAGATAGATATCAACCTACTCCGCAAGCGCGAAAGAAGTCTCCAAGCCACCAATGCCCGCTTGGCAAGGAAGCTGATCATTGAAGTACCCCCAACCCCTGAAGACGAGAACCCCGGGACTGATGACGAACTCTCCTTCCTCAATGAGTACCACCCAATTGCCCAGTCACCCGCGCCGACCGAGTCAACCTCCAACCCTGCTCTAGGAGAAGGCACCACTCTTACCTTCACCGAAGACGAGCTGAATATCCCGCAAACCCCAGAGGATCTACAGTAGTTGGAGACCCCAAAGCTATCCCAGACTCAGCAGATGCACCTCCGAGTGATCACCCGCGTCGCAGTACTCGTCCCACCTAGCAATAGGGTAGAGTCATGTATCGTCCCTGAACGCGTTTTGTAATGCCTAAGTACTATTGGCACCCTCGGGTGTAGTTTGGTTGGTATGTAATGACTTCTTTGATTGCTATGCTTGCTTGAATTGTTCCTTTTTGCGTGTTTTACCCAAGTCGTTGCATCAGACCCAACCCGAAACGTCTGCCACCAACAAGACCTCCCCCAGGAAGGCCATGAAGACCGGAAGCTCGAAGAAGGCATGTAGCCATTGCGGAGACGAAGGGCACCCAGCCAACAGATGTTCCGGCCACTGCCCCAACTGTGGAGAACCCCATTCACCCCAAGCTTGCCCAACCCGACTTATCACTTGTTTCCTCTGTGAAGGCCAAGACCATGTCCCCATAAAGTGCCCAATATATCCCCTCGTTGGAAAGGCCTGTCAACCTCCCGATGTCAGCCTAGAAGAGTCGTCAACCCAGCCACGACGGAAGAACAACCCCTGCTTCGTGTGCAGACTACCCGGTCACTTCAAGAGAGAATGCCCTGAGAGAGAATCTGCCAAGACTTCCGCAAAACAGAAGCTTGAAGACATCCAAGGTCCCTTTCCGCAGAAATGATGGTCACCCTACTGCTCGCTGCCACTCAGCTCAAGACTGAAGATGTCCCTCGCCTTCCTAAGTGACAGCGCCCCAAGTAAAGATAGAGAGAAGCTCCTTAACTCACTCTAGGATCCCCCAAACGTCGGCAAGCCCAGCCGGTAATAGTCTAGCCCAGGTTCCCCTGGAAAGACCGCTTTAATGCCACCCTCCTTTGTGTTGTCCTCCGCTACCCTAAGGACCGTCTTTTGTCACCTTTCTAAGAAAGTCCCCTATTTGTAACCATCCGACCCACCTTAGTCCAATCCTAAGGAGGAAAGACTGCATCTTTCCCGCAAGATAGATAACCTCTTTGCCTGACCCTGTGACCCGAAGACACAAATCCCAGAGCACAGACTTATCCCAGACCTTACAGACTTGTCACAGACTTGGATACAATAACCCACTTAAGAGAAGTGTCGTGGACCCTTACCGAAAGAAGATCCCTCCCCGCAACCATGGTGGAAGCCGGCTCGACCCTCGAGTTTCAAGAAGATTGGAGTTCAACCAAGCTATCAACATGTTTCTACTCGAAGGAAAAGTTGACAAGCTAGCCCGCAAGAAACACATGGTACTAACTTCGAAACAAATCCCCTAACCTTACTCTTCCGAATCTCGGGACGAGATTCTTTTAAGGGGGAAAGGTCTGTAACATCCCACTTTCAGCAATCCTGATTTGTTGTCCAGAATGCAAAAATCAGGGGGAACAAAAACTTTTTCTGGTGCTTTAGTGCAGTGTTTGCTTGTTGTTTGTTTGCACTTGTGCTTATGAAGTGTATCTTAGGATACTCCTTACCTCAACCTCAGTTGACAAAAGCTATTTACCAAGACTATCTTGGCTTACTTTACATATTCTCAAACGTTCTGGCATTCCAAAAACAGGAGCCAAGATGCCTATGTGACCAAACTATTTTGGTAGCTTCCATTTACAAAAATTATGGAGAGATATAGAATACAATCTCCTTATGTTTTCAAGACAGACCACTCAACTAATCTTACCTCTAGTTTTCCCAGAACTCATGTTCAAAGCCTTTGAGTTCTACTCTTGGTAGAGATACCAAGAACCCTCATCTTATTCAAAACTCAACCCCTTCAAAATGCCCCAACCTTACATCAAGCTAGGCTTGATGGTAACCCCAGTAGGGGTTATGCTTAGTATAAGATGAGTTGCCTTGATCTGATGTCTGATGAGTTGCTTTGATCTGCTGTTTGACTTGTTTGCTTAGAAGTAGTATGAGCCACTCTAGGAGCTCATCACTAGGATCAAGATGTTTCCCAATCCTCAATCCATAAGCAAGAAAGCAAACCTTGTTGTGATCCCTAGCCACTAGGTGATCATCTAAAACCCTCAATCAGATCCATTCTGAGGATCTCCATTCTAGATGTCTCCAAGTTCGTGAAGACCAATATCAAGCAAGGATATCTTCTACTCACCCTTTACTTCCATATCACCCGCTGGTTTAAGCTCTGATAACTTGCAACTCCTCCAGGAACTTTCCCTCTCCTACTCTAGTCAAAATCCTCCAAACTGCCAATTTTGATTAAGTCTGAAAATAGTTTCAACATCACCTTTGTGAATGCCTCCTTTTCTCAAACCATGTGCATTTTTGGAAATGCATCTGAACCATCTTGTTAACCATCCCAAGGACTACCAAGGCCCACATCTGCCCTTGGTTATATCCTCCTTCAACCCACTTGTCCATGATGGTTTTGTAGACAAGAAAATTAACATTTCCTGCAAAACTAGTCATCATGCCTACTTTACTAGAAGCTCACACCACCATCCCAACCCCTTTGGACCAACTCTCTGCATGGTTGTGCTCTACTCCTTGATGTATCTAAACCTACTTCACTTGTTCCAAGTGGATCTTTGAGCTTTTTTTTAAACCCACATGGTTTATAAGGCATCATGACCCATATTTCAGGGCAGCCTTAATTTCAACAAAGTTTGCCATCATTTCTAGATCACCCCAAATACGATTAATTCAAACTCCCTCTCCCATGATCATCTATATGACTTGGTCTACCCATCCATCTATCCTTTGCTCCCAGGTGAGCTTTGAGCTCTAAGATGCAAGCATGTTTTGGTGGTATAAAAATAACACCACCCTAGATCATCAACTCCCGGTTTTCCATCCTTTTCAACTTGGATTTCCTTTGCACAAGGTTTCAGATGATTGATATACCTTGTCCACATCACCTACCTTGATTTCCAAGATTTATCAAAGATTATCCATAATTATTATGGCCCCAAAATTATTTAATTTCTTAAATAGACAAATTCTCCAAAACCCCATCCCTAAAGGAAAGTTTGGTTTTTACCAAACCACTTCCCAAACCTTGACCCATGTGAGTTCCACATATAATACCCTATCTTTCCATCTCAAAAATAAATATTTTTGAGAAACTTTATTATTTCTTTTTGCCCATTTTCTTAAATGGCTGAATTGGAATAATAATTGTTTTAATTACTTTTATGCCTCAATAAATCTTGGGAAAATTCCCCTAAGTGTGTATTCACATTTGGGACCCTCTAAAACCAAAATCCATCCTTGTCCAATGGAAATTTCTCGTTTGATCTTCTAAAAGGAACTTTTGTCCTTCTTGTGTAATTGGATTTAAGTAAACTTAAACTCCTCTGAAAAATCCTAATTAAATCCTAGGAGTCTACCTTAACCCTATCTAACTACCAGTACCATTTTCTCCTCTGGTCCAATGCAAATTTTTTGGACTTCCATCACAACCATTAATTGGATCAAATTTGCCATTGTAGCAAATCCATTCCTCGAACCAATTCCAAATTTCACCAAAGCTTGATCAAAGCTTATCCTCAGCACTAGGAAACCCCACTGGATGACCACCACTGTAGCTACACCCCAACAAATCCCCATTGTGCCCTTATACTAGTAGTAATAGAGAGATGAACCCCAAATCTTACAAAGATCTTCTCTAATTAATTACCACTGATGCCACCACTCTCTCTGAGCTCCAGCACTAGAAAATACCTATACTACCCCTCTCCACCTCCCCCTGGAGCAATCCATGGCCAGAACTCCCTCCCCACCATGTCCAATTTGGTAATTCACACCACCTAGCACCCCACCTTGGTATAAAGCTAGCGGCACTCCCTCGGCCAGCCCTCTGCCCTCATTTGCCCCCTCTCCACCCCACTTGCCTCCCCCGAGCACCACACCCCCTCCCCTGCTCTGTGCAGCCCGAGAAAGAAGAAGAAGGAGAGCCTCGGCCTCCTCATGAAAACTGAGCAAGGCATCCTCTCCTCCACTCCATTCCCTCTTCATGTCAGCCCCCGAGCTCCCCTTGCTCTCCTGCATCTAATGGTGCTCTTCTTTTTGCCTAGGACCCTCTCCTCCGCCGTCGGCGTTGAGCTCCGACGAGGTCGGTCTCGGCCGCCGTCGCGCGAGCTGCTTCCCGTGGGCCTCCGCCGTCGTGCAGCCCACCGATCTACTCGCCGTTGTCGACTGCATCGCCCTGCACCATCCCCGGCCCTCCTCGAGCCCTCAGGTGAGCTCCCCGCTCCACGCCACCCTCTACTAGGGTTAGTCTCGTCGCCGGCGAGCCCCGGGTGGACGACGATGTTGCGCCGTCGATCGTCACTTAAGCGGACGGCCGAGGTCCGCCGATACCCCTTCGCCCCCCCTCTTGCTGACTGTCGGGCCCCGCCTAGCAGGTTCGAGCACCAGCTCCCGCGCGTCGCCCCGTGCGCCGTGGGCCAAAACTCCCCCTGCGGCCCATTCCCCCGCCAGATCCAGCCCAGCCACACAGCTCCCTTTTTCTTTTTTTCCAGATCCAGAAATAGGACCATCAGGTTTAAATCTAATTAAAATAGTAAATCAAATCCATATGTCTAGATCTAAAAATCGGGTGGTTCTCTGGTGTTTTCTCAAACATGCAGAGGCAGCCCCACGGCTAAAATAATTTTCTCTAATTACTAGTAATTATTCTGCTAGAATGTGTCTAGAACACTAAATAATTTCCACAGAGAGTTCTACGTCTCCATTTGAGCTGATAACCAAAACCTACTGGTAGGTACTGGAAATAGCTATCATCCAGCATAGGTCTCATACCAAGGTGAACTGTTTTCTGCCTTTAACAAAAATAACAAAACTAGCAACTTTCTGTATTAGATAAATTCCCCAGGTCTAACCAAGTGTGGTATTGACCTTATTGCAATTCCCAGTACTCACTATGATTAATATCTACCAAAGCCTAGCAGTTCATAATTTAGTGAGCTCTGGATAAATTTTGGTGATTTAAATACTTCTGTAAGGAGTATTTTCACTAAATAAATCACTCCAGGAGTTTGGCAACCCCAAAAAGGGTGAATCCAATTCCAAAAGAAAGGTATTTTAGATACCTATCACATGCCCTTGGAACCAACTCAATATATCCTGTAGATTTAATCTGGTAAATAAAATAAGAATCATATAGAACTATCTTTGGGATTTTCCTGAGGGCATTCTGTTAATTCTTTTGACCTGATTCCAACTCTGGGTGGTTCAGTACATCCGGTACTACATAACCATCCAAGGAAATAATGTTTGAAGACCCATAACTCTTCTCGTGAATTATTTCCTTAAACTAGAGTTTATTCCACTTTAAAAAGCATAACTAATTCTAGAAAATTTATATTCAAGTGAAACCACTTGTGTCGGTTTTGTCTTGAACAGACCTATCAGAAGATATCATTTTTTCACCTTGAAATAGCCTACTGATCACAGAACCCTAATCCAAATTCCTTGTCTTTTGCGTTGACCACTATCTTCCAAAATAAAACACCTTAGTGGCAATCTTGTAAATTCCACCACCCATAACAAACTTCTCCAAATCCTTCCAAGTCCAGTAGTAATTCTCATGTTTGTTAGCTGTATGGTTTGATACTTGTATGCCTTGTATTGATTGTTGATTGTTTGCTTGCATGTATACCCGATGACGACGATAGTGTGAGTGTTTGACGACAAGAAGGAAGGGATTTCTTATTATTATATATTTGGGTATTCTTGGTCAACTGAAGAAGTCCAGGGACTTATTGCTGAACACAGGCAAGCCACCATTCCTGAACTCTAATATATGTCCTACTCTCTTTACCTGTTTTGTATCCTCTTTACAAATTATTATCTACCTTCATGCTTTGTTTTATAACTACTGCGTTAGTAACTTGGCTCCTCCAAGTTATGATTTCGTGTCCTTCAAGGCACCACCCTGATGAACCCATCATTTTATCCCCTTTAGACCGAGAGTACGATGGTTAGCATCCTACCTCCTTGGAAACCCCGGTTTTGAGAAAATAAACTATTTTGGGATTTACCCCACCGAAAATGTTTCAAAACCTTTTTGTAAAACCCTGGGAAGAGGCATCGTTCCCAGTGGAAGTTTTAATAGAAGAAATGGTGATGAGGATAAAGGAGATTGTGATGGGATGTTCTACACCTTTACTGGAACAATTTTTATCCGCGCAACCACATTACCCCAGGTTGCTGGGGCTTAACTCGTAGTTTGTCCGCTTTAGCCGAGGCAACTTCTACCATGCTTATAGGGAGAAATCCCTGGAATCCCGGGCCGGCGTCCCAGATCTAGGATATGAAGCCTGTCGCTTGCCTCGGCAAGAATGAGCCTGAACAATCAGGAGTCCAGTGCAACAATTGGGTCTCCGGCGGATGGTATGACTTAGGTAGTATGGAAGGAAGTGGAGTCACCAAATTTAAGGTATACGCCAAGTTGCGGCTTGGGTATGTGCGTGTACGGAAGGAAGGACTATGGCTGGGAGCCACATACGCGTTGCCGGGGAGATCAACCCAAGAGGAAAAGCATGCCTTTGCTAGTGTAGACAAATGAAAAGTTAGGTTTGATTATCTGGACCCCCATCTACAGTGGTAGTGGGCCGTGGTTGTATCCCGGCGGATGTATTGATTCTTGTGGGTAAAGTGTGCAAACTCTGCAGAGTATAACCTATTCGAATAGCCGTGTCCACGGTCAAGGACGGTTGTAAAGGTGTTGGCTAGGAGTACCCAAACTGTGCTTCTTTGCGAAACAAGTACTCTGAGGACGACGGTTCCGGGGGAACCCCCGTTCGAAAGCTTTGTTTTGACCCGAGGGGTCAAAGATGTTTTAGAAAGGGTGTTTACTACAAAAACTGTTGCAAAAATCTTTTCTTTAAACGAAGACATGGAGATGTCTTGTTTTATAAAACAGAAGCATGTTTTCAAAACTCTTTTTCAACAAAAGTATGGAGATGCCATAATTTCAAAGATTAGCTTAGGCTTTTCAAAAGAAACCCCGGATAGAGCTATCTCGCCACAGCCATAATTGCATTTCCTTTGTTCACTTATCCTCGTGGTTTGCGAGTACATTCAAAAGTACTCACGGCTTTGTCCCTGGATTTTTACTTTGCCAGACTTTCAGGAGTGTAAGGTAATGTCCAACGAGCTAGGCCGTCTTCCCATTCAGCTGCCTGTAGGTTGAGGCACGATTGGGCTCTATGCTTGGCGATGTTCTGCTTCTATTGATGATGTAGCCATAATGGCACTGATGTAAGTCTTGTATTTTCATTATGTTTTGGGTGTTGTAATGATACTTGTCGATTATGTTCCACGGCTCACTGATCATGGGAACGTGGATGTATGCATAACAGGGATTTCTCGGATGATTAATCCTGGGGGGGGGGCACAGGAATACCATTGCACAGGAATATATCATCTAGGACTTAACAACCAATGTCGCCGGTGATTCTTGAGGCGTAGATTACGCGTTAACCATGAGATCTATATGGGCTCTAGGGAAGTCAGCTGGATCTTATTCCTTTCACATGTCAATGGATGACTGGGTCGTGGCTGTAATTCTCGGAGAGCATTGACAGCAGGGTGGGATCCCTCAAAGTCCCACGATATCTGGTATCTATGAGGCTTGTGCGTTTCAGGCCGTAATTGGAAACAAGATTTATCCTGGGTCTAGCATGCAATCCAACGGGCATGCAGGGTCACGGAGAAGGACAATGATTGCCTTGGATTCTTATAATGTACCCCACACCTAAGGAAGTGTGGACAAGGATCGCGACATGGTTATGCAACATGGATAAGGATCTCTCATGGGTAAAGCAACGCACCTCTACAGAGTGTAAAAGTGTGACACGCTACTCCTTGTTCTGGGAAGGAGCTACGAACACTATAAGAAAGGAACTCCATGAAGTTCTAACTCAACCTGTGAAGGCTGACGGACATAGCTTTTCAGAATAAAAGCAACCTTTGAAGAAATGTTTACGAAAACTTGTATAGCCTATGACCTATGGTCTGTGGATGTAGTTAGTGCATCAAACACTCCATTTTAGTGAACTTGCTGAGTATGCTCGTACTCAACCGTACCTTCTTAACCCTTGCTATATTATGAAGACATTGATGACCAAGAAGATGAAACACTATCTTCAGCTGAAGACCAAACAGAATTCCACTACGAGGAGCTAGAGTTATTCCGGAAGCCTTGAGAGAAACAACTACGGGAGCATCTATGGAATGGAGGCTGGTGAGTCTGAAGCGTAGTTACATCAGATATAGTTAAATAAGTTTGGTGGTATAGATATCTATCCTCTAGCTAGTAATCTTGTATTATCGTAAGGTTTAGTTTGCTTCTTTATCTTGTTCTCAAGTTATTATTGTTTAGTTTTGATTCATTGGCATTCCTCTATGGACCTAGGAGGATCTCAAAGTCGTCATGTAATTTCTGGTTGTAATAATAATGTATGTTTGTGGACCCACTTTGTTTCTGTTTTACCACTCTAAGGGATGTAATATTTGTGGAATGGTGTTCCGTGAGTGTTATGTCAATGACTATAGTGTACTGCATCATGCAGTGGTATGCTGGGTCACCACACGCTGGTCCTGACAAAGCAGTTGAATGCAGCAGGTAGTTCTATCGTGGCGGTCGTATGGAGAAGCTCATGAAGGAAGTCCGCGACAACCATATCGTTTGTGACCTCCACTCCAAGTGGAAATCGGTCCAACTCAGTAAGGTCCCACAAGTATTTGTTGTGCCATTGTAGAGGAGCTATCCAACGATGGAGAAACTCCATGGCAACCAATGGGCCAGACAACCCGGCTTCGTCTAGCTCCGTGATGCGGGCATTGAGGGTATCAACCTTCTCCCCAATCACCACCTGGTTGGACCATAGTCGCCTAGACTTCACTGTCAGCTCCGTTGGAGGCTGAAGCCAGTGATTCTCCTCCCATGCATCCATGTAGATCCAACACTTGCGGAAGTCATCCACCCTCTTCGTCTAGCCCATCGAAACCCATGACGTTCCATCTCTGATTTTGAAAATAGCGCAATCGGTGACGTATGAAAAAGTGATCTGGAGGCTGTAAAAATGGTGGAACAATGCCACCGAAGGCTTCACGCCGAAAAAGGCTTCACACTAAAATGAAAAAATTGAAAGGGTGGTGATGGAGTTGGGTTGGAGGTGAAGGGACGAGATCCAGTAATGCTCCAAAATGGCATACAATAAAGGAGAAAAAGGGGGAAAGCCCGGTGATGATGTCGTGATAAAAGAAGGGGTACACTGATGGCTCTGAAATATAGCCATCTACGTCCACATTTAAACTGGATATTATTCACAATTTTGATGAAATATCTCTCTAAACCCTGTCATTAATGCCTAATATTCAAAGGGGTATGCAATCCTTTCTTTCTATTTTTTCCTGCGCAGATAATGACATTTTATGATGGGAATCACTACATTAAATTCAAATATACGAGATTTCCAACAACCAGAAGAAACTAGGAGTCGTGGATCGGAGGCAAACACTTTAACGACCAACTATACGACAGGAATAAAATTCCGGCCGTATAGTTCTGGCCGTATAGTTGCCATCGATGCCACTAGGTCAAACAGAACAACTTTCATGAAGGGACCCCTATATAAAGAGGCCTCGGGCAACGAGAAATAGGCGCTCGCAGAAACCATCAGCCACCCCCAGATCTCCATCCATAACACCGACGAGCCACCAGAGGAATAGACTTAGATCTAATCTATCCACCACCATAGCCATATTCCACCACTTGTAATAGTAGATCTCTTATTCAATTGGCGACATTGTAAGACTATTTGCTATCAATCTCATGATTTCTACTACAATGTTTTTGATCTTTGATCTCATCTCTGTGGGGCCCCCAGAGTAATCCTCCGAGAATCCATGTTATGCATACAACCACGATCCCATGATCAGTTAGTCGTGGCACATAACCGACGAGTATCAAAGTAAACATCCAAAACATAACGAATATATGTCATATCTTATTTGCCATTATGGCTACATTGATCAACATCAGCGGAACTTCATTAAGCGTAGAGCCCGAGCCATTCCTTAACCTACAGGCAACTGACTGGGAGAACGTCCTAGCTCGCATAGTCGTCGACTTCACCTCTTCCTGATATCTGACCAAGTTAATAGCCAGGTACAATGCCGGTAAGTACATTGTATGTACTTGTAAACCACCTTAAGATAACAATAATAACAAGAGGATATGCATTATGGCTATGGTAGTAGGAGGGGCTCCAAGAGGGGTTCTTTTCTCAAATAGTTACTATTGTAGATGTAGCATCTACACATCTTTGTTGAAAACTTTTGTAAGCATTTTGGAAACCGTTTTGAAGAGTTTTTGGAAATCCTTAGGACTGGTCACCCATTTGTTCCTTTCTTCCAGTCGTCCCATGACCAAACTCCTTCCACCCCTTTCTGACCATCCCATGGTCAAAACAGGGATCCTTTCCGACCATCCCATGGTCAAAAACATTTCCAAAGCCATTTCTTTTCTGAAATCCTTTTTGAAAACAAAACCAGCACCGCTCTACAACAACCTTCCCAACCGTCCATGACCGCGGACATGGCTATTCGAATAGATTTACACTCTGTAGAGGTTGTACACTTTACCCACAAAATCCAATACATCCGTCGCGAACAGCCGCGGAGCGTCATACACTAGTATGCGAGTTTCGGATAACCAGACAAGACCTTCGGGAAAATCCCCTCTTAACACAAGCGCCTACCCTATGGGTGTTATTCCCCTCAACACCGGACGTTGGGTACCGAGGACCAACCGGAGCGCTTTTTCCACTTCTCGAGTGTGAGCTTTCAATGAGGGGCCCATAGTAACGCGTGGAGGCCAGCAGACCCTTCGTTCCTTCTCCAGGTCGATGTCCCACATGGACCTTTATCGGAGAAGGCCCACCCTCCAGGGATCCCCGATCCCCTGTAGTAGTTACGAGGCATTTGTATCAGAGAGAACCACTTTCAGGTCAAGCCCCTTCCCATATAGGGGTAGTGTGGTTGCACGGGGTTAATTGTTCTAGCAAAACTGCAAAGAACCGGGTGCGTTTTTGTAAACCTTTTTCCTCCATCTTTCCCTTCAGCATTTTCTAAAACAAAACCTTTTTCTTTCTCAACATCTCTTGGGAGGTCCCACCTCACCAAGGTTTTATCATAAAGCATTTGGTAAAAAAATTTCCGAGGTCTTCCCATCCTCTAGCTTTGCTTCGGCTAAATCGGTGTCTCCAAAGGGGTATGGCGTAATACACCATCTATTCTACTAGGGACAAGTAGGTATCACCAAGGGGGTTGTACTTAATAGTACAAGTGTGTAATAGTTCGGAGGAGCCAACCACTACCATATATACATCAACATATAGTAAAACGATGCAGTTTTAATAAACAGTAGATAAAACATGCATGAGTAAAGTATTAGGACAAGGCATATGAGCAAGAAGGTGACTTGCCTGATGATCAGCAATATGGCAATATGTCCCTGGACTTCTTCTTTAGATAACTAAGAATACCAATACCAATAATAATACGGTCTCTTCTTCACGGCGTCAATACAAGCGCATCTATCATCGTCATCGAGTACACATGCAAACAAGCAAGACCACAATTCAAACAAGGCATACAAGCATTATTAAAATACAGCAAACAAGCATACCACACCTTACTCAATCAGTAGGTTTTGAAAGGATTGGATTTAGGAGATTGAAATGTCTTTGAAGAAGGGAATGAACACCCCTCAGGGTTTATTGTCGAGCAACTACCTAGGAGGGGGTTTTGGGATCAAGGACATATTATGGATGGTAACATTGTATAGAAATGATACCAACATCTAGGAGTTGATAAAATGAAACCAAAAAAAGTGGTTTCACTAATTTATCACTTTTCTTTAATTTCTTATGAATATTCTAGTGATAAAAGCTCTAGTTTCAGGAGATAATTCACCAGAAAAGTTCTGGTGCTCCAAAAATTATTTCCTTGGGTGGTTAGGTAGGGCTTGATGTACTTGTTCACTGAGAGTTGGAATCACTCCAAAATAATTATCAGAATGCCCTCAGGAAATTCCCAAAAGCAGTTCTAGAGTTGTTTTGTCTTTTTCACCAAATTAAATACACAGAAGCTCTTAATTCGATTCCAAAGACATCTTGTAGGTATTTGGAATACCTTTCTGTAGAAAATGGAATCAACCTTTTTGGAGCTGTATAACAACTGTAGTGAATTTAGAGGTGAATAAACCATGCACGGAATGGTTTAATTCACAGAAAAACATCCAAGGCTCAATAAATCAGGAGCTCCTAGATTTGGATAGGTAGTGGTGTAACACATCTAGGATAATTGGACTTGGGTCAATTGGACTCATGATTAGGTCTAGGGAATTTTCTAAGGTCAGATAAAGGGTGTTTTTGGTTATTTTTGCCAAAGGCAATGTTGGCTCCCCGGATTATTCATCCGAGAAATCCCTGCTATGCATATTTCCATGTTCCCATGATCAATGAGTCGTGGAACATAACCGACAGGTATCATTACATCATATGACACATAACAAAAAACAAGACTTACAGATATGCCATTATGGCTACGCCATCCTTAGCAGCGGAATATCATCATGCGCAGAGCCCAATCGTGCCTCAACCTACAGGCAGCTGACTAGGAAGACGGCCTAGCTTGATGGACGTCACCTGAATCTTCCGAAATCGAATCTCTGAAATTCTGGCCAAGTAAATAGCTAGGGACAAAGCCTTGAGTAGTTTTGAATGTACTCGCAAACCACCAGGATAAAGGAAATAAGGAAATGCAAGTCTGGCTGTGGCGAGATAGCTCTATCTGGGGTTGTTTTTGAAAAGCCTAGACTACCTCTTGTAGTTATGGCATCTCCATATCTTTGTTGAAAAAGAGTTTGAAACCATGCCTTTGTTTTATAAGTCAAGACATCTCCATATCTTTGTTGAAAAAGAATTTTGAAAACAGTTTTGGAGTAAAAACCCTTTTTAAGCCTTCTTGACCACCTCTGGTCAAAACAAAGCTTTTGAACTCGGGTTCCCCCGGAACCTTCGTCCACTTTGTCCTTGTTTCCCAAACAAGCACAATTTGGGTACTCCTAGCCAACACCTTTACAACCGTCCTTGACCGTGGACATGGCTATTCGAATCAGTTATACTCTGCAGAGTTTGCGCACTTTCCCCACAAGAATCAATACATCCGCCGGGATACAACCACGGCCCACTACCACTATAGATGGGGGTCCGGATAATCAAACCTAACCTTTCACTTGTCGACCCTAGCAAAGGCATGCTTTTCCTTTTGGGTTTGGTCTCCCCGGCAATGAGTATGTGGCTCCCAGCCATAGTCCTGCCTTTCGTACACACGCATACCCAAGACGCAACTTGGCGTATACCTTAAAACTGGTGACTCCACTTCCTTCCGTACTCCAAGTAATACTGTCCGCGGGAAACCCGATTGTTGCACCGGCCTCCTGCCAGTATAGGCTCACTCTTGCCGAAGCAAGCAACAGGCTTTAGATTCGAGATTTGGTATCTCCTGCCCGAAATTCCAGGGATCTCTCTCTATAAGCATGGTAGAAGCTGCCTAGGCTAATGCGGACAAACTATGAGCTAAGCCCCAACACCTGGGGTAATGTGGTTGCACTGATAAAAGTTGTTCCGGTAAAGGCGTAGAACATCCCTTCACTTTCTCCTTTCTCATCAACACCATTTCTTTTGTTAAAACATCCGCTTGGAATGATGCCTCTTCCCAAGGGTTTTACAAAAACCATTTCGAAACATTTGTAGTGGGGTAAATCCCCAAAACAGTTTGTTTTCTCAAAACCGGGGGTTTCCAACGAGGTAGGATGCTAATCATCATACTCTCGATCTAAAGGGATAAAATGGTAGGTACATCGGGGTGGTGCCTCGAAGGACACAAAGTCATAACTTGGAGCAGCCAAGTTACTATCGCAGTAATTGTAAAACAAGACATGCAGGTAGATAATGCAATTTATAAAGAGGATACAAAATAGGTAAAAGAGAGTAGGACATATATCAGAGTTCAGGAGTGGTGGCTTGCCTGTGATCAGCAATAAGTCCCTGCACTTCTTTAGATAACCAAGAATACCCAATAAATAATAATAAGAAATCCATTCCTTCTTATCGTCAAACACTCACACTATCATCGTCATCGGGTATACATGCAAGCAGACAAGTCCACAATCAATACAAGGCATACATGCATCAAACCATACAACAAAAAAGGAGTACTACTGGACTTGGGGGGTTTTGGAGAAGTTGGGTTCTATTGGTGGAAATTACTAGATTGCCATTGGGGTGTTTTTCTCTTGGAAGCTAGATGTCTAGGATAAATAATTTAGACTTGGAGTGGGGTTATGAGGTCAGTAAGCTACCAAAGGGTAACCATGATATCCTCACATCGGTCTTGACCATACGAAACCATTACAAGTGGTTTCACTTGAATATCAAATTCCTAGATTTTATTATGATTTCTATAGTGGCAATAACTCTAGTTTCAGGAAATAATTCACCCGAATTTATCTGGAGATCCAAATATTATTTACTTTGATGGTTGGGTAGGGTTTGGTGTAGTGAACCACCTAGAGTTGGAATCAAGTCAAAATAATTACCAGCATGCCCTCAGTTAATTCCCAAAGGCAGTTCTGTCTGGTTTTTATCTTTTTCACCAGATTAATTCTACAGAAGCTATTGAGTTGGTTCAATGGGCATGTGATAGGCATTTAAAATACCTTTCTGAATAAATTGGATTCACTCCTTTTGGAGTTGCCAAACTCCTGGAGTGATTTATTTAGTGAAAATATCCGTTGCAGAAGTATTTAAATCACTAAGATTCAACCAGAGGTCAATAAATTCTAAGCTGCTAGGATTTGATAGATACCGATTCAAGAGGGTACTGGGAGGTGGAATCCGGTCAGTGCCACACTTAGTTTGACCTAGAGAATTTATCCAAGGCAGAAAGTTCTTGTTTTTGTTATTTTTGTTAAAGGCATCCTTCTATTCACCTTGGTATAGGACCTATGCTAGATGATAGTTATATCAAATACCTCTCAGTAGGGCTTTGTTTAAACTCAAATGAGTAAGTCTATCTCACACAGGAATTTATTTGGTATAAAAGATTATTTTTGGCAAGGGACTAGTTCTGCATGTTTAAGAAAACATCACAGAACTACCAGAAATTTAGATCTTAGCATAATATGGTGGTTTCCATTTTTATTTGGATTTAATCCTAGCAGGAAGTTTTCTGGAAATAATAAACCAGCTAAAAAGAAAAGGAAAGATGATGTAGTGGGCCGGATCTGGGGAGGTACTGGGCTGCAGGGGTGGATTCGGCCCACGGAGGACAACAAGGCGCGCGGGAGGCCGCGGCTTGAACCTGCCAGGCAGGGCCCGGCGGTCAGCGAGTGGGGACGGCCGAAGGGGTATCGGCAGATCTCGGCCATTGGTTTAAGTGGAGATGAACGGCGGTGCGTCGTCGTCCTCCTAAGCACGCCGGCGACGAGGGCTAACCCTAGAAGAGGGTGGCGCGGGGCGGGGAGCTCACCTGAGGGCTTGGGAGAGGTCATGGAGGCGGCAGGGCGACGTTGTCGACGATGACGAGCAGAACAAGGGGCGGCACGGGGTGGTTTGACGCCGGGAAGTAGCTCGAGCGTCGGAGGCTGAGGGTGACCTCATAGGAGCTCGACGGCGACGATGGAGGAGTGGTCCCTAGGAAAGGATAAGAGTACTGTTAGATGGAGAAGGAGGAGATGGTCACCATGAGGTGACATGCAGGAGGAGAGGAGTAGAGATGAGAGCTCCTAGCTCGATTTTCGAAAGAGGCCGAGAGCTACTCTTCTTCTTCTTCTGGACAGATCTGAGCAGGGGAGAGGGAGGGCAGCTAGGGAAGGTGTGTGCAGTGGGAGAGGGAGCAAATGAGGGGCAGAGGCTCGCTGGGGGTGGCCTCTAGCCTATATACCAAGGAGGGAGGAGTGGATGGAGTAAATGTCCCATTTGGACATGGGGGAGAGGATTGCTGGCCAGTGATTGGTCTAGGGGACGGTGGGGAGGGGTAGGATTGGTATTGGGTCGTGCTGCATCAGAGAGGGAGGTGGTGGCAGCTGTGGTAATTAAGTAGGGGTAAATCTTTGTAAGATTGTGTTGTCTCTCTCTCTTTCTACTAGTCCAAGGGTAAAATGGGGATTTGTTGGGGTGGAGCTATAGTGTTGGTCGACCAAGGGAGTGTCCTGATCTTGAGGATAAGCATTGATCAAGTTTTGATGAGATTTGGAAGTGCTTTGAGTAATGGATTTGCTTAATTGGCAATATTGATTCGATTGATGGTTATGAAGGAAGTCCAAAAACTTGCATTGGACCAGAGGGGGAAATGGTACTGGTATATAGATGAGGTCAAGGTAGACTCCTAGGATTTAACTGAGATTTTTATGTGAGGTTTTAGTCCACTTAAATCCAATTATTCAAAAAGGACAGAAGGGATTTCTAGAAGATCATTTGATATTTTCACATTGGACAAGGGTGGATTTCAATTTGAGAGGGTCCCAAATGTGAATACACACTTAGGGGAATTTTCCCAAGATTTATTGAGGCATAAAAGTATTTAAGACAATTAATATTCCAATTCAGCCATTTAAGAAAATGGGCAAAAAGAAATAATAAAGCTTCTCAAAAATATTTATTTTTGAGATGGGAAGATAGAGTATGATATATGTAACTCACTTTAGTCAAAACTTTCCTTTACAGAGGGAGTTTTGGAGATTTTGACTATTAAAGCAATTTAATAGATTTGGAGCCATAATAATTATGGGTAATTATTGATAAATCTTGATGATCAAGGTAGAGGGTGTAGACAAGGTGTAGAAAGCATTTGCAACCTTGTGGAATGAAATTCCAACTTGAATTAGAGGAAAGAACAAGGTATTGAGGATCTAGGGTGGTGTTATTTTTATACCACCAAAACATGCTTGGCTCTTGGAGCTCAGAGCGCACCTTGGTGCAACGGATAGATGGGTGGGTATACCAGGTCATATATATGATCATGGAAGGAGGAGTTTGGATTAAATGTATTTGAGGTGATCTAGAAGTGATGGCAAACTTTCTTGAAATTAAGGCTGCCATACCAAAAGAGTCATGATGCCTTGTAAACCATGTGGGTTTAAGCAGCCCAAAGATCCACTTGGAGCAAGTGGAGTAGCTTTTGATAGACCTCAATGAGTAGATCACAACCATATAGAGAGTTGGTCTATAGGAGGTTGGATGGTGGTGTGAGCTTCTACCAAAGTAGCCATGATGACTAGATTTGCAGGAAAAGTTATTTTCTTGCCTGCAAAACCATCAAGAACAAGTGGGTTGGAGGATGATCTAACCAAAGGCAAGTGTGGGCCTTGGTAGTCTTTAGGATGGTTAACCAGATGGTTCAAGTGCATTTCCAAAAATGCACATGGGTTGGGAAAGGGAGGCATTCAAAAAGGTGACGTTGAAACTGTTTCCAGACTTAGTCAAATCTGGCAGTTTTGAGGATTTTGACTAGAGTATGAGAGGGAATGTCTTTGGAGGGGTTCCAAGGTATCAGAGCATCAACAAGTGGATGATGTTGAAGTGTAGATGGAGTAGAAAGGATCCATGCTTGATATTGGTCTTCATGGGCTTGGAAACTTCTAGAGGGGAAGTCTTCGGAATGGATCTGGTTAAGGGTTTTAGATGATCACCTAGTGACTAGGGATCATATCTAGGTTTGTATTCTTACTGGAGGGATGGGGATTTGGAAACAACTTGATCCTAGTGATGAGCTCCTAGAATAGCTCATACTACTTCCTAAGCAAACATGTCAATCAACAGATCAAGGCAACTCATCTTATAAACTATTCAACTACTACTAGAGTTACCATCAAGCTTAGCTTGAGGTAAGGTTGGGGCATTTTGAAGAGGTTGGGTTTTGAATCATATGAGAATCCTTGGTACCTCTACCAAGAGTAGAATTCAAATGCTTTGAAAAGAAGTTTTGGGAAAACTAGAGATACGGGTAGTTGAGGGTTCTATCTTGAAAACATAAGGAGATTATATTATATATCTCTCCATAGTTTTGTCAATATAAGCTACTAAAATAGCTTTGGTTGCATAAGCATCTTGGCTCATGTTTTGAAATGCCAGAACGTTTGAGAATATGTAAAATGAGCCAGGATATTTTTGGTTAAATAGCTTTTGTCAACTGAGGGTGAGGTAAGGAGTAGCAGATAATATACACTCACATGCACAAGCACAAAAAAACTACAGGAAAACACTGCACCAATGACCCAGAAAAAGGTTTTGTTCCCCCTAATTTTTGCATTCTGGGCAACTAATCCGGGTTGCTGAAATTGGGATGTTACAGGCAAGCTATTGTTCACCTTGGCATGAGATAAAGGTCTAGGGATAGGTACTACTAATACCTTTCAGAGGCAGTTGGTTTTAATCCAATTGGAGTTGGGTAGCTCGGTGAGGAAATTATTTAGTGTAAATGATACATTTTAGTATATTTAAATCCAGCAAAACACTAAGATAGATATTGGTATGAGACTAGCTCTAGGTGGTAGGGAATACTCCATAGAACATGTAAAAATTTAGATCTAGTAGTTTGAGGTTGGTTTGTATTTTTGAAATGATTTAAAGTGAAAGGCCTTTTTACATATCTGGAATAATAGAAAATAAAAAGGGAAAGGAGCTGGCCGGAACTGCGCTGGGATCTAGGGCACGCTGGGCCAGGGAGGCGGATTCAGCCCATGCCAGGGACGCGCCACGCGGGAGCTGTGTTTGAACCGCTAATGGGAAGGGCCCACTCATCAGCCACTGGGAGGGTGAAGAGGTATCGGAGTAGCTCGGTCGTTTGATTAAGACGAGATGGACGACCTAAGGCCGTCGTCTCCATGCGAGCTGGCGCGGCGGCGTGGAAACTCTAGACGGTGCAGGGGAGTCTGGGGTGCTCACCAGAGGGCTCGGGAAGGGTCGGCAGTGGCACAGGGCTATGCGGTGCACGGCCGTGATTCCGACGTTGGGCGGCAGGGCTGGGTTCGACGCCGGGAGACGGTTCGCATGAATATGCCCGAGCGGAGCTCGCCGGAGCTCGCCGGGGAGGCCGCGAGGAATCATGCATGTTGACGCAGAGGTTCTGGAGGGGATGCGGTGGTCCTGTGGAGTGCAGGGCTATTGCCTACAGAGAAAATGGGGCTTGAGAGCGTCGGGTTTGCAGGAGATGCTCTGCTCGGCCGAGAGCTGGAGCAGCGGCCTCTGGTGATCCTGCGATAAACAAAGGTCACGGGGAGGTATATTAGGAAGAGGGTAGACGCCCTAAAGGAGAACGAGGGTAGGGAGGAGTGGAAGAGAGGGCTTAGCTTGAGGGGGAAGGTGGAGGCCGAGAGGAGAGATCCTCCTTCTCCATGGTGAAGGAGAGCTGCAGGGATGGATCTAGAGCTCTCGGGGAAGGCAAGTGGAGTGGGAGGGGGAGAAATGAGGGAGCAGGAGGGAGTGGGTGGTCTCTGGCCCTTATAAACCGAAGGGGAGGCTCATGGTGGACCTTGTCCATTTGGGGCAAGTGAGGGAGGGAGGTGGAACTAGGGGAGGATGTTGTGGGCAGGGGAGGTGGTTTTCTGGTCAAGCTGTAGAGCAGAGGGGGAGGGTAGCTGCTGCAAGAGGAGTAAAGGGGTTTTGCAAGCCAAGACACCCACATGGAGTTAAGCACTAGTGTCCAAGCACTAGAGGACAAGATGCTACAGTAATTGCTACACTGATCATGACAAGAGATGAGTGTTAAGTGTTATGGAGGCTTGTTGGTGAAGATTGATGAGGTTTGATGGAGTATGAGTGCAAGGTTTTGATCATAACCCGAATTTGGCAAAATTGATTACTATGAATAAGATCTTTGAATTGATCTTGGCAAGATGAGTGAAGGGTACTAGTAGATACTTTAGGTCAGGATACATCTCCGAGATTTATTTGGGCTTTTTCAGATGAGTTTTAGTGCCTTTTTGATCAATTAATCAAATAGAGCAGAAATGGTTTCTGGAAGCTCTTTTGATGTTTTTACATTGGGAAAGGTTGGTTTTGGGTGTGATATTGTCCTAGATACCAAGGCACAGCTTGGGGAATTTTCTTGGAATTTATTGGGAAGGAAAAGTATGTTTAGACAATTATTTCTTGTTTCTGCCATTTAAGAAAAAGGGCAAAAATAAATAATAAGGGATCTCAAAAATATTTATTTTTGATATGGGAGTGTAGGGGATGATATATAGGACTCAATTGTGCTTAAATTTGGGGAAATGTTTTGGCAAAAACCAAACTTTCCTTTATGGAAGGAGTTTTGGAAATTTTGACTAATAAGGAGATTTATTAGATTTGGAGCCATAATAATTATTGATAATTATTGATAAATCTTGGTGAACAAGGTAGATGATATATAAAAGGTGTAGCAAGCATTTGCAACCTTGGGACTGGAGAATCCAAGTTGATTTTGGTGGAATACCCTAGAGTAGGGATCTAGGGTGGTGTTAATTTCATACCATCAAAACATGGTTGTACCTTGGAGTTCAGATCTCCCCTTGGGGCATGGGGTAGATGGATAGATAGACCAAGTGAAGTACTTCAACATGTTATAGATGTTTTAGATTGATATTGTTTGGGTTTCCCAATAATGTTTTTCAAAATTTGAATAAAATAAGCCTGCTAAAGCAGATTATCAACTAGCCTTCAAAACCTTGTGGGTTTAAGCAGCACAAAGATCCACTTGGAACAAGTGAAGTATATGTTGATAGACCTATATTAGTAGAACACAACCATGCAAATAGTTGGTCCATAGAAGGTTGGATGGTGGTGTGAGCTTCTATCAAAGTAGGCATGTTGACTAGATCTGCAGGAATATTTATTTTCTTGCATGCAAAACCATAAAGAACAAGTGGTTTGGAGTATGATATAACCAAGGGAAAGAGTGGTACTTGGTAGTACTTAGGATGGTTAACAATATGGTTCAAGTGCATTACCAAAAAGGCACAAGGGTTGAGAAAGGGAGTCATTCAAAAAGGTGATGTTGGAAACAGATTTCCTGACTTAGCCAAATTTGGCAGATTTAGGGTTTTTGACTAGATTATGAGAGGGGAGGTTTTGGATGGATAGCAAGATACCAAAGCATCATCAAGTGGATGATGTTGAAGTGTAGGTGGAGTGTAAAGGATCCATGCTTGATTTTGGTCTTCATTGACTTGGAAGCTTCTAGAAGGGATCACTTCAGAATTGATCTGGTTAAGGGTTTTAGATGATCACCTAGTATCTAGAGATTAGATCCTACTTTGTACTCTTTCTTAGGGTGTGGTGATTTGGAAACCTCTTGATCCTAGTGATGAGCTCCTAGAGTATCTCATACTATCTCCTAAGTAGACAAATCAAGCAGCAAATCAAGACAATTCATCAGATAGCAGATCAAGGCAACTCATCTTATAAACTAAGCAAACCTACTACTAGGGTTACCATCAAGTCTGACTTGAGGTAAGGTTGGGAAATTTGAAAAGGGTTGGAGTTTGAACAAGGTAAGGTCCTTGGTATCTCTACCAATAGTAGAGTTCAAAAGCTTACAAAAAGGTTTTGGAGATCCTAGAGGTAAGAGTAGTTGAAGGTTCTGTCTTGAAAACATAAGGATATTATATTATATAACTCTCCATAGTTTAGGGAAATAGAAGCAACTAAAATAGTTGGTTTGCAAAGGCTTCTTGGCTCAGGTTTTGAAATGCCAGAACATTTGAGAATATGGAAAGTAAGCCAAGACTATTTTGGGAAGTAGCTTTTGTCAACTAGTGTTAAGGTAAGGGAGTATATCATCTAAAACTGATGCATAAGCATATCCAAACAACAAGCAAACACTTCTTTTTGGGCTAAGGGCTTCGGCCTAGCCATGTAGCTTTTTGTGCATGTTATTTATCATAGATGGGATCATGTATTAGTTTGTAGGACATGATGATTATTGTATCCTCTCTTGCCTCAATATAAGGACTTATCAGGTACCCAAGACCCCGAGGATTGAGCCAGGTATAGGGAGTATGAGTAAGGACTAATCTGCAGGTTGGGAACCCCAGTGACAGAAAGGGTAGTACCACTATATGTGAGGGATTTACTTGGGATTAACGGTGACATCACTATGCATATCATTAGTTCTCTTTCTTTTATGGATGAGACTAGTAGGTTATTGTTATAAGCGGTTGGCAATAGAAATTATGGATGCAATGCCCACATATAATTAATCTTGCTCTAACAATTACATGCATACTTTATTTCTATCTTCTATTCCCATCAGATGTTTTCACAACTACAGGTGAAACCGAATGCCCTAGTCCCTCTCTCTCCATCATCGACAACAACAAAAGATGCAAACTCTTGGTCCGGTAAAAACACAAAGGAATTCTAAAACTCCCGAAGGTCCGTTAAACTAACTTCACTATGCTTCTGCTTCCCGAGGATTCGATAAACCGAGGTCTACTAGGAAAAAGAGCTATACTACATCTGTAATCCGGATCGAAGGTATCATACACCGAGGCACCGAGGCTCTCCCGCGGTACCGTACCAGGTGATGTCGGTGTTGATGTAGAGCTCGTTGGGAACCCCAAGACAAAGGTATGATGAGCACAGCAGCAAGTTTCCCTCAGTTCTGAAACCAAGGTTTAATCGAACAAGTAGGAGCAAGGAAACACCTCAAAGGTGTTACTAGCTGAGCTTTAGCAGGGCACGCTACCGGTGCTAGTAGCAACGTGGAGACCTGCACAACACAACCACAGAAATTTGTCCCCAACTTGCGATGAGGTTGTCAATCTCACCATGTTTTGCGGAAAACAAAGGATTAAACGTATCGAATGGAAAGAAGTAAAAGTTTGCAGAAAGTAAACACAAAGAAGTAAAAGATTGTAGATTGTATGTAAAGTAAAGGACCGGGATCCATAGTTCACTAGAGGTGGCTCTCCTTAGATAGATAACATGATGGGTGAACAAATTACAGCGGGGCAATTGACAAACACCGAGAAAGCAATACATGCATATACTAATCATCTTGACTCCTTTGAGACTTGATCGGGCATTACAACATAATACATAGACCGCCATCCAACTGCATCTATGAATAATAATCCACCTTCAGGTTATCATCCGAACCCCCTCCAGTATTAAGTTGCAAGCAACAGATTATTGCTTTACGAACTTTGTGTAAAGTAAACAATACGATTGTTCTATGAACAAAGGATTGTTGTTTTCTCCCTAGTAGCAATAGCACATCTAGTACTTTACTGATTTATGTCACTTCCCCAGATTACCAGAGGCATGAACCCACTTTCGAGCATAAATACTAACTCTTGGAGTTGCTAGCATCTACTTGGCCAAGATAGCTACTAAAAACGGAAAGCATGCAAGATCACAAATAACAAAGACATGATAGAATCAATAATCAATCTAAAATAGCATCTCAATATCCATCGGATCCCCGCAAACACAACATGCAGAATTACAAATAGATGATCTTGATCATGAATGGAGCTCACAAGATCTAAACATGAAAGCACAAAGGAGGATAACTAGCCATCTAGCTACTACATGGATCCGTAGTCCAAGGATGAACTACTCACGCATCACACCGGAGGCTTGCATGGCGATGAAGAAGGCCTCTAGGGTGAATTCCCCTCTCCGGCAGGGTGCCGGGAAGAGCTTCAGATCCCTCCTGATCTAGGGATGGAGATGACGGTGGCTACAAACTCTTTCGTGGAGTTTTGATCGGGTACTTAGGGTTTACGTCCCGAGGGCATCTTATGCTCGGAAGGGGAGGCCGAGGGGGTGCCTAGGCTGGCCACACCACCCCCTGGCGTGGGCCAGGTGGTGTGGCCGCCCTCTGGCCCCTCTCCGTCTCATATTCTGGAACTTGACGATATCCGGAAAAATAGGCACTTTGGCTTTTGTCCCGTCCAATTCCGAGAATATTCATTTTCTGACTTTCCTAGAACCAAAAACAGCAGAAAACAGGCAGCTGGCACTGTGGCTCTTGTTAATAGGTTAGTCCAAGAAATCATAGAAAAGTACTCCAAAGTTGGAACAAAACACAAGAAAGTGGATAAAACCAAGCATGGAACATCGAAAATTATAGATACATTTGGAATGTATCAACATCCCCAAACTTAACTCCTGCTCGTCCTCGAGTAGGTAAGTGATAAAACGAAAAAATAATTTTTGAGGTGACATGCACCATCAAAGACTTGATCAAAGTATTTGCAAAACATTCAAAGCTGGGATCATAATACTTCAATCATAGCATGAAATACAAAGTTCTAGAAATAAGCAAAGAAACTATGATGCAACATGAAAAGGCACAAACAAAAGATTCATGAATAACAATGCTTTGCAAGACGTTTGTTTGTTTCACATAAAGAAAACATAGCATAATAGTATTCAGCTTGTCCCTCAATAGAGTAGCAAATATAAATGCATAGGACACCTTCAAAGTTCATAGAGTGGCTAGATACAATAGTTTAAAACAAGCAATATCAAAGTATGCATCAATCAACTAGTCTTGGGACAATGCACATAGAACTAAGAATGGCCACTATGCTCTCAAAGAAGGTGCATAAAGTTAGAAGGTGGAGACTCAATATAATGGTGGAAGAAAGGCCTTTGTAAAAGGAAGTAGGGATTCAAGTCTCATAAAGAGCTTCCAAAAATTATGGTACTTATAGCTTTCAGCTCTCAGTGCCCCTATCATAAGCATCTTGAAGTGGTTAAGGTTAAAGTGACACAACTAAGAGGATATGCTTGACAAGTTATAAACCGAAATCTCATGCCCCTTACTTACGAAGACCGGTCCTCATGCTACTCAACTTCAGTCATGAGTAAGCTCTTGTCATTGTAAGTATATGTGTATCATTAAGAACCGCCAACGGGGTACCCCTTGCACATGATACGGGAGCTTTCCCATAATCAAAATGACAAGGCAAGCAGACAATTGAGCATCTCAACGATCTTTTTATTTGCTATTTGCATAGGTTTTTATTGAGGATGCTTCATAGAGTGCTCATTATGGTGATGCTGCAAGTTTCCACCATGATTAGGCATGGCTTAGGCTAGTGGCCCAGGCGTTTCTCTAACACACATACAAACTCCATGATCTTACAAGTTCCACTTTTATTTCACATCGCCAGGATCCGTAAGCAAAAGAACATGATATCAACGGGGTACAAAGTACAAGTGCAATATTGAAAGCGTTCCCCATGAAACATGGTTCTGCTAATTTCAACTTATAAAGCGCAAGCATATACGCAACAAAGAAGGACCCAATGGTTCAAGTTTATTAGAGGCAAGTAAAGTAAAGTGTGCCATCAAGTTCATGAGAGCTTTAATCACTAGTTTTCTCATAACAAGTTTAATTTGGAAGGTAAACAAAAGCATGAATATACTTGGAATAGCATAAGCTAGTAGGTAGGTATGGTGGACTCTTTGGAATAACTTGGTTTAGGGAGTTGGATGCATGAGTGGAACTCATACATGTTTTGGAGGCTAGCAAAAGACTGGGAGCGACAAACTAAGAGAGCAATAATGGCCATAATCATGCAGAGCGACAAAACATCAATGATCAAAGCATAAAGTGATACTACAAGTTGGAAACTAAAGGATCATAAAGGCTATGGTGACTTGAGATAGTCATAACATGGTGTGAGCATGTGCCAAGTTAACCCAAATGAAGCATCAAAGGAGAATACCACTATACTATGCTTGAATATGCTAAAACAACGCATGATTCATCCAAGGCACATTAAGCAATCTCAATTGTTTATAACAAGTCATGCTACAACAAAGAATACTAAGCATAATGACAAAACCATATCAAGCATGGCATGACAAAGAATAGGCCACAGTCAAAAACGAGCTCTTTTTACCACATAAGTATGAACTTTCCTACTCTTTTCCAAACCAAACCAAACTATTTGCAAACCACTGTATGAAATAGGGGGTCCAACCAGTTTATTCAGAAACCTAAGAAAACCAAGCAAACAAGAACCAAAACAAAAACGAAAAAGAAGACGCTCCAAGAAAAACACAACTGTGCATGAAACAATAAAAATGAAGCGTTTGGAAGAAACCTGGGATTTTTATTGATAAAGAAGGGGATGCCTTGGGCATCCCCAAGATTTGACGCTTGTACTTCTTGGATATTTCTTGTGGTGACACGTGTGGCATCCCCAAGCTTGAGCTTTAGTCCATCCTTCATCGCATTACTCATTCCTTCCATACACTTGAATTTTTTCCTTCATACAAAACTTCACACAATCTCATTAGCAACATTAGTGCACTCAAGATAAAAGGTCTTAAGGTTCAGTTATAACACCAAATAAACTTCCATTAGAACACTAGATACTGTAGCACTTCCCTCAAAAATCTCAATTCCCCAAAAGAACTCAAAAAGGAACCCACAAGAAGCAAATGCAGAAACTGGCAGAAATCTGTCAAAACAGACCAGCAGGTAAAGACGAATTTTTTCGAAGACCTTCTGTTGCTCAAATCAAAAAGTTTTGATCTAACGAAAGTTAGATAACAACCAGGGTCAGAATCACAAAACATTACAGCTCAATCCGACATACAGAGCTCTCTCACGAATTTTTACGGTGAAGCACAGAAATCTGTTTCGGGACAGCAACTTTCTCAGTCATTACTTCTCTCTCATTAGAGGTTACTCTTGGCACAAAAAGCAAATAAAAAGGATAAGGAGAGGTTATTACAGAGGTAATAACTTCCAAGACTCTTCTAAAACTTTTGGGTTATCTTCCAATAAGTACTTTTCTTTAACGCCTTTAAGTTAGGCATAAGAAGCAAAGAAAGAATCAAGTGTTCTCAAATGAAGAAGCATTAAGATCAAATTTTGTTTTCATAGGATAAGCAAAAGAAATCTTTTCTCTCTTTTTAGGGAAGTCTCCTATACCTTTCTTGAGTGGGTGTTGATATTTAATGGTGCCTTCTTTCATATCAATGATGGCACCAACAGTTCTAAGAAAAGGTCTTCCCAAAGTAATAGGACAAGAAGCATTGTATTCCACATCCAAAACATAGAAATCAACGGGGACATAGGAATTGTTAACCATAATAAGAACATCATTAAGACTCCCCATGAGTTTCTTTTTAACATTATCATCAAGTGGGACATTCAAATAGCAATCTTCAAGAGGAGGTAAATCAAGCATATCATAGATCCTTCTAGGCATAATAGAAACACTACTATCAAGATCACACAAAGCTTTGAAATCAAAGTCATTCACTTTCATGTTAATGATGGGTTCCCAACCATCCTCTTGTTTTATAGGGATAGAAGCTTTATGTTTCATCTTTTCTTCTTTAATTTTTATGAGAGCATCGATAATGTGTTTTGTAAAAGCCATGTTCATAGCACTAGCATTAGGACTTTTAGCAAGCTTTTGTAGGAACTTAATAACTTCAGAGATGTTGCAACCATCAAGATCAAAATCAAATTTATCATCTAAAGTAGTAGAACTATTACTAGCCTCAACACTAGTGGTGGTAATAGTATAAACACTAATGTTTCTAGCAATTTCATCTTCTCTTTCCCACTTAGCATGTAATTCAGCTAATAGTCTAACATTTTCATCAATTCTTACTTGTATAGCATTAGTACCTGCAAAGGGATTATCATTAGTTTCAGGTTTAGCAGCCATTTTATTCAAAGTAGATTGAGCTTCAGCTAAAGATCCTATATTTCTTTCAGCATTAGAGAGTTTTTCCTCAATAGTTTTATTGAAAGCAGTTTGTTTACTAATAAACTCTTTAAGCATAACTTCAAGTTCAGAGGGAGCACTCTTATTATTGTTGTAAGAATTTCCATTAGCATTACCATTGTTGGGAGGATATGGCTTATAATTGTTGTTACCAAAATTGTTCCTATAAGCATTATTACCATAAGCATTGTTGCCAAAATTGTTATTTCTTATGAAGTTCACATCAACTTGCTCTTCTTGAGCAACCAAAGAGGCTAAAGGAACATTATTTGGATCAATATGGGCTTTCCCATTAACAAGCATAGACATAATAATATCAATCTTATCACTCAAGGAGGAGGTTTCCTCAACAGAATTTACCTTCTTACCTTGTGGAGCTCTCTCAGTATGCCATTCAGAATACCATCATATTATCCAAAAGTTTTGTTGCAGCTCCCAAAGTGATGGTCATAAAGGTACCTCCAGCAGCAGAATCCAATAGGTTCCTTGAAGAATAGTTCAATCCTGCATAAAAAGTTTGGATGATTATCCAAGCAGTCAGTCCATGAGTGGGACAATTCTTAACCAAAGATTTCATTCTTTCCCAAGCTTGAGCAACATGCTCATTATCAAGTTGTTTAAACTTCATTATTTCACTTCTCATGGATATAATCTTAGCAGGAGGATAGTATTTTCCAATAAAAGCATATGTACATTTAGTCCAAGAATCAATACTATTCCTAGTTAAGGAATTCAACCATTCTTTAGCTTTTCCTCTCAAAGAGAAAGGAAATAATTTCAGCTTAATAATATCACCATCTATATCCCTATGCTTTTGCATCTCACAAAGTTCAACAAAGTTATTTAGATGGGAGGCAGCATCTTCATTACCAATACCAGAAAATTGTTCTCTCATAACAAGATTGAGCCAAGCAAGTTTTATCTCAAAGAAAGTATTTTTAGCCACAGGTGGAGCAATAGGTGTGCTCATAAAATCATTGTTGTTGGTGCTAGTGAAGTCACACAACTTAGTATTTTCAAGAGTAGTCATTTTTTTGGGGTTTTCAAATAAGAAAGCAAACTAGTAAAACTAATTTTTTTGCGTTTTTGAATAACAAAACAAGCAAACAAAGCAAAAAAGAAAACTAAGCAAAACAAAAACAATAAAGTAAAGAGATTGGTTATGAGGGACTCCCCTTGTGAAGATGTCCTTGACTCCCCGGCAACGGTGCCAGAAAATCGCTTGATGGCGGTGTTGATGTAGAGCTCGTTGGGAACCCCAAGAGGAAGGTATTATGAGCACAGCAGCAAGTTTCCCTCAGTTATGAAAACAAGGTTTAATCGAACTAGTAGGAGCAAGGAAACACCTCAAAGGTGTTACTAGCTGAGATTTGTCAGGGCGCACTACCGGTGCTAGTAGCAACGTGGAGACCTGCACAACACAACCACAAAACTTTGTCCCCAACTTGCGATGAGGTTGTCAATCTCACCGTATTTTATGGAAAATAAAGGATTAAATGTATCGAATGGAAAGAAGTAAAAGTTTGCAGAAAGTAAACACAAAGCAGTAAAAGATTGTAGATTGTATGTAAAGTAAAGGACCGGGATCCATAGTTCACTGGAGGTGGCTCTCCTTAGATAGATAACGCTGGGTGAACAAATGACAGCGGGGCAATTGACAAACACCGAGAAAGCAATACATGCATATACTAATCATCTTGACTCCTTTGAGACTTGATTGGGCATTACAACATAATACATAGACCGCCATCCAACTGCATCTATGACTAATAATCCACCTTCAGGTTATCATCCGAACCCCCTCCAGTATTAAGTTGCAAGCAACAGATTATTGCTTTACGAACTGCATGTAAAGTAAACAATATGATTGTTCTATGAACAAAGTATTGTTGTTTTCTCCCTAGTAGAAACAACACATCTAGTACCTTAGAGATTTATGTCACTTCCCCAGATTACCAGAGGCATGAACCCACTTTCGAGCATAAATACTAACTCTTGGAGTTGCTAGCATCTACTTGGCCAAGGTAGCTACTAACAACGGAAAGCATGCAAGATCACAAATAACAAAGACATGATAGAATCAATAATCAATCTGAAATAGCATCTCAATATCCATCGGATCCCTACAAACACAACATGCAGAATTACAAATAGATGATCTTGATCATGAACGGAGCTCACAATATCTAAACATGAAAGCACAAAGGAGGAGAACCAGCCATCTAGCTACTACATGGATCCGTAGTCCAAGGATGAACTACTCACGCATCACACCAGAGGCTTGCATGGTGATGAAGAAGGCCTCCAGGGTGAATTCCCCTCTCCGGCAGGGTGCCGAGAAGAGCTTCAGATCCCTCCTGATCTAGGGATGGAAATGATGGTGGCTACAGACTCTTTCGTGGATTTTTGATCGGGTACTTAGGGTTTACGTCCCGAGGGCATCTTATAGTCGGAAGGGGAGGCCGAGGGGGTGCCTGGGCTAGCCACACCACCCCCTGGCGTGGGCCAGGCCTGGCCGCGCGGCCAGGTGGTGTGGACGCCCTCTGGCCCCTCTCCGTCTCATATTCTGGCACTTGATGACATCCGGAAAAATAGGCACTTTGGCTTTTGTCCCGTCCAATTCCAAGAATATTCATTTTCTGACTTTCTTGGAACCAAAAACAGCAGAAAACAGGCAGTTGGCACTGTGGCTCTTGTTAATAGGTTAGTCCAAGAAATCATATGAAAAGTACTCCAAAGGTGGAACAAAACACAAGAAAGTGGATAAAACCAAGCATGGAACATCAAAAATTATAGATACATTTGCAATGTATCACCAGGCCACGCTTCGGTCCTTCTCCATTCGTTATGGCTCTACGCAAGACGAGAGTGGAATCCATCGACTCTGAATTCATGTTGAATGGTGGAGGGGAGTAGCACCCCCTCGACCTCGGTCTCCACATCCATTGCCAGGACCGAGGAGGTCGCCGCTTGCTTCCCTTTCACGGAAGAGGCATTCCAAGGAGTCATCTTGGCTGCAAAAAGCCACAGTCTAGAGAAGACAGAGGGAAAAGGGGAGCATCGTTAGAGGAAGAGGAGGCAGGAGTAACTACACAAAAGGGTTTCTCCCTTCCTAGAGAAAAGGGAAAAGATTTAGCGACACTGATGGTTGGACGTCACCATCGAGGCTGCGGGCCCAGGTCCCTAGGAGACTTCATGGAGGCCTTACCCACTATTTGGGCCCTTGACCTCTCGCCACTACTGAAGCGTCACCCACAGGCCAAGCGCCTGGGGGCTACTATCGGTCTAGGGAATCAGGGGGTACCCTAGCCCACTGGTGGTTACGCCGCCCGTATGGAGGGAAGTACTCCGGCTGGAAGTATGAGGAGCCTCGTCTGCACCTCCGGAAGGGCCTCAAGAGGGGCGTTGTCCCCCAGATACATAATACCCTCTCGAGGGTCTCCACAGTTCACGAGGACTCCCACGGGATACTACCAGGGCTTTCTTGAGGACCAGCTAATTGTCCCAGAACACGACAAGACCAACATGTGGTATGCGTGTTGAACTGGTCATAAGGCGTGCGTCGTAAGTAAGAAATATGTTGTCTGGACCTGACCATTCTAAAGAGGTGTTGATGCCATCCATGTCTGTCCCCCACTCTTCCCTCTTTTACTACTTCAGTGCAAGACCATGGTGAGAAGCGCTAGACGACAAGAGGGTGCTAGCAAGAACCATAGCCTTATGGTAGGCCGACGTTTGTCGGGGCCCTGCACTGAGTCCATGGCCGGTAGTCTATAGACCAGAGTCCTTTGGGAGGCAATGTGGTGACCCTTCCCGCCCATCAGATTGGGGAAGGGGCCCATCTCCCCTATAAAAGGAGGATTCCCCCCACCTTAGAAGAGGTCGGTCCCTAGGGTGACAAAAACCCTAAGTGGTATCCACCGGGTGAAACATCACAGCTAATACAACCAAGGCAGGAGTAGGGACTTTACCTCCTCAAGAGGGTCCTGAACCTAGGTGAAAAACTGTGTCCACTTTCTGTCATGCGTGAACTCCTCCATATCCATCATCGCTGAGGAGTTCCGAACTCATGTTCAGACTCCTCTAAACCCTGGGTCGTTGGACCCCAAGTTCATTCGCGAGACGTAAACTCTAACAACTTCAAGCATCCAACACCACTAATGGTAGTGCCTCGTGAAGTTTTACACACATTTGGTGTAAAAGACGTCTCCGGGGCCCCAGTCCAGCAAGGCAACGGAAGAATAAAATTTGGACCGATTTCAGGTGCACGATGGCGTGCGCCTGGTGGAGATTTCTGTGCCTCATGGAGCATGTTTGGGAACATGCACAAGAGGGAGAGAGATGCAGGAAAATAGACAATTGTGAGATAGGATTTTAGGGAGGCGTGGCACACATTTATATAGGAAAAACCTGGGCACTCCCACCCTCCAAGTCCCAGGGTGGGACTAGACATGGGAGGGGGCTAGCCTCCGGAGTGGGGTGGGTCCCACCCACATGCCAAGTCCACCTAGGCTAGCCGGCGGGGTGGGATTTCCCTAGCCATACGCCTTGGCCCACCTAGGGCAGCCACCTCCCCCTCTTGGGCCTACTCCCATCCGGGGAGGGCCCATGTAGGTTTTTTATGCCTTTTTCATTTTATTAAATATATATATATTCAATACTAATTAACTAATTAAATACCTTTTATTCAATTCATTTTATTCAAAACTCCTTTTGAATAACTTCCGAACACTTCGACATCTCTCTAGAACGCTTCCAAATCCAAATTCCTCTTTTTCATTCGGTTGTGGATCAACCCGCATCATCTCTACCCTTAAGCGTGACACCATTACGGTTAGGGAATGTTTAGACATGAACGATACACCTCTCCGATCAATGACCAACAACGGTATCTGGAAACGCATGATGGTCCTTTCACATTCCATGAATTTGGTTGTCCGCTCGAACCTTTTAAACATTGAGTCTTATTCCTTTTGCACAACGATACCTTTTGCACAATTTGGTAGTTCGCTTGAACCTTTTAAACACTGAGTCTTATTCCTTTTGCACAATGGTACCTGATTTGTCCAAGACCTGATCTCATGTATCTATATACTAGTTCGATCTTGTTACTGACAAACACAATTACTTGTTCTTGTGATATTACATCCTCATGACCTAGTCACATACTTGCAAGCTCATTGATGTAATCTCACGGAGTGGGCCCAGAGTATCAATCTGTCACTCGGATAGGAAAATCCCGATCTCGATTCATACACCTCAACTATTCCTCTAGAATACCTCATGTACACCTTGTAGGTCACCCAGTTATGGTCATGATGGTTGATGTGATCAAAGCAGCCGCGAGACATAGTGATTAAATATGATCTCACGATCGAAGGATTAAGTTACTATGCTTTGCTAGATATTGCAATGCTGAACTTTATGACTAGATCATATTGCAATTCTACGGTCGAGTGTGTCCATCACTTCATGAAGTGACCTTGTTGTCAGTTGACATTAATAAGTCCATGAGCGGGAAACCTCGATCATCATATGCCCAACAAACTAGTATTACGAGATACTACGGACCTGGTTATTTATATACCACACTTGTATTAATGTTTCCACTTAACATAGTTATAGCATTATACAAAACTATTATGAACATCAGAGATATATCATAAAACTACTTATTATTGGCCTCTAAGGCATATATCCTGCATCTATCATACGCGGGGGACACCCAGAGCCTACGTGCCATCGTAGGCTATAGGCAGTCGCAGTTCCTCGTGGCGGATGCGCCCACATACATCTGATGTGGCATCATAGGTCATGCACGACAAAGGTTTCTCATGGTGGAAGAGCCCTCAAATATCTGATGTGGCATCATATGTCCTAGAAATACGTAGTTCCTCGCAATTGAGGGCCAAGCTCGTAGTGTAGACTGTAGGTGTCAACGGTTTCTCACGGCGATGGCTTGTCGTGGTTCCCATTCACGGATAGATTTCTCTTGAGAGGGCTTGCGTTGCAAGCCTTACACTTTCTTGAGAACGTCTTGTGTATAAAAACGACCATCATTTTTTGGACTAACCATTCTTTTTCTCGCCGCCGGCGAGTTTTGGTTCTCTCCAGTGTTCGGTCGAAGGTACCGTTCTGGTGACTGTTGGGGGGATACCCCCGGATAGGGTCACGCCGGGGTATAAAGGCCGAGTTAGCCGAGGTACGGCAAGGCCAAAGCGAATGCTGGCCGAGTCGCCTCAAGGCAGGCCAAATCTCGGGGTAACCCTGACCAGGGGATGTCCACCTAACTGGGTCTCAACCGACTTAAGCCGTAAGTCGGATGGATGAATCTTGCTTGTATGCAGGAACATGTGTGGCCGGATCAACTACGATCCGGGTCATGTCAAGCTTCTAGGAGAAGGAAGGTATCTCGCTGGTCAAAAGTAGCCCCGGTACGCACGGATGAGCGAAGCGGACAGAGGCAGGACCACCGAGGCGTGGCCGACAGAGGTGACGACGCCAATGTCGGCTGAGGCAGGCGCGCAGAGGCTCACGTAGCCTCTGCATGGGTGACGCGGGGGAAAGCGACCTGGTCGGCTTACTATTTTGGGAGGAGGCATATTCCCTAGAATATGCCTCCACGTATGCCCTAAGTAGAGACCTAGCCACCCCTATATAAGGAGGGCTAGGGCCTCTATAGAAGGGGTTGGTCTGGAACGGGTTGAGTCTCACTAGGTTGATATCTATTGGCTAGTTTTTTCTTGGTTCCTGAGGGCTATCTAGCGGTGAGAGTAAGAGAGTTCCTTCTTCCTCCTCTCTCCAATACAGCTCTAGGAGCACTTGTAAACCTTGGAAGTGAATCAAATATAAACCTTCTGTGTGTGGAATCACCTCACTATCCCTCCCTGGATTCCCCTAGTGCATTTAGTCCCCACCATTAGCCTATCCATGGCATCTGCCGTGACACCACCACGATAGTTGGCACCCACCGTGGGGCTAGCGGCGCTAGCAGGGGTCAAGATCCGGATGGGAAACCCCATCGGCACCGGCGAACGCATCGTCTCCGGGATCATTCAGCGCTTTGGAGCCCTGGACTTTGTCAGCGACAACACTGGCTGCTTCAGCACGCGCCCGCTTCCGCACAACAGTCTCTTCATCAAGCTCAGCGCGCACAAGGTCTACGTTGTTGTCGATGTGTCGTGCGTTCATCCGCGGCACGTCGTCGAGGCAGGGGAGCCACCCCTTAGCGTGGTCCACGGGGCGCGTATCACTCGCTCCCTGGACCGTGCTGAGGTGATGATGACTGCGCCTGGTGCAGGCGCAAGCAAGGATCCGGCACCAGATCCGGAGGTAACGCCTAAGGCACCGAGGAAAGGTAGAGTTCCTCCACTATAGAGGCCTGAGAATGTGCTGCGGGAAGCGATGGATAGCTTGGCAAGCCCTGTAGTAGCAGCAGTAGATCCGGCTCAGGTGCAGGCCGAGCTAGAGGAAACTAGGCAAAACATACTAGAGGGTGCGAAAAAGATAGCCGCGGCTCAGCAGTCGTTGAACATGATGCTGCGTGAGTACGCAAAGGCAAATAAAGTTCATGATGTAAAAGTGAAGGGGAGAAACCTCATAAGCGAAATGAACAAAGAGGGAGATACTAGGATTGAGGAGTCAGAGAACTGCTTGTCCGTAGGGCCGCCGAAGTATAGTACCCCGGCAAAGAACCTCAGAGTAGCGGATGCAGCTGCGTCCGAGTTAGAGGGTCTAATGGGTGAAGCCCGTCAGAGACAACATGATAGGGTCAATGAGTTGGTTCGGATCGCGAACAGGAAAAATGAGGAATTGCTCAGGGCTAACCCGGAGAGAGCTGGGGCCTCCAAGATCGTTCATTCGGCGGTGGGTAACCCAGAGAAATCCGCTGGAGCCGCATCATCTCCTTATGGTGGTCCTAGGAGAGAAGAGGTACTAACCTCGACCAGAAGGAACAAACAGATCGTCCCGTACGACCCGGCATGGGCAGGGAAAGGAAAAGAAGTACAGAGAAATGACGATCGACGAAGTGTGAGCCGAGGTGAAGCTGGCCGAGGTAACCATGACCAAGGCAATGCCGGTCAAGGAAATGCTGTAAACGGCAATGCCGGACAGCGAAACTCGGCAGGAGCAAGACAACCGCAGCAACGGAACATACCAAGGCAAGAGCAAAGTGTCGGCCGAGGTGTGCAACAGAGAGGTGCTCCACGAGAGCAAGACCGGTATAATGATGGAGATTTGGAAATGGTGAACACAGGATACCCAAGGCCGGACTATCATGTGATAGGGTCAAGATTGGGAAGCAGGGATTTGATGCCTGATGATGCCAGGTTAAAACTGGATCGACTGTATAGGTCAGAACAGATCAAATGTCAAGGTCCACCGGGTCCTGCGTGTTTTGGGCCCCGGATCATGAAGGAGCCGCCGGTACCTAACTTCCAGTTACCCAGAGGCACAAAGACGTATGACGGCAGTACTAAGCCAGAGGATTGGTTGACAAACTATGCTACAGCTATGAAAATTGCTACAGGCAACTTGAGATGGGCTGTGAGATACGTACCCCAGATGTTGGAGGGGCCAGCAAGCGTATGGCTAAACAATTTGCCGCCTGGAAGTATTAACTGCTGGATCGATTTTGAGGAAATGTTTATCAGCAATTTTTCAAGTACGTATCAGAGGCCAAATAGGCCATAGACCCTAGCTATGTGTAAGCAGAGACCAAACGAGACGGACCGGCAGTTTTTAACCCGGTGGTGTACCGTGAGAAACTCGTGTGAGGGTGTGATAGAGTCACAGGCCATAGCGTGGTTTGCGCAAGGGTGCAGATATGCAAGCGAGCTGTGGCAGAAGTTGCAAAGGAAAATGCCAACTACATTGGCAGAGATGATCCGGATTGCTGATTCGTATGCTTTGGGTGATCCAACCCAACCCAGGCTCGTGTCAAACGAGTCAAATGAGGAGTACTACCAGAGAGATGGAGCCGGATCATCCCAATCATTACAGAGGTAACAGAAGAGATGACAGACCGGATCACCGGTAAAGTTCGCAACAAGTTGCAGCTGCGAATCAAGATCAGCCCGGAGCAGGGGGCAATCAACGTCAGGAAACTGGAGGGGGACAATGGACACCTAGGAATGATGGCAAGAAAACTTGGACGCCGTAGCAGAAGAAACAGTGGCAAGAAAAGAAGGACCGTCCGAGGTACACTTATGAGTCGTTGTTGGATCAGCCGTGTAAATTTCACACGCCAAATCCGAGTAACCCAGCGGGTCATACGACGAGGCAATGTGAGTGGATGCGTAAAATAGAACAAGGTGGTTCGGGGAATGCTCAGGCACCCCGGAATGATCAACCTCGGCAGGAGTTACCCCGGCAGCAATTGCTCTCCGGAGCGAACACGCAACAGCTAATGTTGCCTCCCCCTCCGCCGAGGTATGATAACCATGAGAGAAGGGATGCAGTGCATCAAGTAGAAAACCAGCATTAGCCAGATCAGAGGTACCCCGGAAATGAGGGGAGGAATGAGTACAGAGAGCATCATCAGAGTTACTGTGTGTTTACCACTTAGGAAACAGATAGAAAGAGCTTGCAGCACCGACATATGGAGGTGAATGCGGTAATGCCAGCAGTGACAAGGTATATGCCTTGGTCGGACCAGGAAATCACTTGGAGCATTAAAGATCATCCCAAGCTTATGCCAAGTCCTGGTTCGTACGCGTTAGTGCTGGATCCGACATTCATCGGGCCAAACATCAATGTGAGGTTCTCAAAGGTACTGATTGACAATGGCAGTAGCATTAACATCATGTATGCGGATACAATGCGCAAGTTGGGTATCTCGGAGAACATGCTCTAGGCTACAAGGACAACTTTCCATGCTATAGTGCCCGGCATCTCTTGTGAGCCAATACACAAAGTCTGGGTTAACGTATTGTTCGGCACGAGAGATAACTACCGAACTGAGAATTTGGAGTTTTAAGTAGTGAACTTGGAAAGTGCGTATCACGCGTTACTCGGAAGACCAGCACTGAACAAGTTCATGGCAAGCTGCCACATCAGTTATCTGAAGATGAAGTTGCACGGGCCAAACAGACTAATTACCATTGCTGGAGATTTCCGACGTTCCATTGAGTGTGCGTCAGCCGGGTCTAACCTAGCCGAGTCACTCATGATTGCGCAAGAGAAAAGAAAAATCCAAGAGGTGGCGGCATTGGCTCAGTCCGCGCAGCAGTATATGCCGGCGCTGAGTAACCCGCATGGAAGTCTCATTCCAAGCCACGAAAGATACCAAGAAGGTGCCTGTTGATGATATGTTCCCAGAGCGCACCGTAACAATTGGAGCCGGGTTAAATGACAAATAGGAAAGCGAGCTCGTCAACTTCCTCTGTGAGAATCGGGACATTTTTGCTTGGTCCACACAGGACTTGCAAGGTGTTCCAAGGGAGTTGGCCGAGCACTCTTTGAATGTGAGACCCGGAGCAAAGCCAGTGAATCAACCTCTCCGCCGCTTCGCCGAAGATAGGAGGAAAGTCATCGGAGATGAGATAGCTCGGTTGTTGGCTACAGGATTTATCATGGAAGTTCTTTACCCAGATTGGCTATCTAATCCGGTGCTGGTGGAGAAGAAGAAGGATGATCCAAATGTGGCAGTGGTTTGGCGTATGTGTATCGATTACACGAACCTGAACAAGGGGTGTCCAAAAGATCAATTTCCACTGCCAAGGATAGATCAGGTCATAGACTCAACTGCTGGATGTGAACTATTGTCATTCATTGATGCATATTCTGGTTTACACCAGATACCTCTGAATCCGGATGATCAAATAAAGACTGCATTTATCACCCCGTATGGGGCTTATTGCTATCGCACCATGCCTTTTGGTTTACGTAATGCAGGGGCAACGTACCAAAGATGTATGCAGAACTGTTTGCACGACCAAATAGGTCAAAATGTACAAGTGTATGTGGATGATGTGGTTATCAAGACCAAGGAAAGCAAGACGCTCCTTGAAGATATCAGGCAGACATTCGCGAACTTAAGAAGGTTCCGGATGAAGCTTAACCCAGAGAAATGTACCTTCGGTGTCCCGGCTCGAAAGTTACTCGGTTTTCTTGTCTCCAGCTGAGGTATCGAAGCCAATCCAACTAAAATCCGGGCCATTGAACGAATGGAACTGCCGAAGTGTCTTAACGATGTCCAGCAGTTCACTGGTTGCCTGGCATCGTTAAGTCGGTTTGTGTGTCGGTTGGGAGAAAGCCATTGCCTCTCTATCAACTCATGAAAAAGTCGGACAAGTTCATTTGGATGCCGCAGGCCAATGAAGCCTTTATACAGTTAAAGGAAATGTTAGCCATTGCACCAGTGTTAGCCTCTCCACTATCAAAGCAGCCAATGTTGCTCTATATAGCCGCAACCAACCGAGTTGTAAGTGCAGTAATTGTGGTAGAGCGCGACAAAGAGGGTAAGTCAGTGCAAAGGCCAGTGTATTATCTGAGCGAGGTGTTGTCTGCCTCAAAGCAGAACTACCCACACTATCAAAAGGTGGCGTATGGTGTGTATATGGCAGCTAAGAAGTTGAAGCATTACTTTGAGGAGCATCCCATCAAGGTAATATGTGAGGCTCCCATATCCGAGATAATGAGTAACAAGGATGCGAGTGGTAGGATTGCAAAATGGGCAATTGAACTAGCTCCCTATGCACCACAATATGACAGAAGAGAAGCAATCAAGTCTCAGGCTGTGGCCGACTTTTTTGTGGACTGGGCTGAGGTGTAATACGAACCACCGCTACCAGATCCAAATTACTGGAGGATACACTTTGACGGGTCAAAAAAAAACCGGGCTAGGCGCCGGAATTGTACTTACCTCGCCAAAGAAGGACCAGCTGAAAGATGTGCTACAGATCCATTTCACGGCATCAAACAATGTCGCTGAGTATGAAGCACTTGTGCATGGGCTCAAAGTGGCAAAAGAAATTGGGATACGTCGGATCCTATGCTTTGGCGACTCAGATTTGGTAGTACAGCAAGTGTCGGGACTATGGGACGCCCTTGATCCAAACATGGCGCTGTACAGATTTCATGTGCAGAAGATATCTGGTTACTTTGAGGGATGTGAATTTCACCATATATCCCGAGTGGAAAATGAGGCTGCCGACGTATTGTCGAAGCTCGGATCAACTCGACAAGCAATTCCACTAGGGGTAGCATTGGAACACCTCAGAAAACCGTCTATCAGGCCGTCCCCAGAAACCGACTCAATTTACGTCTCGGAGGATACAGAATCTGGAGCCGTGCCCATGGACATTGACACGGGAGGTGGTGCGCGAATCCCAGGGACTGCCTCAGCAAACCCGGGGAATGCTTCGCAAGACCTGGGGACTGCTCAGCATGATCCGATTGAAGTTATGTCGGTGGACCAGATGGAAATTGATGAGGATGTGTTCCCTGTGCGAGCCATACCGGCTTGGGCACTGCCTATATTTCGATTCCTGAAAGATGGAACGTTACCCACTAAGGAGGTGTTATCCAGGCAAACTCAGAGGAGAGCAAGGGCATACATAATCATCAATTCCGAGCTATACAAAAGGAGTGTGACCAATGTCCTCCAGCGATGCGTTGACCCAGAAGAAGGGCTTGACATCCTCCGAGATATACATCAAGGGGAATGCGGGCATCATGCCTCGTCCCGAGCCTTGGTGGCAAAAGCTTTCCGGCATGGATTCTACTGGCCAAGTTCCTTAGAACAAGCAGAAGATCTGGTGAGAAAGTGCAATGGCTGTCAGAGGTATGCTACCAAGACACATATGCCAATGTCGGAGCTCAAGACCATACCAATCACCTGGCCATTTGCCGTGTGGTGTTTGGACATGGTGGGCCTGTTTAAACCAGCAAGGGGAAATATGACTCACATCTTGGTCATGGTGGACAAATTTACAAAGTGGATCAAAGTGAAGCCAATAAGAAAATGTGATGGAGCTACGGCCGTGACGTTTCTCAAAGACCTCATCTTGAGATACGGTTATCCTCACAGTATCATAACTGATAATGGCACAAACTTTGCGGAAGGAGCATTTGCGCGTTTCTGCCGGGATAAGAAGATCCGGTTGGACGTTGCCTCGGTAGCCCACCCCGCTCGAACGGACAAGTGGAAAGATCCAATGGATTGGTATTATCCGGGATAAAACCTCGGCTCATTGAGCCGCTACAAAGATCAGCGAGGTGCTGGATAGAAGAACTACCAGCGGTACTGTGGAGTTTAAGAACAACTCCGAATCGATCAACAGGCTATACGCCATTTTTCTGGTATATGGGGCAGAAGCTGTATTACCAGCCGACATGGAGCATGATTCGCCTAGGGTCACCCAATACACAGAAGCCGAAGTGCAAGAAGCCCGGCAAAATGATGTTGATCTGCTGGAAGAAGCGAGAGAATTGGCATTGTCCAGATCCGCCATATATCAGCAAAATCTTCGACGCTATCATAGCCGGAAAGTAAGCCCCCGAGTTTTCCGGGAAGGCGATCTGGTGCTCCGGTTGGTACAACGTACTGCTGGCATGCATAAATTATCTCCTCCATGGGAAGGGCCATTCATTGTGAGCAAAGCATTGCACAATGATTCTTATTATCTTATAGATGCAAAGCCACAGGAAAAGAACAAGGCGGACAGGTCCGGCGAGGAATCTAAGCGTCCGTGGAATGTAGATCTACTTCGTCCTTTCTACACTTAGCAGAGAAGTGTATGTATCCGAGTCTTCTCATATGTCGGTATGTATGCCGGCAATGAGCTTATCAATGAAATGTTGGCACCTCGAGCAGTAACTTGGGGACTGCCTTAATAATATTTGTCTTCTGTTATTTATACATCAGCTAGAGTAAGTTGTTCTACTTAACTCGGATTAGTAGTGTGTGAGCACCAAAAACCCAACTCTTCGACTTGCTGCTGTCCAACAAGAATTGGATTCATGGCAAGCAAGAGAACAAGTTTGGAATTGCGTAGCACATGAAAAACGACTAAGGAAAAGAACTTAATCAAGCCGTCATTTGTTTTTCGAACTAACCTTGTGTATTTTTAGTTTATTATGCTGATTTATTTTGAGCTAAGCCTAAAAGTTTCCAAGTATTGTTAAGACAATTTTTGAAGCTCGGATTCGTAAGTCGTAAAACCGAATCAAGGTAGACACGAGCGGAGCCAAAAGATTGGACGAACAAGAAAATGAAACTCGAGGACTACGCCCAAGTTAATCCAGCATAAAAACTTAGTAGCAAAATGTCACATGTGTACTGGATACAATTCCACCCGGCAGACCGGGGATCTGATAAACTTTAAAGTTTTTTCACTTAAGGAGCAGCAGGAGGAGGAAGTTCGGCATCATCTTCGCTGTCTTCAATGTCTGAGGCATCGCCCTCTTCGTCCTCATCTGAGCCATCTTCAACATTTTCAGCGTTTTCGTCACCGGCGGGCTTCCAGGAAGCTCGGTCCCTCAGTCCATTCGTGAATGGGAGCATATTCGATGAGGCTATGGGCGCAAGCCTTGCGCCGAGCTACCCACTCTGGGTCACTGGTCCATTTGGATCCGGTGCGCATGCGCGCTAAAAGGTTGAGGTCGATCTTCTCGTACCACGTAAGTACGTAGTGGAGAACGGTCTCAGCTGCGGCGCGTCCGGCGGATTCCCTCCAAAGGTCGAGCTGGGTCTCGCATTCCATCAACTTTTCAACAAGAAGTGCGGTTCCCTTCGGAGTGTCTTCCGCAGGCCAAAACGTGTTGAAGATTGGGACTGCAACATCAAGGATATCCTTGCCATAGTTCTTGATGATTTCCATGCGAGATGACAGGCTGACCAACAGGTCCTCCATGTCATAGGGAATCTCTTCAGCGTCAGGACCAACGGGAGTACCCCTCTCTCGGCGGAAATCAGCAACAGCGGCGCTCGTGATGGCAGTGCCCTCTGGAAATTTGCCTGAAAACGAGATAAGAGAAGCAGGTAAATAAAAGACATGTGAAGTAACCCGGAGAAATATGCCAGATAAGGGAAAGGAACTTACGTGAAATATGGCTGAGGATCCGAGTAAACTCCCTGGTACAGTCATCACGTCTTTTGCGAAGCTGCACAAGTTCAGCATTCGCCGACTCAAGCTTGACGTCGGCCTCCTGGAGAAGTTCTCGGTCCTTGGCAATTTGGAGGTTGAGGCGCTCGCGCTCCTTAGTGAAGTCTTGGCCAGCGGTTGGTGGTCACCTGAAAAGAATACAAAAATACAACTTAGCCTTGTACATATTCGAAGTGTACAAAATCCGGGCCAAGTGGAACTTAACCCGGCTCTAGGTGTGTGCATATTCGAAGTGTACAAAATCCGGGCCAAGTGGAACTTAACCCAGCTCTAGGTGTGTGCATATTCGAAGTGTACAAAATCCGGGCCAAGTGGAACTTAACCCGGCTCTAGGTGTGTGCATATTCGAAGTGTACAAAATCCGGGCCAAGTGGAACTTAACCCGGCTCTAGGTGTGTGCATATTCGAAGTGTACAAAATCCGGGCCAAGTGGAACTTAACCCGTCTCTAGGTGTGTGCATATTCGAAGTGTACAAAATCCGGGCCAAGTGGAACTTAACCCGGCTCTAGGTGTGTGCATATTCGAAGTGTACAAAATCCGGGCCAAGTGGAACTTAACCCGGCTCTAGGTGTGTGCATATTCGAAGTGTACAAAATCCAGGCAAAGTGGAACTTAACCCGGCTCTAGGTGTGTGCATATTCGAAGTGTACAAAATCCGGGCCAAGTGGAACTTAACCCGGCTCTAGGTGTGTGCATATTCGAAGTGTACAAAATCCGGGCCAAGTGGAACTTAACCTGGCTCTAGGTGTGTGCATATTCGAAGTGTACAAAATACGGGCCAAGTGGAACTTAACCCGGCTCTAGGTGTGTGCATATTCGAAGTGTACAAAATCCGGGCCAAGTGGAACTTAACCCGGCTCTAGGTGTGTGCATATTCGAAGTGTACAAAATCCGGGCCAAGTGGAAATTAACCCGGCTCTAGGTGTGTGCATATTCGAAGTGTACAAAATCCGGGCCAAGTGGAACTTAACCCGGCTCTAGGTGTGTGCATATTCGAAGTGTACAAAATCCGGGCCAAGTGGAACTTAACCCGGCTCTAGGTGTGTGCATATTCGAAGTGTACAAAATCCGGGCCAAGTGGAACTTAACCCGGCTCTAGGTGTGTGCATATTCGAAGTGTACAAAATCCGGGCCAAGTGGAACTTAACCCGGCTCTAGGTGTGTGCATATTCGAAGTGTACAAAATCCGGGCCAAGTGGAACTTAACCCGGCTCTAGTGTGTGCATATTCGAAGTGTACAAAATCCGGGCCAAGTGGAACTTAACCCGGCTCTAGGTGTGTGCATATTCGAAGTGTACAAAATCCGGGACAAGTGGAACTTAACCCGGCTCTAGGTGTGTGCATATTCGAAGTGTACAAAATCCGGGCCAAGTGGAACTTAACCCGGCTCTAGGTGTGTGCATATTCGAAGTGTCCAAAATCCGGGCCAAGGGGAACTTAACCCGGCTCTAGGTGTGTGCATATTCGAAGTGTACAAAATCCGGGCCAAGTGGAACTTAACCCGGCTCTAGGTGTGTGCATATTCGAAGTGTACAAAATCCGGGCCAAGTGGAACTTAACCCGGCTCTAGGTGTGTGCATATTCGAAGTGTACAAAATCCGGGCCAAGTGGAACTTAACCCGGCTCTAGGTGTGTGCATATTCGAAGTGTACAAAATCCGGGCCAAGTGGAACTTAACCCGGCTCTAGGTGTGTGCATATTCGAAGTGTACAAAATCCGGGCCAAGTGGAACTTAACCCGGCTCTAGGTGTGTGCATATTCGAAGTGTACAAAATCCGGGCCAAGTGGAACTTAACCCGGCTCTAGGTGTGTGCATATTCGAAGTGTACAAAATCCGGGCCAAGTGGAACTTAACCCGGCTCTAGGTGTGTGCATATTCGAAGTGTACAAAATCCGGGCCAAGTGGAACTTAACCCGGCTCTAGGTGTGTGCATATTCGAACTGTACAAAATCCGGGCCAAGTGGAACTTAACCAGCTCTAGGTGTGTGCATATTCGAAGTGTACAAAATCCGGGCCAAGTGGAACTTAACCCGGCTCTAGGTGTGTGCATATTCGAAGTGTACAAAATCCGGGCCAAGTGGAACTTAACTCGGCTCTAGGTGTATGCATATTCGAAGTGTACAAAATCCGGGCCAAGTGGAACTTAACTCGGCTCTAGGTGTGTGCATATTCGAAGTGTACAAAATCCGGGCCAAGTGGAACTTAACTCGGCTCTAGGTGTGTGCATATTCGAAGTGTACAAAATACGGGCCAAGTGGAACTTAACCCGGCTCTAGGTGTGTGCATATTCGAAGTGTACAAATTCCGGGCCAAGTGGAAATTAACCCGGCTCTAGGTGTGTGCATATTCGAAGTGTACAAAATCTGGGCCAAGTGGAAATTAACCCGGCTCTAGGTGTGTGCATATTCGAAGTGTACAAAATCCGGGCCAAGTGGAACTTAACCCGGCTCTAGGTGTGTGCATATTCGAAGTGTACAAAATCTGGGCCAAGTGAAACTTAACCCGGCTCTAGGTGTGTGCATATTCGAAGTGTACAAAATCTGGGCCAAGTGGAAATTAACCCGGCTCTAGGTGTGTGCATATTTGAAGTGTACAAAATCCGGGCCAAGTGGAAATTAACCCGGCTCTAGGTGTGTGCATATTCGAAGTGTACAAAATCCGGGCCAAGTGGAACTTAACCCGGCTCTAGGTGTGTGCATATTCGAAGTGTACAAAATCCGGGCCAAGTGGAACTTAACCCGGCTCTAGGTGTGTGCATATTCGAAGTGTACAAAATCCGGGTCAAGTGGAACTTGACCCGGCTCTAGGTGTGTGCATATTCGAAGTGTACAAAATCCGGGCCAAGTGGAACTTAACTCGGCTCTAGGTGTGTGCATATTCGAAGTCTACAAAATCCGGGCCAAGTGGAACTTAACCCGGCTCTAGGTGTGTGCATATTCGAAGTGTACAAAATCCGGGCCAAGTGGAAATTAACCCGGCTCTAGGTGTGTGCATATTCGAAGTGTACAAAATCCGGGCCAAGTGGAAATTAACCCGGCTCTAGGTGTGTGCATATTCGAAGTGTACAAAATTCGAGCCAAGTGGAAATTAACCTGGCTCCAGGTGTGTGCATATTCGAAGTGTACAAAATCCGGGCCAAGTGGAACTTAATCCGGCTCTAGATTTGTGCATATTCGAAGTGTAGAAAATCCGGGCCAAGTGGAACTTAACCCGGATCTCGGTGTGTGCATATTCGAAGTGTACAAAATCCGGGCCAAGTGGAACTTAACCCGGCTCTAGGTGTGTGCATATTCGAAGTGTACAAAATCCGGGCCAAGTGGAACTTAACCCGGCTCTAGGTGTGTGCATATTCGAAGTTATCAAGGAGCTACGTTAGTTTTCTAAGGAGCATCCGGCCGAGTAACAAGTTACTCCCCCGAGGCTCGGGGACTAATGGTTATATCATTAATATCTACAACATGCTAAGGAAAAGGGGAAGTAACGTACCTCCATCATCCGACCCGCGAGGTTGATTGCCTTAGCGGCTGTGTTCATTTGAGCAGAAAATTCAGCGGGGCCGAACTTCTCCGGAAGATCGTCGTTGTGGACGAACTCCGCCTTGTTCCAATTCATGACAAATTCAATTAGGGTCGGAGGGTATCGCTCGCCACTGGGCATATGGGGCGCCACCAAGCCCTTCGCGTGCGCCTCCCTCCTCTCAACCAGGGCAAGAGCCGGGCTAGTGTGCAAAACCATCTGTTGCGCATCAGCTGGCTTGGCAAGGGCGTCCTTCGGTGCTGGAGGCTTCTTGGAAAGCATGGACGCGAGAGTACGCTGTCCAGCCTCGACGGACGCTGCCCTGGTGGCGTCAGGGGCCTTTTTGCCCTTGGGCTGCTGAGAGGAGGAAGTGGTTGCAGTAGATTTACCCTTGGGAGCTGCCTGGGTACTTTCTCGCCGAGACTGGGAAGTCTCAGACGAGGCGGAGGAGCTTGGTGCTGCTGCTGTTGCTCTTGGTGTTGCTGTTGTTGCTCTTGCGGCAGGGGCTGGTACTGGTGCTGGAGTTGGTGTTGGTGCTGCTGCTGCTGCTGATTTCTTCTTCGGTGGAGGTGCTGAGGTAGCCTCGGTTGTAGCTAGTTGCGGCAAAGCCGAAGTGGTGGATGTCGCTGCCTCGGCTGGGTCTGTCTCCCTCGCTCCAAGGTTGCCCCCCTCTTGACGAGGTGGTGTGGAACCCGGAGCAGCCGTTGAACCCTCCGGAATAGGGCTCAGCGGGCGTGAATCGTCGCCACGAGGGGGAGAAGGGCTGAGCCGGAGCGGATAAGCAATGCTAGATCCTCTCTAGGGGACCTCCACTGCAGCCCTGCCGAATCAAACAGTGTCGGATGAGAAACTATAAGAATGCAAGAACAAGTAAGTGGCAGAGGGAAAAGAGGCTTACGCATCCGAGGTCAGGGGATCCTTGGGCTTCCGAGCCCTTCGTGTTGGGGCCTTGGTTGCAGGCTTGGAGGCAGTTTTGTCCCCGGACTTCTTTCGCCTTTTGGCAGGCTGAGAAGGTCTGGAGGAAGAAGTTGATGCAGCTCCCCGCTTCTTCTTCGGTGCAACCGGAACAGGGTCACCCACGGCAAGGGGAGGGTCCTCATGGATCTGCCCACCGGGGTTAGCTGATGCCGGAAAAGCATAAGAAAGGGGGACAGCGTCAAATGCTTCCATCACCTCGAATTCGAGTCATCTTCATCATCGGGCCAATCTCTAATGGAAGAGAGTTTACCGATGGGTCGCATCGGTCATTAGAAGGAACATCTCCTGATCTGGCTCTTCCTCGTCCGAGATCTCCCGGTCAGGCGCCCACTGAAGGGTGGGATCGGTGCCATCTTCGATGGTTTGCTGAAGGAATTACTAAAGGAGAGAAAAGACGACAGAGTTAAATATACAATAGCAACCGACGTAAAATTTAATCCGGAGAAAGTTTGCCGCACGAAGCTTACCACGGGAGGAAGCCTATCCCGGCAATAGTGCTCAATTCCCCATGTCCACTGAGAGGAGAAGTCCTTGTGGGTGGTGAAGAGGGCCTTGACCCAGCGATAAATCTCGGTGTTGCTCAACTCGAAAGACGAAGTCCGGTTGGGGTCGCGGCCCCAGCTCATGTGGCACACTTTGTGAGTGCGCTTCTGGAGGGGGGAGATCTGGTTGCAAACGAATGTGATCATGCCGTCCTCGTTGCGCAACCTGAGCTCCTTCAGCTCCGCAAACCTTTTGTTGACCTGGTTGGCCAAGACCGTGGGCTTCATGGGGATGACGTCCCACAACTCCGGGTTAGGAGGACCCGGAGTATAGGGGCGCAGCCGGATCAGGTCTTTTGTGCCGTTGTTTCGAACATAAAAGAAAGTACGGGCCCATCCCTTGCAGGATTCCAGCCCGGTAACCCGGGGAAAGACGGATAGCCTCCGGGGAGAGATCGACGCAGCCCCGAACTGCGTAAGCTGCTTGTCCTCTGGATCAAGCTGGGTGTTCGGAATCACATTACGATGAACGCCGAAGAACCGGATCCATAGCTCCTTTGTGGGCCATAATCCAGCATAGCCTTCGATCGTGGAGGCGAAAGCAGAGAGAGAGGTGATAGCATTGGCGGGAAGATGGTGCGGCTGGAGTTCATAGGTGTTCAACCAATCGTGGAAAAAATCGCTGACTGGCAAACCGAATCCCCGCTGGAAATGTGACAGAAACACCACGAACTCACCCGGATTGGGTGAGCGGGCAAGTTCGGCGGAGGCGAGGCGTGCGGTGATGCCTGCCGGGATGCGCCTGCTGTGGTAGAGCCACTCCAGGTCATCCTGGCAGACCCAGGATCCGGCCCATGCACCGCAGTCCGCCGTCGCTGCGTCATCCTCCATCTCCTACTCGGCGACGGCGAGCTCCTCTTCAGTCATCTCGAGTTCGCTGCCCTCACTGGTGCTAGCGGCGGTGGGGGGCAGTGGCCTAGACTGACAGCGACCCATGGCGGAGGAGGTGCGCAGTGGTGGCGGCGATGCAGATGCGTGTGGAAGCAGTGTGGCGGCGGTGCTACTACTCAATCGCGGTGGCGGCAGCGTTGTCGCGGGAGAAAACGAGGAAGAAGAAAGGGCAGAGGGGCGGTTACTGTGGCTGGCCCTTAAAATGAGGCGATGTGATGATTAGCCTCCATGTGGGGAAGCGTACGAGAGAAGGAAGAACAACCCGGATGAGAGTGTGGTAACCCGGCCAGCAAGTGAAAACTTGGAATGTTCCAAGGGAAAGTAAATCCATAGAATCCAAGATAAGGAGGTAACTCGGAAATAAAACCCAGAGCTCAGTGAAGTTGAACCTGCTGTGGCCTTAGCGGCCAAGGCAGCTAAGACCGCACCAGCTTCGGGGACTAATGTTGGGGGGATACCCCCGGATAGGGTCACGCCAGGGTATAAAGGCCGAGTTAGCCGAGGTACGGCAAGGCCAAAGCGAATGCTGGTCGAGTCGCCTCAAGGCAGGCCGAATCTCGGGGTAACCCGGACCAGGGGATGTCCACCTAACTGGGTCTCAACCGACTTAAGCCGTAAGTCGGATGGATGAATCTAGCTTGTATGCAGGAACAGGTGTGGCTGGATCAACTACGATCCGAGTCATGTCAAGCTTCTAGGAGAAGCAAGGTATCTCGCTGGTCAAAAGTAGCCCCGGTACGCACGGCATGAGCGAAGCGGACAGAGGCAGGACCACCGAGGCGTGGCCGACAGAGGTGACGACGCCAATGTCGGCTGACGCAGGCGCCGCAGAGGCTCACGTAGCCTCTGCATGGGTGACGCGGGGAAAAGCGACCTGGTCGGCTTACTATTTTGGGAGGAGGCATATTCCCTGGAATATGCCTCCACGTATGCCCTAAGTAGAGACCTAGCCACCCCTATATAAGGAGGGCTAGGGCCTCTATAGAAGGGGTTGGTCTGGAACGGGTTGAGTCTCACTAGGTTGATATCTATTGGCTAGTTTTTACTTGGTTCCTGAGGGCTATCTAGCGGTGAGAGTAAGAGAGTTCCTTCTTCCTCCTCTCTCCAATACAGCTCTAGGAGCACTTGTAAACCTTGGAAGTGAATCAAATATAAACCTTCTGTGTGTGGAATCACCTCACTATCCCTCCCTGGATTCCCCTAGTGCATTTAGTCCCCACCATTAGCCTATCCATGGCATCTGCCGTGACACCACCACGACAGTGACCATACCCAGAAAGGATGATGTGGTTGCACACCGGGTTAGTTGTAACGCGTCTACAGTCGAATACTCTCGAACCTCGCTGATGTAGGACCGTTGGTACGCTCTACTTTGTCCTCTTTTCTTTTGCTGATGGTGTCATGTTTGCCTTGCAGGTACGCCCGTATTGGGGGCATATATATTATAATTCCACCATCACATTGCCACTTTCCTTTTGTTTCCATCCACCATCCTATTGAAATACGAGCACATGAATTTCTTTTGGAATTTAAGTCTAACTCACAAATGATTGGGATGGATCCTATCTTTTATCTCATCTTCCATACTTGACTTAATATTGTTTTCACCATATTAATGTGGTAGCTACCTTGCCACCTTTGCTGGCCTTGTAATATAGAATTCCTATTTATCTTCTTTTCATGATTTTACTCAATATTATAAGTATATTTGAGTTACAAATATTATAGCATCCATAGTTTCTCATTCACACTATACTTGGTCTTCTTATTTCAAATACACACCTTTTTCTAGAGAGTTTCTTGAGATTAAGCTTTATTGTTTTCAAACATGTTATTATGCAAATGCTAGTGAAGGTGTGGTGGTTTTCACCACCACATCATGCAAGCATGCATGGTGCTCCCTATTCCTCTTTTGAATTCTTTTGGTCTTCATCATTTGGTTTTATGAGGTTTTATTTTCAAATAAGGAGACCAACCAAAGATCCTATGGTAAACCCCTACAAATCCTAACCATCTATCCCCTTTCTTGTTTTGTTCCTCTTAGCTTGATCTCACATGCTTGATTTATGAATCAAGGTTGAAAATAAAACAAACAAGACAAGTAAAAATAAAAAATCTAACTAGGCATCTACCTAAGCTACACCCTAACAACCTAAGCACCCGAGACACCAACCTTAATATAATCCTTTGGATCAGATCCTCCTCACCTAATCACCACCAATTGACTACACCTAGCTAACCCACCCCCTTCCAAACCATAACTCTAACCCGAGTTCCCTCCCCCATGTGCATTCGACCATGGCCAAACTAGGCCAACAGAAGTCCAAGTCGCCTCCAACCCTCCTTGCTGACCAAGACAGCCAGCCACCACCACACCATGCGCCTTGGTCCCCTCTCCTTTTCCTCTCTCGGCTAGTAACAACTGTAGGTTCAGATAGCGCTTTGCAAAAAACCCTCCTAGCTAACCAAGGTTAGGATCCCACCTTTATCAGGCATCCCACGTGTTCCTCCTCACCTAGATCCACCCAGGGCTATGCCCAAGAACCCCCTTTCCATTCACATGCCTCCCCACTAGCCACCTACCACCATAGCAGTGAGCTTTGGCAAGCTTGCTCTTCCAACGAAGGGGAGAAGGAGGAGAGGATCGTGGGGTGTCGAGGAAGATTACCGCCATCCACTATACCCCCTTGTACATAGAGAGAAAGTACCTCACTGCCAGAGCTCGCGGATCAAGTGCAAGACTGAACCGAAACCCTAGTTATGGTTGCATGCTCCATCGCAGAATGTTGCTACCTTGAGCAAGTTTTCCTTCACCCACGCACCCACGGTGAGCAAAGGATCCTCCTTGATATGCATATCCTCTCATTTTCTTCTTGTCTTGCGAGAACCTTTCATCAAGCACATTCTGCACGCCCTGACCTTGCAATCTCCTGCCTGTTGTCGTGCGCCCCGAGTCCATCTGCGAGCACGACGAGCTCCGCCTCACCGCGTCGCGTGGAGTGCCCCTAGACTCGCTTCCTAGAACCCTACTTAGCCGCACCGCCACGCACGCCCGAGAGCCCACCATGTCGTTGTTGTTGCCGCCCTACTGAAGTCGTCGTTGTCGAGTTGTCACGGTTTAACCAGCACCCAAAACCTAACCTAACGCAAGCTCCAAGTACCTCAGTGGTACGAGCACATCCACGCAAGCAACTGTCGCAGGTTCGAGCGCTACAATGTCTATGAATTTTTTTCATGCGTGGTGTTCTCTGATGGCTGAATGCGCAAGGGATAAGAACAGTAACAACAGTAGGTTCAGATAGCGCTTTGCAAAAAAACATGTGGCCTTTTTTCTTATAAACTCGACGTCCATCCTCTAGGCCCACCTATCAGACACTCTTCAACTCGCGCTAGCGCAGCGGCCTCGCGAGCCTATCTAGTGTTGTGATTAGTGAGAAAAATCTAAAAGTTTTCAAAATTTCAAATTCAAATAATTTAAACTAGTCAAACTTGTTTAAAACCTTTGACCAAGCATATAGTGAGATCTGTGAGGAATTTTCAGATGTTTCAAAAACCAAACATGTTTGTATTTGAATGCTGAACAAGAAAATGCCCTCTATTATTTTGTCAACAATTGTAATATAATAAATATTTTTGGTATTTCATTAAATGATGTATTATAGGGTTAAATCACATCTTTTTATCCATAAATCCAAATAATACATACTAGACTTTTCTATGCGTCCCTTGGGGCACGACCGTTAGACGAAATGCTATAAGAGTAAACGCAGAAGAATGCAGTCAACGTTAGTATAATGGGCATAAGCGAATACTTTGGGAGTAAAACCTAGTCCTATCTTCACCGACGGCAGAAAATAGGAACCAAAAGGACGCATCAGGCGAGGCACTGTCAACGATTACCGAGCAAAGCAGACAACACGCGTAGAAAGTTTAATGCATCGCCGTTTCCCATCAATATAGGCACGTGACAACATCTTCATCTTTAGCAGACGATAGACAACACGCAAAGGAAGTTTAATGCACCACCATTTCCCATCGAGCCAAGCACGTGACATTGTTTGTAGCTTCAGCAGGCACTAGAGAACACGCAAAGGAAGTTTAATGCACCACCATTTCCCGTAGAGCCAGGCATGTGACAACGTCTGCAGCTTCAGCAGTCGCTAGCGATGTCAGTGCGACAGCGGTTCTAAACACGTGAGCTAGAGCCAAGACAAGAAGGCTCTCACATGAGCACGTTACTGAGTCGCTCATAAAATCCACACACAAAGGGGGTGGGTAATCCCTTTGTTAGTTCGGATAGGGGCGCAACATCCGATGAGCTTGATCAGCGAGCTAGACAAAGACACACACATAGAAACATGGTTTTTACCTAGGTTCAGGTCCGCGATGTGCGGATCCCTACGTCCTGCAACTATTTGGTGGGTGATCACAATTACACTAGTTCCTTCCCCGAGAAGGCTCTAGCTAGCAAATCCTCCTCTCATCTCTCTCGACTGACATGGGCCTCCTTTTATAAAGGTAAGGGGATACCACAAGGGTCGGTGAACACGCGGCGGTGAAGCAGAGTGCATGCTTACAATGTGCTGGTGCGATCCTGCCGCTATACCGCGTGTACTTTTGCCACCTGCACCGCATAGACTGGCATTGGCGCCTGTATGTCAGTCTGAATCTTGTCGGGGGGTGGCTCTCTGGGCGCACAATTCCTGGGGCTCCCAATCGGGGCCCTAGAGGAAATACCAACTAGGACCCCGCGAGTTGTGTGGCTTGCATTTTGCAACATGGCACAATGGTCTATCAGCGGACGCGATGTGGCTTGGTCATTCTATCAATATCTAGGATGGGTCAGAGCAAGCGTGGCTAGAGGGAAGTATGTCCCCTAGGTTAGGCATCATCAGTCAGTTGTCCCTCTTCCTTCTCTATGGTATTCGTTGACTCCATGTCCCTGAGACAAGTTCCTAGGATATTCTTCTCGAGTGGGTGCTTTGAGCTCCCGACACCACGTCCCTGCGGAGCACCTAGTCCAAGGACCTCAAGGGGATTCCCTGACAAAGTTCCCGTGTGGCTACTACACAGGGGTCACGGCCCGCCCATTGGCTTCGGGGTAACCGAACCCACGAATGGGACAAAAATCAAACTAAAAAATGTGATCAAATGCTATGCTTATTATTTGGGTATGTCCATCACATCATTCTCCTAATAATGTGATCCCATTATCAAGTGATAATCATGTCCATGGTTAGAAAACCTTAACCACCGCTTGACTAACGAACTAGTAGAAAGGGGCTTACTAGGGACTTTGTGTTGTTTACTATCCATACATGTGTTTAGTTTTCAGTACATACAGTTATAACATGGACAATAAACATTAATAATGAACAAGGAAATATGAATAATAACAACTTTATTATTGGATCTAGGGCATATTTTCAACTGAATGTTCTTTCCCAGGAGGAGTCCTTCTTGGCACTCAATCCCGCGCTTGAGATTGACAAGGATATCACCGACTAGAACACGTTGTTTTCGTCCACGACCCCTTCCTTGGTGGCCGCGACAATGTGAGTAGTAGATTCTTGGCATCCCAACATCCACCCTATGAACCTACGTGCAAGTACCCATCCGTTGTAACTCCTCTCCACTTCCTTCCAGGACCGAGTTCTAGCGAAGTCATTAGGACAGCGAGGCGGTGGAAATATTGAGTGAGCACATGCGTAACAACAAGACCATCAGCGGCAAGCGCTGGTGCTTAACTCTAGGCTGCCAGCGGAGGCAGATCCCGATACAGCCATGGACTTCAGCTTTGAGCAATTCCTCGTGTCACCGCTCCAATCGGAGAGAAATCGATGCGCTCAGAGCAGCACCTTCCATGGCGCTCTCGCCCTCAAGGCAGAGGCGTAGCCCTTTGGCGCTTCGGCTGCATTGCTAGTTGTTCCTTGTCAATGTCCTCCAATGGAACATGGTAGTGATTCTGGGGCACGGTAAATCTGGCCAGCGGTGCGCTCACACTTATGAGCGTGGTGATGGAAGCCACACGTGAGAGACCTCTGGAACTACGTCTCCTAGCATATCTTGCCTTGCGGTGTGGAAGCGTCCCGCTCAATACAATGCTGATTTGTTGGCCTACGAACCTATACATTGCCTAGTTCGCTAGTTTCAGTTTTTCTCTCTTGACAATACACCTGCAGAAGATCATTCAGGAGATCGGAAGACATATGTCTATTTGATTTATTTTACCGATCAGGGGATGAGAAGGCATACGCTAAAGATGACGGATGACGGATGATGTGCGATGAAAATTACTGCAAGCAAATTAATAGCACTAGACTTTTGTCTGCGCCTCCGGGGCATGGCCAGTAGTCAGAACACCTCGTGATATAGTCATAGTACATCTACGTGTAAGAACATATATGTGTAAGAGAAAAGATGGAATTAGATAAGTTCAACACAAACGCTTCTTTTCCACATTGTCTAGGTTCACAAGAAGATGCCACCACCGTGAACTCGTCAAAGCGCATCCAACCTAACGCCGGAGGCACGGAAGGTTGACGCGCATCCGAATCTATAGTGTGTTAGATATCCTACATGGTACGTATAAAGGGACGAACATACGCTTCCACGCCACGACGAGGGTAGTCGTCACTTAATGAGATAAGTGATGCCGCACATTCTAGATGAACAGAACATGTTCAATAAACTCGATCGTGTGATAAAAGGCGAACACCATGTACATCTACGGGTAAGATAAAAGATGGAACGGAATGAGTCGCAACTTTGGTCGCGCAAATAATCCAGCATCATAGCAAGGCCATGTTGAGGGCATCAACAGTGAACACAGTGTACATAGAAGCAGTCACAAATGATGAGAACCGTACACATAGAATATGTTTTAACATACATACGTTACAAAAAGTCTCGTCGCACAAAAGAAACTCTGACGCTTTCTCTTTTTAGAGAATATAGTGCACAACATTCGCAGTCACTTCGTGATGCTCTCAACTCTTGTACGATCGCTCGCTCTTTTCGTTCCACTCTTTTGGCACAACTTTGTGTAATAGAAGATACGAATGTAAGATTATTGTGTCTGAAGTAACTTCGCAGCTAAAATAACATATGTACATATACTTGCAGTTGTTCGAGGAAACATCCACACTGTCAACTCGTAAGACATTCTTCTTGTTGCAGGAGTGTCTCCTTACGATCGCCATGTCCCATGTATACTTCTTAGATAGGATAGCGACCACTTCCCCTGGCAATCCCGAACCGTGAGTGTGTTTAAGTAGTAGGTCGACTGATTTCCCAACAACTGCCTCAGCCACACACCCCTTGAGCAAGAATTTGGCTTTAGCCAAACCATTCATGCTTACAACATGAAGATTGTAGCTGAATTTAGGACATTCGTTACGGCATCTCCGACATTTGTTGGCGTACAAAGCATTGTGATGATAGCATACGCAGGATACTCCATGCACCAAGCGACCCACCACGCGCCCTTATCGAGCAGACTCGTGATAGTAGTGATGCACTTGTATAGCTTGTTCTAACAGGGGGAAAATATCGATTCACAGTTCTAAGAACAAAAGCACGTGCAAAAAGCAAGAGAGTGAGCACTGACTGAGGAAGTGAATGAATCAATATCGTGAAGTTGTGCCAATGTCTTGTGATCTATCGAGTACGAAGGTATATGCGATGCACATTTCGGACACCCCACGATCTATAGCTGTTTTTCTAAAGAACGCTAGGTCCAAGAGAATGTACCGATGGTTGTTCGAGTCGATGTACCACTTGCAGATGGCGGTCCCGCGAAGAGTGCCTCCGCCTTCAGATGTGACGATCATGCCAACTAACAGATATTTACCTGGATCAGGACTAGCCTGATACGCGCATGATGAAACTACGTAAAGCTCTAACAATAATGCCCCCATAGATTGGCAGAAAATAGATAGTCGACATTAAAAAGATGATGCAAACTCAATTTATGTAAAGCATGTCTCTATGTAGGATAGATATTTACCTGGATCAGGAAGTGATGGGAGCGGTTGCTGATAGGCAAAGGACGCAACGACAGAACATTTCTTGACACGCACCTAGCAAACCTTCATGAAGAAAAAACACGACATAACGTTAGACGCTGCAGCACGAAACACACATCGCTTAAAAGAAGACTAACTGTGTCGACAACCAAGACAGGAGAACCATGCACCACGATGAACCTCGATGAAGAAAGGAACATGTGAATAGAAAGAAGCATAGTTAGCATACGCAAAGAATAGCACAGGAAAGGCATCAAGAAAAGAGACAAAAAAGCACGAATAGGCAAATAAGAACGACAGAAAACAGTACCTACAGAAGCAACCCAGAAGGCGTAAAATGAAACGTAAATGATAGAGAATGAAACCTGCGAGACCAGAGAAAATATGACGTTAGCGAGCAAAGGAAAGAGAAGAGACAGGGAAAGTCACCGGCGTCAATAGATGATAGCGTAAAGAACCTTATTTTACGAATTCATGAGCTTTATTGATTAACTAGTGGGTTTACAATCCTTAACAAGGATCTGAGCCAAGAAGGGTGGGGTAAAGTTAGTCCAGAAGCACCTTCTTCTAGCACTACTAGCAATCTTAGCACAAGAGTGAGCCGCCATATTGGCAAGTCTCCCAACAAAAAAATTATGCTAGATAAACACCCACTAAGCTCCTTAATCTCCTGGTATAAACCGGCCATTTCAGATCTGCCTCCGCTAGGGTCTTCTATCAACTTTAACACCTCATTTGCATCAGTTTCAATCTTGATATTCTGAAAGTTCCGATCGAGAGCAAGTTGTATGCCATCTCTTATTGCAGTCGCCTCCATGATCATTGCATTAGCCGCAACGCGATACCAGAGGGCTTGACCAAGTACGAGTTGTCCATTGAAGTTTCTGACAAGAAGACCCGTTGCACCCTCCCCGTTCTCAGGATTGAAGCCTGCATCCACGTTTATCTTTAGATAGTCGGCCTCTGGTTTCTTCCAAATGGGCATCACCTTGGTGATAGCTGGCTTCTTCTTCTTTCCCAGCTGAGCAAGGTCGAAGGTAGTCTCCAAAACCCATTTTACCGATGTCGATGTTGATATGCCACCGTCCCCATGCAACACCGTGTTCTGCTCCGCCCAAATGGTCCGACACCCACATAAAATGATAGAAGTTGCCTCTCTATTCACCCTTTCTCCTCCGATGAGATCTGTGGCCCATGTCATTGCATGAAGAGATGGTGTCTTGAAAGATATTGCCTTGTATAATTCATTCCAAAACATTTTCGCCCATGAGCATTTGAAAAATGCAAGGAAAGTAGTCTCCTCATCCACACCACAAGCTGTGCAATTTGAAATTTCCTCCATATGTATCTTTTTGAGATTGTGTCTTAATGGGATGAACTCATTAATCACCTGCCACCAGAAATTTCGCACCATTGGTGGAACCTCTAATTTCCATAGAAGCTTCCATGTCTTGCCTTCATGCATCCCTGAACTTGATGCCATATATTTTTATTGGAGCGACAGGGCCAGGGTTCTATAGCATGATCTTACTAAGAACTGACCTAACCTCTCCAAGCTCCATGACAAAAAGTCCTCTCCATAATAGCTGACTGGAATCTTACCGATGGATTCTGCATCAGTAGGCACAAAGTTTGTCTCTAACTTCTCTTCATCCCACCCATTACCATCAGCATTAATCAACTCATTGACATGGACAGCCGTTGCTTCAGGTTTCCTGGTAATCGGCTTCATTCCATAATTCCCAGGGATCCACGGGTCCTCCCAAACACGTATAGTAGAACCATCCCCTGGCCTTTTAATTAGCCCAACCTCCATAGCATCTCTCCCATATAAAATAGCATTCCACGCGTGTGATGCATTCCTCTTCCTTCTAGCTAACATAAAATCTACTCCATGGTAATATTTCCCTTTCAGAACACGAGCACATAAGGAATTAGGATTAGTCAGGAGCCTCACACCTTGCTTGGCCAGCATAGACTGGTTAAATAGTTGAAAGTCCCTAAACCCCATTCCTCCTGTACTTTTTGGAATAGCCATCTTCTCCCATTTTCTCTAGTGAATTTTCCTCTTCTTCTCATCCCCACCCCACCAGAATCTTGCAATTTAGCTCACTATCTTTTTACATAATCTCTTTGATAGTTTGAAGTAGCTCATTACATACGTGGGGATTGCCTAACAGATAGACTTGATCAAAACCTCCCGAGCAGCGCTACTCGAGGTTTTCGGCGCCCTGCCTCGCAAGAGCTTCTTGATCCTTATCATTATGTGTAGGCAGCCCTAAGTATTTTTCTATTTTTGCTTCCGTCAAAATACCCGTGGCAGCATGCACTATATTTTTTGCTTCTGTTAAAGAGTTGCCACTAAATAGAATTGCAGATTTTGCTTTGTTTACCATCTGCCCAGAACCTCTCTGATACGCATCCAAAATAGCATGCAATCTCGTCGCTCCCAAGGCCGATGCTTGTGTAAAGACCAGGCAATCATCCGCAAACAGTAGGTGCAAGATTCATGGAGCGTGGATGCCCACCCTAATACCTTTTGCTAGGACTTCTCGGCCACTATATTTCAGAAGTGAACTAAAACCCTCTCCACATAATAAAAATAGACTGGGGAAGATTGGGTCCCCCTATGTAATACCCCTAGTGGGTTTAAAGAATTCAGAAAACTGACCGTTCACTCTGACCAAAAAAAGAGACCGACTCCACACATTTCATCACCAGATTAATCCACTGATCAAAAAAACCAAGCTTTGACATTATTGCTCCTAGTTAGCCCCATTCCACTCTATCATAGGCTTTTCCCATATCAAGTTTGATCGCACAAGCACCACTCTTCCCTTTCTTCCTCTTAAGATAATGAATACTTTCATAAGCAGTAATCACATTATCTGATATTGACCTCCCAAGACCGAATGCACTCTGCTCCTCTGAGATAATCTCAGCAAGCACCGGTCGCAGCCTTAGCGCTAGAACTTTTGAAGCAATTTTATAAAGTACATTGCACAAGGCAATAGGTCTATACTGAGACAGTTCATGTGGCTGCTTAACCTTTGGAATAAGCACTAAGATCATTTTATTGACGATCTCCGGCATATCTCCTCCTTCTAGAAATTGGCTTATAGCCGAGCACACATCATGTTTAAGCAAACTCCAATGCCTAATATAAAACCCCGCCATGAACCCATCTAGTCCGGGGGACTTATTTGGGTGCTTCATGAAAAGCTCCTTTTCAATCTCCAAATCAGAGTATGGTGCATTAAGCTGTTCATTCATCTGTTCCGTCACTTTGTGCTGCACAAACTGAGTAATAATTTCTGGTGTTGTATACTCTTGTGCAGTAAAGAGATTAGAGAAAAACTCAATAGACATGTTCTCAAACTCTACCTGAGACAATGCAAATGTACCATCTGGTTTCTTCAAGGAATTAATTTTATTTACTCGAGCTCTCTCTTTGGCCTTTGCATGAAAGAACCCAGTGGTGCGGTCTCCCTCCGCAAGCCACTAAATCCTCGAGCGTTTCTTCATCATCATTTCCTCTCTGGCCAGGAGATCCAAAATCTTATTCATCAAGTCACATTCCTCCTTCGTAGGGCCACTCTGGATAGAATTCTCTCTCACATGCTCCAACCGAGCCCTCAATACTCGGAGGTTCTTTTTAACAGAGCCAAATTCCTCACGATTCCAATCTTGGAGATTTTTCTGCATTTTCCCAAGCGATGCATTTAAATCCTCCAAATTATGGGCACCGCCTTCCCATCCTCCCTCCACTGTTGGTACATATCTCTCATGTTTGGTCCACATATTCTCAAATTGGAACGGACTCGACCCCCTCTCTCCTGGAGCCACTCCGATTTATTCACCATGATTAATAGGCCATAGTGGTCAGATTCCGTCGTTTGAATATGACAGAGAACTGCACTATCAAATTTATCCATGTACACTTCATCACCAAGCCATCTATCCAACCTGACTTTGATGTTATGGTTGCCTTGTTGTTTGCCATTCCACGTGTAAGGCAGACCGCTATACCCAAGATCATTGAATCTGCAGTAATCCAGCGTCTCTCTAAAGCCTTCCATCTTTCATTCCTCCCTTTCACCTCCTCCCATTTGTTTTGATGCATGCAAAATTTCATTAAAGTCACCTACACATAACCATGGGAGATCAAATTCCCTTCTCATGTACTACAATAGCTCCCAACTTCTCTTCCTCCTCGATCAGACAGGTTCCCCATAGAACCCTGTAAACCGCCACTCCCCTTCTCCTGTAGAGTCATTCTGAATAAATACATCAATATGATTCTTACTAAAAGAGTTTAGCGTCACTTTAGTATCGTTGTTCCAGTATAGAGCTAGACCGCCACTCAACCCTTCACATTTAACTCCAATCGCATGATCAAAGCAAAACCTCCACCTCAGATCTTGAGCTCTTTTATCTGACAACTTTGTTTCCGACAGAAAAACCACCGATGGGCGATGCAGCTGAATTAAGCTGTTAATCTCTTGAACTGTCTCGGGCTGCCCATAGCCCCGACAGTTCAAACTGAAAAGATTCATTGTGCCTGGCGGTCGTCCTCGGGGGACGCCGCCGATCCTGCAGATGTGTTCGACATCGAGGTGCCATCAGCTCTCCTTCTCCTTTTGGATTCATTCTCCTTCTCCTTCTCCTCCGCAAGATCCTTCCCTGAACCATCCCCAAGAGTCAGCTGGGGATTAGGATTGGTAGCAGGATTATTAGTCTGATTATCAAAGATACCTCCTAGGCTTCGTTTAGTAAGCATTTCAGCTTCATCCATCTTCACATCACTAGCTTTATTAGGACTAGACGTTGTATCCATTAGATCATCGTGTTGACCATCTGGGTGTTCACTCCGGTCAGAATATATTCCATGACCAAGTCCCTAGGCCATTCTAGTGAGTCCACGACGACCCTGAAATCCATCATACATTCCACGACGACCTCCACTAGAAAACACCTCGCTTCCACGGCCCCCGCGCAGACCGCCTAAGAAATAAGGGCCTCCACGACCACTCCCGGGTGGTGTCCACTCACCAAACTTCTAAGTCTTTTCATCAAACACACCATCACCGCACTCTTTAAAGGTATGTCCAATAAGTCCACATGCATAGCATAATTGTCCTAGCTTTTCATATTTGATTGCATAAAGATACCTCTTACCAGCCAATGAAATTGAGACAAACCGTGTTACTGGCTTGTGTACATCATGATTGACACGCACCCTAACATAATCTCCCCGAAAACCTCCTACTGGGTTCATCTCCACTATTGTAACTTCTCCAGCAACCCGACCAACAAGCTTCTTCCCACCTCTCCATTTCTGTATGCCTCGGGCAGTTTATGAACTTGCAACCAAATTGACATGAACTCAAGTTCCACAGTTTGGGGACCTGACAGCCCATCATACGGTGCCATCACTAATTCCCAGTCCCAAAACAACCACGGACCTCTCTGAGTGATCTTTTCCCAATCCCCTAGACAGAAACACTATATAACAAATAGATTATTCCCCTGCCGCTCACATCTTCCCTTCCCGCACTGGGTTCCACGCGTTGTTCATCTGCTGGAATAGGGCCTCATGCGAGAATTTCTTCAAGCACACCACACGCGCCACTGCCAACCAGCGTGTGCTTTCCGCTATCTCACCATCATCCTCAATGACGAAGTCAACGAAATCTTCTTCCTCCAGGTCCAATCTATCAAACAATGACTCAATCCCCTCCTTCACCGAATCTGAATTAGCAGAGGCCTCATCAGATGGCACTGCATACGGAGAGGTTTGATAGGCTAATGGGTTCCCCTTCGCCCCATCTTCCTCCTCGCAAGCTTCCTTCAACCTCAGACTATGAAGCCGCTGCATCTTCCGCCATGATCGCCAACCACAAAACAGAAAACCCTAACCCTCACGTCGCGAGTCTCCTAGCCCGGTCAAGTAGGACAAATCCCGCCCTTCAGCCAGGGAGGATGCAAGTACGTGTAGGGAAGGGGATAGAGATCGAAACGGATCCGGCACTTGGCTAGAGAACGGAGTAGACAAGGACTCGCCATTAGATCGCCTGGGGGAGGACAAAACCCTAGGGGTACGAAGCGCACGACATCAATTGATAGCGTAAAGAACCTACGAAGGGGAGCCGGACATCCAGCTGAACCCGTAGGGAAAAAAGCTCATAGAGCGTGTGTGTAGAGAGAGATGAAGAAAGAGAGAGGATGAGGATAACCGAGACCGGGTAATGGCTATTATAAGTGCCATAGGTGATCTGGTGGTGCAGAAATCCACACAACGCGTTTCTCTTGCACGCAAAACCTCCCCACAACAACCCGATAATGGCAGTATCCGCGTACAAAAATGACAATGAACTCTGAGCTCGCGAGGAAACACACAACCTTCAGCCGCTATTTCCTAGATCCATAGCACAAGCCCACCTAGAAGTGACTAAGAGGCAAGCATGAAAGGAAACTCACTTGTCGTGGTGTCAAGAATCTACGCTACAAGATACATGCTTTACCGCGAGAACTCACGTGTGATTAAGGTTGAAACCACCATGTCCGTTATATGCAGGCCCCGTAGCGGCGAGAAACCGCGCACGCCTATAGACTACGAGGCCACGACGACATTGCGTGGGCCTACTTCGTTGCCCTACTTCATAGCAGAAAGAAACTGCACACGCCTATAATCTATGAGGCCACGTTGGCGAGAAACTACGCACACCTACAGTCTACGGGGACATGTCGGCAAGAAACCGCACACGCCTACAGTCTATGGCGAGAAACCGTGCACGCCTATTTTGTTGGCGCTATAAAATATTTAGGTAAACAAAGGTTTCCTAAAAAAGGAAAAGCATCATTCACACGTACATGTCGCCTTTAAGGAGGACACTCTGCTTGTTTATCACAAAATTCATGTGGTGTCGGCCTACACGAAGAGCTTGGAGATCGAAAATGCCGCTGACAATACCGACGACATCTGTCAGAATAAAAATATACAGCATATGAAAGCAACTGCCTAAATAGTTACTGAAAATTGTAACGTACCATCGAAGCGCGATATATCTCTAATGAAAGTAGCGGTCGGTGCATGCAATGGGATCACATATGAATTATGAGAATTCTTCAGGATACTGGACTACCTCGTCGATGACAGTTTCTTGAGGGAGACGAATCATGAGCCCGCCCTTGACAGCACGATAGGCAATCCGAGCATTGGAGACCGTAAACCACCGCAGCGCGTACACGTGGCCTTCCTCTAGCATCACCCTAAGATCGCAGACATGTGCTTTTCCAATTTCCGCATAAATATCGGTGTCCTGTAAATGAAGTAAGAAAGTACGCAGTCAGACGCAAGATAGAAAAACATGAAACGATGCCACCTAAAGACACTAAAACGATCTACCTTCGAGTCAACGGAGATGATTTCCACGCGAACGATCGATCCGTCATACACTCAGCTTCGACAGTCGAGTAAGACGTGAAGCCCTTATGACCACAACCGAGTCTATGTCGTCCACCTTCCACTCCGATAGAAAGCTGAACGTAGGCATATGCAAGAAAAAACACGTACGTAATAACACACATGAAAAAAGACAAAGCAAAAGACATGGTACACCTATTTCCAAGCAAGACGACGACGCAAGACATGTACTCGCAAACACGTTGCAGGAATAGTTGTTACAAAAACAAGAACACCGTGATGCATACCGTGGAACCCACGTACAATGGCTACCCTACAAATATATAGAAGAAAGCTCTATTTAGAACAAAGCTCGTCTATTCACTCGTCGGACCAGCGCGAAACGTGTGACAACGTAAAGCTCTACAAATAATGCCTCCATAGATTGAAAGAAAATAGAGAGCCCGCGTTAAAAATATGACACAAACTTAGTTTAGCTAAAGCATCTCTCAACGTAGGATAGATATTTACCTGGATCAGGAAGCGAGGTGAGCGATCGCCGATAGAACGCGACGACACGGCGTTTCCTAACACGTGCCTAGCAAACCTACAAAAACAAAAAACACGACAAAAACATAGACGTTGCAGCACGGAACACATGCGACGCTAAAAAATACTAACCGTGTGGACAACCAAGACAGGAGAACCATGCACCATGACGAACCTCAACATAGAAAGAAATGTGCGAAAGACAAAGAAACAAAGTTAGCAGATGCAAAGAATAATACCGGAAATGCGTCAAGAAAACAGACAAAAAAGAACGAACATGCAAAGAAGAACGGTAGAAAATAGTACCCAATATAAGCAGCCGAAAACGTGTAGAACGAAGCATAAACGGTAGAGAATGAACCTACGAGATCAAAGAAAATATTACGTTAGCGAGCAAGGAATATAGAATATACAAAGAAGGTCGCCGACGTTAATAGATGACAATGTAAAGAACCTACGAAGGGGAGACGGATGGCCTACGAGCCAAACGTCTAGTTGAACTCGTCAGGAAAAAAGTGCGTGGAGCATGTGTGTAGATAGAGGAAGAGGATAATGGAGACTAGATAATTGTTAGGTTCACAGCATAGAAAACAAAAAAATTCCTACGATGAGAACTATTATACGCCAAGATCTATCTACTAGATACAAGCAACGGGTGGATATACATCTATAGAGAATATACCCTCGAAGACCAACAAAGTGTAACGAGATAGAACTCATGGATGATATAGTCGAATGCTTGACGATCTCAAGATCATGTAGAAGTCCTACCACCGCAAATCAGCAGCACATCCGTCCTCGCACACACGTTCAGGCCACCGAACAACCTCCACATCCTCGCTCCAGCGATGCAGCGGAAGAAGCAACTCCTTCCAGACAAAATACCACCAATAACATGTATCTCACTAATCCGAGACCATGGGAAAATAATTTTAAAAGAGGAGAGAGATTCTTCACGAGGAGGTGTGCTTTGTGAGGGAGGCCTTTTATAGGGGAGGAGGGGGGCATCCCCTCCCATGGGCGGTGGCCAAGGAGGATCCCCTCCACCTCCTCTCATTCATGTGGGTGGAAGATCCACTCACATAAATTTGACTCCACTCAAAATCTCATTCACATGCATTAATTTTCCACCAAATTTAATGCAACTCTCATTTAATGAAACTATTTTATTTATTTTATTCAGAATTTTGTTAATTACTTTAATTAATAATATTCACATAAATCCCCCTGCAACATTTCAATATCACATGCAGAACCAATTTCAGCAATTTCACCCGGACCAATTCCGCTGTCTATTAAAATAATTCCAGCGCTTTGCAATTCTTTCGTCTAGAACATATTTGCTCCAAATGGTGTTGGCAACCCTTAAGTGTATCACCCTACGGTTCGCAAATAATGCAGACATGATCGAGACCCCTTCTCGGATCAATAATCAGAAGCGGGACCTGAAGATCCATACTGACTCCCACACATTTAACGATGACTTCTGTGATCGTGAGAACCTTTAATGCTAGTCACTTAATCTCTTTGTCTCGCGATATATTACATGTCCTAGGTTCGATCATCGGCATCCCAATACCTAGTTTGATCTCGTTACCGACATGCACTATTTTCTCGTTCTCGTGATATAACATTCTAGTGATCACATCACTTGCTTGCAAGCTATCTTAATGTGATATCACCGAGAGGGCCTAGAGTATATCTATCCATCATCGGGATGGAAAAATTCCACTCTTGATCCATGAGCCTCAACATAACACCTTCAGAGTATCTGAACCCACCTTTATAGTCACCCATTTACGGTGTGACGTTTGATGTTATCAAGTCACTCTTCCGATGTTAGCAATTAACATGATCTCATGGTCTAAGGACTAAGGTTACTTCATATAATGTTATAGCAATATAAGCACAATGACTTTGATCATAATGCTATACTTCAGATGAATGTTCATCACATCATTCACCAATGTTGTGACCTCATTATTAACAACATCCAATCGCCATGATCAGGAAACCTTGATCATCTTATTAATCAACGAGCTAGTTTGTAGAGAGGCATAACTAGGAACTTTCTATTAGTTTATTAAACACAAATATATTAAGGTTTCCATATTAATACAATTATAGCATGCAAAAATAAACATATATCATATACTTGGAATACGATAATAACAACTTTAGTATTGCCCTCAGGGCATATTCCCTTTAGTCTCCCACTTGCACTAGAGACGGTAATCTAGTTTATATAGTGATAGATCTAACACCCATGGAGTTCTGGTGTTGATCATGATTTTCCTTAGGAGAACTTTAGTCAACGGATTTGCTACATTGATATTTTTATGTACACTACAAATCTTTATATCTCCAACTTTGACATGCTCGTAGATGGAGTGAAACCGGCGCTTAATATGCTTAGAATTCTTGTGAGACCTTGGTTTCTTGGCGTTGGCTATGGCTCCATTGTTGTCACAATAGATCACCATTGGGTCCAACGCACTAGGAACCACACCTAGTTCCATTATGAACTCCTTCATCCAAACCGCTTCCTGCGCCGCTTTTGAAGCAGCAACATATTCCGCCTCCTTTGTTGATCCAGCCACCACATGTTGTTTGGAACTCCTCCAACTAAATGCTGCTCTGTTCAAGAGAAATACGTATGTGGATTGAGACATAGAGTCATCTGGATCGGTGTCAAAGCTAGCGTCGACATAACACTTAGCAACCAGCTCTTCTTCACCTCCGTATACAAGAAACATATCCTTAGTTCTTCTTAAGTACTTAAGGATATTCTTGACTATTATCCAGTGTTCCAAACCTGGATCAGATTGGCACCTACTAGTCAAACTAATAGCATGTGCCACATCCGGTCTTGTACAAAGCATGACATACATTATAGAGCCTATGGCTGAAGCATAGGGGATTTTATCCATTATCTCTCTTTCTTCCGCCGTAGCCGGACTTTGAGTCTTACTCAATGTCTTTCCTTGCAACATAGGTAAGAACCCCTTCTTACTTCTGTCCATATTAAACTTCTTTAATATCTTATCAAGGTATGTTTGCGATAACCCAATTAGACGCCTTGATCTATCTCTATAGATCTTAATGCCTAATATATATGATGCTTCACCAAGGTCCTTCATCGAAAATTTGTGGTTTAGATAACTTTTAACATTGTTTAAAAGATCTATATCATTTCCAATCAATAATATGTCATCCACATATAATATCAGAAATGCCACATTGCTCCCACTCACTTTCTTGTAAATACAAGCATCTCCATAAGTTTGGACAAATCCAAACTCTTTGATCACTTCATCAAAGCAGAGATTCCAACTCCAGGATGCTTGCTTCAGTCCATAGATGGATCGCTGAAGCTTGCATACCTTATCAGCATCCTTAGGATCGATAAAACCCTTAGGTTGTATCATATACAACTCTTATTCAATATTACCATTGAGGAATGCAGTCTTGACATCCATCTGTCATATTTTATAATCGCAATATGCATCAATTGCTAACATAATACTAACCGACTTTAGCATCGCTACAGGAGAGAATGTCTCATCGTAGTCAACTCCTTGAATTTGTCGAAACCCCTTTGTGACAAGTCGAGCTTTATAGATGGTTACATTACCATCAGCATCAATTTTTCTTTTGAAAATCCAGTTATTCTCAATGGCCTTTCGGTCGTGAGGTAAGTCCACCAAAGGCCAAACTTGGTTTTCGTACATGGATTCCATCTCGGATTTCATGGCTTATAGCCATTTGTTGGAATCTAGGCTCATCATCACTTCTTCATACGTCGTAGGGTCATCTATTTCTGTTGGAAATATGTCCTAGAGACAAATAGTTGTAAGGACTATTATCATATTTCATATAGTTTATGATTAAGTTTTATATCATGCTATAACTGTGTTGAGTGGAAACACCAATACACGTGTGATATACAAACAAACCAGGGGTTCCCAGTGAAACTCTAGTCACTGGTTCATTGGTCAACAGATGATCATGTTTCCTAGTCATGTGGCATTTATGCCAGTTGGAAATGAGGTCATCTCATTTTTAGAATGAGATGATGAACCAATACCCAACCTAAACATCGTTATTCGATCATGTCACGAAGTTCAAGTTACGATGATTAGAAAAGGACCCTCGTAGACTTTTCCTTAGACCATGAGACTGTATCAATCACTGTCTCGTGAGAGTGCTTAGATAGCATCAAACGCCATCTGGTAAAATGGTGGTTATAAAGGTGTGTTCAGGTATTCGGAGGAAACCGTAGAGGCAATATATGTCAAGAGCAGGATTTGTCCGTCCATGTGACGGGAAGATACTCAAGGGCCCACTCGGAGAAGTTATATCCAATAGCTGCGCAGCGTGTGATTAGATCACGGGGATATCACTTGTCGGAACGAGTCAAGTAGCATTGTTCAGTAACGATATTGAACCCGAAATGGTGATGTCATTGATCATATCTCGGGCAATGCAAGTATCGAGTGATAAAGGGAATAAGACACGACTGTCCCGGTTCAAACGACGAAAGATCTTCGTGGAACGCACAGGGGTCACATGGCCATCCAGGTCCCTATGTTGATCATTGGTGCGGGAGTGTCCCGACCATGTCTGGAGTGTTCCCGAACCATGGGGTATCATGCTTAAGGGCTTGATGATGCTTAGAGAGCATTTATAGGATCGGTAGAATCGCCGAAGAAAAGAAGGGAGAAAACCGGAAGGGTTTCGGTAAATCCGGAGGATGTCCGGAGTGGAGGTGGAAGGTGTTCCATGGCCACAGAGATTAGATAATATGTGAATGAATGTTAAATGTTGATTTAATCATTTATTCATAATTATTTAATAAAGAGAAAATCAATTAAAGGTCAAAAAGGCTTAATGGGCCAATTCCGGAGGGAGAAGGCCCATTAGGGGAAAGGAGAGAGGGAGAGGGACCAAGGGGGAGGCCGGCTGGGCCTAGCCCCCTCCCCCCTCGGGCGGGGCCCAGTAGGTGGCCGACGGCCACCTCCTCCCCCCTCCTCTCCTTTAGTCCCACCCCGGGACTTGAGGGGAGGTAGTACCTCCCCTCCCCCTATATAAAGTGGGGTATTTGGCCTAGAAAAATACACCAATAATCAATAAAGGTCTCCCCACTTTTGGGTAGACCTCTAATTGATATTTTATCTCTCCCCCCCTCTCTCTCTCTCGTGACCGTGGTCCCAAGTCTGGACTGTGCGAGCGAGAGACATCTTCACCGCGGAGCGCCGTCGCGCTGCGGGATTCGGATCCGGGAGCTCTACTTCCGCAACTGCTGCTGGATCGGGGAAACGGGAGTCATCGTCAGGCACCGGACGTGTGTAACTCCTCGTGAGGTGTCGCACTTGAGGCACTCAAGTCGTTGGAGCCAGAAGGAGCGCAAGGACTTCATCACGACCTTGAGGTCAGCTTTGGCTCGTCTACATCAACCACGCTCTCATGAGCGTTGACAACGCTTTTTGGTCTTCAAGGGTAAGTTTGTGAAAATCCCCTCCCGTTACTGTATTACTAATAGATAGGTCCTGGCAGCTTCAGGGGTTCAGGGGCGTAGAGTAAAATTTATTGTTTTTATGCGCGGAACCCCTACAGTGGTATCAGAGCTAGATTTATGCGTAGTAATGCTAGTACGGGTAGAACACACAAGATGTAGCGTGTGGGCATTGATCTTTTAGTTGTTACCCTCCCACGTGTACTTGTGTATACCGCAGTAATGCTTGATGAAGCGGCCCCCAACCGACTTTACGCGTTCATTCGCGAGACTGGTCCACGCTTGACATAAGGCTTGTACCATATAAAGTGGCTTAGGGGGGTGTCTGTCTCTCTTGCATTAGTTGGTATTCCATTTGCAACGGAGGGCCCCGAAAGGGGTGTAGTAGAGACAACAACTTGATCAACGTTGTGGTGAAAGTTCGTAGGTAAGAACGGTTCTTGTGCGAAAGCCCATTCAGCCACGTAAAACATGCAAAGATAAAGTAGAGGCGTCTAACTTCGTTTTGCAGGGGGGCGTTGCTTTGTGATATGGTTGTGGCAAAGGTAAAGTGATTACCTTTTGTTGCATAGTAGTAGATAGTCACGGTAATGACAAACTACCACGCCGGAAAGACACCGGTACCCTGGTGTCTACGGCGTCGGAACCCGGTCACGGCGGATGGAGATCACGACGTGAAGGACCATATCACATAGCATTTACATTCAATGTTATTGTTTGTATGTCTTATTGTGTGGTAGTATTAGATACTCGACGGTAGCCTAATAAGATGATCCCTGTTAAAATTACCAACGATTGTGTTCCCCCTTAGTGTGCACCACCAAGAAAGTTCTTCGGTATGAGGCGATCCAGGGTCACAGGCCTGGGTGTCATACATATCTACGTTCACATACAGTGGGTGTAAGCCATGTTGCACATCGACTACACTAAGGTTGAGTTGGCGAGCCTAGCACGCTAGAGAAGTGTGGCCTCAGAACACGGATGGTCGAAAGATCGAGCTCGAGTCGCATGAATGATGTGACCGATGTTTAGCGTCCACCCTTGAACCCACATTGATGGCCGTGACGATCGGGGGAGATGTGGCTGATAAGGGTCGTGTTATCACTAGGAACCCTCACTGGGGATAGGTGTTTCTGAGTGGAGTTATTATTAACTCATTTAATTATAAACTTAGTCTAAATTCCTTTTGCAATTATAAATGTAGAAAATGGTTCTTCCCGAGATTACCTTTCCTATCGACGATTGGTTAAAAGGAGAAAAGCTCAAGTTAGATGGATCCAACTTTTCTGCATGGGTCATACGCCTATTTGATCTCCTTGGGAAGAACAATGTAGTTGACTACATGACCTGCGAGATGTATTTGGAGTCACCCTATTCTCATGAGACATAGGAGCAGCGGGATTTGCGTTATCGTCATCGTGTGATGGCCACATTCATATCAGTGACCATGCACCTCGGAATGGAGGATGGGCTATGGCCAATAGTGGGGAGTCTCAAGCCCCAAGTGGTCATGACACATCTGAGAGCACATTTCGTGGAACTAATGCGCATGTGGGAGTATGAGCTGATGGGGGACTTCCTCTCCATAAAGATGGAGGAGGGCTCCTCACTGGATGAGCACTTATTGCGCCTCTACGATGCGTACATGAGTCTGGCATACTACCTGGACAACTGGTTCTCAAGCTCATTTGCGATGGGTGTTGTGCTGTGGTCGCTTCCTCCAAGCTTCCAAGCACAAGTCAGGATCTGCGTTATGAGAGGCGACACGGAAACACTGGATTTCCTTGAGTTCATATCACATTTCAGAAATGTGATAGATGAACCCAACATCGCTGGAGTCATCAACGACAAAGGTATATATTTGATATACAGTTTTATAAATGTTATAATCTTACAAACACATTGCAGTGTTAAGTATATCTGATACCTGTTCTGTTTTATTGAAAACAGGTCCTTCTGCATGAGAGGTGCTTGCTGGAGAGGAGATGACGTTGCGTGTTGATGGCGAGCATGATGATGATGGCCGACGACACTCTCCCTCGACATTTATCATTTAGTTTATGTTTTAGGATGATTAATGTAATCAAGAGATTGTGAACTTCTTTAGTGTGTCTCACACTTCGTGAGACGGTTATTCATATGAGTTTGTAACAAACAGTTGTTCTGCTTTTATGAATGATTTCTATTCGTGTTCATATCTTGTTTGATTACTTGTAAATTATCCTTACTGTTTGATACTAATTGATAATGCATGAACATTTGTAAAACATTAAAAAATGCCTTGTTTAAAAATACCCAAGTTAATGATATTTCATTAATGAATAAAACCATTGTTTGAATTCAAAGTTATGTGATAATATGTGAAAGTCATTTGATTTCTTCTCACATATAAATCATGCCGAAGTTCGGCAAAATAACTTGAACACCGTGTATTACTTGAGTACAAAGTGTTTAAAGAATTGTTAAAAGTAAATAAATATTCGATGTATAGTGTTTTAACGAAAATGGTAATTATCATTAAATGATTGTTTAAATGTGTAAAGTAAGTTTACCAACGAAAACATGAATATGAAACTATTTGATTTGATCAAAGTGTTTCATCAGCAAAGGGTATAAATATAAAAGAGAATCCAATTACTATGATTTGACCGATAGTAATGAAATTCAACTTTATAAGAATAACATAAAAGAAATTGTGAAATGCATAGCGTTTTGAAACGTCAAAATGCAAAGCATCACAATGTGATATTAGATATCAAAGGGGTTGAATAGAAGGAACCAAATAAATCATTGTAGTGTATATGTAGAGACCATTAGTTAAGAAATAGTTAGCACTCAATTAGAATTAGTAAACCATTTGAATTCGTGAAAGTTTTGGGGTTATTCGATATAACCAAAACAATAGCGAATAAGTCCTTGTAGCGTATTCATTGGAAACTTTGAATACGAAATTCGTAGCTCAAACCAAAAGGGAAAGCAAGATTCGTATTGCTTGGATTTTGGTGCATTCTTGAGATAGCTCACTTCAGTGATGTTTCTCAATTATGGAGCAAATGGAAAATAGTGTGAAACACGATGAGGATTCAAAATCCTGCATCAGAGTGTTGAGAAGCGCAACAGACAGCGTTCCTGAACGATTCTCCTCACAGAAGGAAAGAATCAATGATTTTGATCATTGTGTTTTTACCTCCACTATTGTTTTTCACTATATGAAGTAGAATTCAAAATGTAAATCCATATATTGTATGGAGACATTTGTGAATCATTTGTCATGATTCTTGAAATATGACATACCTGCGAACTACAAAGGAAATAATGGTAAATTAAATTGTGAGAAATCCTAATAGCAAAATTCCCTTGAGATTAGAAAGCAATTAGTTGCTGATTCTCACAAGTAAAAGGAGTTACTTGGAATTTTCCCAAATGACTACAAAGCCATAGTAGGAAAAAGGGGTGAATAACAAAAACACAATTTGTCAAGTATTGGATGAATTCAAATGAATTTGATTCAAGTGTGTTGAATGTCTAGTGGATTTAAAACTAGTAAAGTACTAGTATCTCATAGTAAAATCTCAAAGTTTGATATTTGATCAACGGATTTTGAAGTTATTCAAAATAATAAGGAGATATGCAATTTGCATAAAATTGAGTGGGAGCTACGGAAGTCTTCCTGAAACAATATGTGATTGACATATTTTTAAGTGGGAGCAATATAAGACTCAAATTCAAATATGTGGGAACATATTTTGAGTGGGGGTTTATAGGAGTAATTCATTAAAATGTTAAGAATGAAAGCGCAAATACTTATAAATAGTGATTTATAAGATGTAGAAGTTGATAATAGCTGTATTATAATATTATGTAGTATTCCTTTAGGGATTCTGAAAAGGGTTTCAGAATAGAAGTTAATTAAGGAACTGGTCCTTAATAACTCAACTTAGGAATAGCATTAAGTTTAACATCAATGGTTGAAAGAAAGAAAAGGATGATCATCATCCACTATGTTAAGACATAGGTTCTATCTTAGAAAACCGTGGTGATAACTTAGCATAATATGTGATCCAATAAGGAACATTTGAAAGTGATTAAGTTCGAATCACAAAACGTTTGAGCTAAGTTTGTCCATAGTGTCTAGTAGAGAATTGTAGACATGTTTTCCAAATCCATAAAGGATGACATATCTTAAAGCATAAAGAGTTATGTTATAAGGGAATATGTTGGAAACTCCTGTAGATACCAATTAAAGTCAAATAGGAAGCGAGTAAACAAAAACATCGAAAGTTGCACCGAGTGCACTAGTGTTTCGATGAATACATTTATAATAATAGATAAGGTACCATCTAAAGTGTTGTATAATGTTATGGCGGGGCTAATTCGCTTTTAACGTAGAATGATGTGTCCCAGGGCACAGTGCCCATGAGAAAGCCCTCGAGGTTGATCTAACGTCACTGTAGGCTCCTAGAATCAGGCCTCGTTCTGCTGCCATAGCGACGATGCATTCACACAGATGCTATCATGAGATGATAGAATATTAATGTCAATCAAAGTGACATTAGTAAGTTGCAAAGGATTTGGTACTGTAAAGTACAGACCCAAGACTCAACCTCTTCCATGAGCAAGCATGTTCAGGGTACGGATATATGGTGCCAATAATTACGAACAAATGCAGCTAGTGTATTTGTACTCCTGTGCAAGTGGGAGACTGTTGGAAATATGCCCTAGAGACAAATAGTTGTAAGGACTATTATCATATTTCATATAGTTTATGATTAAGTTTTATATCATGCTATAACTGTGTTGAGTGGAAACATCAATGCACGTGTGATATACAAACAAACCAGGGGTTCCCAATGAAACTCTAGTCACTGGTTCATTGGTCAACAGATGATCATGTTTCCTGATCATGTGGCATTTATGCCAGTTTGAAATGAGGTCATCTCATTTTGAGAATGAGATGATGAACCAATACCCAACCTAAACATCGTGATTCGATCATGTCACGAAGTTCAAGTTACGATGATTAGAAAAGGACCCTCGTAGATTGTTCCTTAGACCGTGAGACTGTATCAATCACTGTCTCTCGAGAGTGCTTAGATAGCATTAAACGCCATCTAGTAAAACGGTGGTTATAAAGGTGTGTTCAAGTATTCGGAGGAAACCGTAGAGGCAATATATGTCAAGAGCGGGATTTGTCCGTCCATGTGACGGGAAGATACTTAAGGGCCCACTCGGAGAAGTTATATCCAATAGCTGCGCAGCGTGTGATTAGATCACGGGGATATCACTTGTCGGAACGGGTCAAGTAGCATTGTTCAGTAACGAGATTGAACATGACATGGTGATGTCATTGATCATATCTCGGGCAATGCAAGTATCGAGTGACAAAGGGAATAAGACACGACTGTCCTGGTTCAAACGACGAAAGATCTTCGTGGAACACATAGGGGTCACATGGCCATCCAGGTCCCTCTGTTGATCATTGGTGCGGGAGTGTCCTGCCCATGTCTGGAGTGTTCCTGAACCATGGGGTATCACGCTTAAGGGCTTGATGATGCTTAGAGAGCATTTATATGATCGGTAGAATCGCCGAAGAAAAGAAGGGAGAAAACCGGAAGGGCTTCGGTAAATCTGGAGGATGTCCGGAGTGGAGGTGGAAGGTGTTCCATGGCCACGGAGATTAGATAATATGTGAATGAATGTTAAATGTTGATTTAATCATTTATTCATAATTATTTAATAAAGAGAAAATCAATTAAAGGTCAAAAAGGCTTAATGGGCCAATTCTGGAGGGAGAAGGCCCATTAGGGGAAAGGAGAGAGGGAGAGGGACCAAGGGGGAGGCCGGCTGGGCCTAGCCCCCCCTCCCCCTCGCGCGGGGCCCACTAGGTGGCCGGCGGCTGCCTCCTCCCCCCTCCTCTCCTTTAGTCCCACCCCGGGACTTGAGGGGAGGTAGTACCTCCCCTCCCCCTATATAAAGTGGGGTATTTGGCCTAGAAAAATACACCAATAATCAATAAAGGTCTCCCCACTTTTGGGAAGACCTCCAATTGATATTTTCTCTCTCCCCCTCTCTCTCTCTCGTGACCGTGGTCCCAAATATGGACGGCACGAGCGAGAGACATCTTCACCGCAGAGCGCTGTCGTGCTGCGGGATTCGGATCCGGGTGCTCTACTTCCGCAACTGCTGCTAGATCGGGGAAGCGGGAGTCATCGTCAGGCACCGGACGTGTGTAAATCCCCGCGAGGTGTCGCACTTGAGGCACTCAAGTCGTTGGATCCAGAAGGAGCGCAAGGACTTCATCACGACCTTGAGGTCGGCTTCGGCTCGTCTACATCAACCACGCTCTCCTGAGCGTTGACAACGCTTTTCGGTCTTCAAGGGTAAGTTCGCGAAAAGCCCCTCATGTTACTGTATTACTAATAGATAGGTCCAGGCAGCTTCAGGGGTTCAGGGGCGTAGAGTAAAATTTATTGTTTTTATGTGTGGAACCCCTACAATTTCATCAACCCTGAAATTCATAACAGGATTTCCGCACAGTTCAGGAGCTGCACGTGTCCTGCTCGCCCTACAAGGTTCAGTAGTGTCCTCTTCCGGTGTTTCATGATCATTATCATTAGTTCCCTCTTCATTCGGTGAAGTCAAATCCGGAAAAATTTCCGGCGCTGCACCACTTGCCGTTTCACTAAGAGAAGGTTCAATAACCTCTTCGAGTTCTACCTTCCGACTACACACACCTTTCGCGAGAAACTCTTTCTCTAGAAAGGATCCATTCTTGGGAATGAAAACCTTGCCCTCAGATCTATGATAGAAGGAATAACCAATTGTTTCTTTAGGGTATCCTATGAATGCGCATTTTTCCACTTTGGGTTCGAGTTTATCAGGCTGAAGTTTCTTCACATAACATCGCAACCCCAAACTTTAAGAAATGACAGCTTAGGTTTGTTTCCAAACCATAATTCATACGGTGTTGTTTCAACGGATTTAGATGGTGACCTATTTAAAGTGAATGCAGCAGTTTCCAATGCATAACCCCAAAATGACAGTGGCAAGTCAGTCAGAGACATCATAGATTGAACCATATCCAATAAAGTATGATTACGACGTTCCGACACACCATTACATTGTGGTGTTCCGGCAAGTGTGACTTCTAAAACTATTCCACAATCTCTCATGTGTGTGCTAAACTCGTAGCTAAGATACTCATCTCCACGATCAGACTGCAGAAATTTAATCTTTCTATTATAATGATTTTCCACTTCACTCTGAAATTCCTTGAACTTTTCAAAGGTTTTAGACTTGTGTTTCATCAAATAGATATACCCGTATCTGCTCAAATCATCTGTGGAAGTAACAAAATAACGATGTCCACCTCGTGCCGATACACTCATTGGACCACATCCATCAGTATGTATGAATTCTAATAAATCTGTCGCCCATTCCATTGAACCAGAAAAAGGCGTTCTAGTCATCTTGCCCATAAGGCATGGCCCACATATATCAAATGATTCAAAATCAAGTGATTCCAAAAGTCCATCAGAATGGAGTTTCTTCATGCGTTTAACACCAATATGACCTAGATGGCAATTCCACATATATGCAGATATATCATCGTCAAGTTTAATCCTTTTAGCATCAACATTATGAATATGCGTAACACAATTATCGAGATCCAATAGAAATAAACCATTTGTCACATGTGCATGACCATAAAAGATATCATTCATATAAATCGAACAACCATTGATTTCAGACTTAAACGAATAACCACTTCGCATCAAACACGATCTGGATACAATGTTCATGCTCAGTGCAGGCACCAAATAACAATTATTCAGATTTATCACTAATCCCGATGGTAGGTGGAGAGGTAGCATTCCGCGGCGATCACATCAACTCTTGATCCATTGCCGACATGCATCTTGACCTCACCCCTTGCTAGCGGTCGCTTGTTCCGCAGCCTCTGATTCAAGTTACATATATTATCAACCAACCCAGTATCAAATACCAAGGTGCTATTGCGAGTACTAGTCAAGTACACATCAATAACATGTATATCACCTATACACGTGTTTGCCTTGTCGGCCTTCTTGTCTGCCAAATACTTGGGGCAGTTGCGCTTCCAATGGCCAGTCCCCTTACAATAATAGCACTCGGTATCAGACTTAGGGCCAGCTCGAGATTTCTTTTTAGGCGCGGCAACAGATTTGCCACCCTTATTTCCCTTCTGTTTACCCTTCTTGTCTTTCTTGAAACTAGTGGTCTTATTGATCATCAACACTTGATGCTCTTTCCTAATCTCCACTTCTACAATTTTAAGCATTGACAGAAGCTCGGGGAGAGACTTCTTCATGCCCTGCATATTATAGTTCATCACGAAGCTCTTGTAGCTAGGTGGCAGAGATTAGAGAACACGATGTATGCCTAAGTCAATGGGAATCGTTATTCCCAAGGACACAAGCATATCAGCGTACCTAGACATTTTGAGTATGTGCTCACTAATGGAGCTATTCTCTTCCATCATGCAGCTAAAGAACTTTTTAGAAGCATTATAACTCTTTACGGCATCATGGGTATCGAAAATCATTTTCAATTCGCCCATGGTATCAAAGGCATTACCATTTTCGAAACGCTTTCAAGTTCTGGCTCTAGCCCATACAGTATGCCGCAATGAACTAAGTTGTGGTCCTCCGGACGAGTCAAATAGACGTTCTTTTCCTCGTCAGGGGCATCAGGAGCTGGTGGGGGGCCTAGCAGCGCTTCTAGCACATATTGCTTTTGTGTAGCAGTGAGGAGAATCCTCAAATTCATGGCCCAATTGGTAAAGTTGCTACCATTTGCCGCAAGTTTCTCTTTCTCCATGAACACATTGAAATTAAAAGCAGGTGGTGCCATCTACAACAAAATTTGTAAAGTTTAGACTAAGTTTATGATAGATCGAGTTCAACTAATCCAAATTAATATGAACTCCCACTCAAAAACAACATCACTCGTGTCTTTTTGGTGATTACATGAACCAAATCCACTACACCAAGTCCGATCATCACGTGAGTCGGTGTAGCTTCAAAGGTGAGCATCTATATGGGCATCATATCAACTATATGACTCATGCTTAACCTTTCGGTCTGTCTTCCGAGGCCATGTCTATACATGTTAGGCTTGCAAAGTAAGAACCTTAGTACCCGCGTGTGTAAAATTGTCTTACACCCGTTTATGATCATGGATTCAAGTACACCCGATCATCACGTGATGTCTTGAAGCGGCGAAACATAAAACATTGTGTACTTAAGGGTGAACACATTTTTATCTTGATATCTAAATGAGGGATCATCTTATAATGCTACTAAAACACCAAACAAGCAATATAAGATGCAAACATCAAATGTGTAAAGTGAAATAATATGGTTCTTGCACTTGATCAATATCATGTGCATCGTTGTATGATCTTTATCATTCATCCGTGTGTAAGTACAAGGTCTATGGAACTTACATGTTGGGTGTGTTGTAAGAGTATTAACTATGCAACAACTTACAACATTACCATATCATGACACTAGCCCAGCAAAGATCTAAACTAGACGCTTCTAATTTATCAATTACATGTTTTTACATGGCCGAGGGCTTTCGAAGATAGAGCCTTTCTTACCTACGAACATGGAACCACAACGATGATAACCAAATTATTAGAAACTCATTGTAAATCAGATATTGACTATACTAGGAGAGACAGACACCTGCTAGCCACTTATGCAAAACTAGTTGCATGTCAAGCGTGGCACAGGTATCATGTGCGAGGACATGTAAAGTTAGTCCGGGCCGCTTCATCCCACTATGCCACCAATATCCAAAATACATATAAGATGCAATAACATGATCATCATCACCCACATACTCATATGTGTACTGCCCGTGCAAAGCACCTACGCATAGATCAGGCTCTGATACGACTGTTGGATTCGTAGCATAGAAAACAAAAAATTCCTACGATGGGAACTATTGTACGCCAAGATCTATCTGCTAGATACAAGCAATGGGTGGATATACATCCATAGAGAACATACCCTGGAAGACCGACAAAGTGTAACGATATAGAACTCGTGGATGATGTAGTCAAATGCTTGCCGATCTCAAGATCGTGTGGAAGTCCTAGCGCCGCAAATCAGCAGCGCATCCGTCCTTGCACACACGTTCAGGCCACCGAACAACCTCCACCTCCTCGCTCAAGTGATGCAGTGGAAGCAGCAACTCCTTCCAGACGAAATGCCACCAGGAACATGTATCTCGCTAATCCGAGACCATGGGGAAACAATTCTAGAGGGGGGAGAGATCCTTCATGAAGAGGTGTGCTTTGTGAGTGAGGAAAGGGAAGCCTTTTATTGGGGAGGAGGGGGCATCCCCTCCCATGGCCGGCGGCCAAGGAGGATCCCCTCCACCTCCTCTCATTCATGTGGGTGGAAGCTCCACTCACATAAATTTGAATCCACTCAAAATCCCACTCACATGCAATAAATTTCCACCAAATTTAATGCAACTCTCATTTAATAAAACTCTTTTATTTATTTTGTTCGGAATTTGTTAATTACTTTAATTAAAAAACATTCACATAAACCCCATGCAACATTTCAATATCATATGCGGAACTAATTTCAGCAATTTCACCCGGAACATTTCCGGTGTCTATTGAAATAATTCTAGCGCTTTGTAGTTCTTTCGTCTAGAATATATTTGCTCCAAATGGTGTTGGCAACCCTTAAGTGTGCACCCTACGGTTCACGAATAATGCATACATGATCGAGACCCTTCTCAGATCAATAATTAGAAGCGGGACCTACAGATCCATACTGACTCCCACACATTCAACAATGACTTCTGTGATCGTGAGAACCTTTAACGCTAGTCACTTAATCCCTTTGTCCCGCGATATATTACATGTCCGAGATTTGATCATCGGTATCTCAATACCTAGTTTGATCTTGTTACCAACATGCACTCTTTTCTCGTTCCCGTGATATAACATTCTAGTGATCACTTCACTTGCTTGCAAGCTATCTTAATGTGATATCACCGAGAGGGCCCATAGTATAACTATCCGTCATCAGGATGGAAAAATTCCACTTTTGATCCATGAGCCTCAACATAACACCTTCGGAGTATCTGAACCCACCTTTATAGTCATCCTTTTATGGTGTGGCGTTTGATGTTATCAAGTCACTCTTCCAGTGTTAGAAATTAACATGATCTCGTGGTCTAAGGACTAAGATTACTTTGTATAATGTTATAGAAATATAAACACAATGACTTTGATCGTAATGCTATATTTTGGATGAATGTTCATCACATCATTCACCAATATTGTGACCTCGTTATTAATAATATCCAATGTCCATGATCAGGAAACCTTGATCATCTTGTTAATCAACGAGCTAGTTTATAGAGAGGCTTAACTAGGAACTTTCTATTTACTTATTAAACACACATGTATTAAGGTTTTCATATTAATACAATTATAGCATGCAAAATAAACATCTATCATATACTTGGAATACGATAATAATAACTTTAGTATTGCCTCTCACGTCATATTCCCTTCAGCAATGGCTACTGTAAGTGTCGTAGGTGATCTGGTGCCGCGAAAATCCACACAATGCATCTCTCTCCCACGCAACCTCTCCCCACGACAACCCGTTAATGGCAATATACGCATACTGAAATGTTAGTGAACTATGAGCTCGCAAGAAAACACGCAACCTATAGCTGCTATTTACTAGATTCTTAGCGCAAGCCCACCTGGAAGCGACTAAGAGGAAAGCATGAAAGGCAGCTCACCTTTCGTGGTGTCAAGGATCTACGTTGCGAGGTACACGCTTTTCCGCAAGAACCCGTGATACGTTGCTAACGTATCCATAATTTTTGATGTTCCATGATTGGTTTTATCTACTTTCTTATGTTTTGTTCCAACTTTGGAGTAATTTGTATACACTTTCTTGGACTAACCTATTAACAAGAGCCACAGTGCCAGCTGCCTGTTTTCTGCTCTTTTTGTTTCCAGGAAAGTCAGAAAATGAATATTCTCGGAATTGGACGGGACAAAAGTCAAAGTCAGTTTTTCAACGAGGGACACAAGGAGCTAGAATACGAGACGGAGAGGGGCCAGGGGGCCGCCACACCACCTGGCCACGCGGCCCAGCCTGGCCCGCGCTAGGGGGTGGTCTGGCCGCCTCCGGCACCCCCTCGGCCTCCCCTTCTGTCAACACTCGGATTTTTAATCCTAGAGGCCTGTTATGTCATACATCGCAATCCCAGGATTACCATTTTTGTGAGACATAACAGATTGGATATCACAGTACATCATCCATTACAAAACAATATAGTCTTACACGAATAAAGGATCTCATGATCCATTCTTAATACAACAAGCAGCGGAATAAATAATAAGCGTAGCGGTGGGGTCCATCTTCAGGGGCATAGGCAATGCTGACGATGGAAGATAGTCCTAGTTATCATAGCCGTCCTGCTGTCCATCATCTTGGTAGTCTCCTTCATAGTCTAGCCATGAGAATAGCCAGGGACAAAAGCCATGAGTACTCTTTAAGTACTCACAAACTACCACTAATAAGTAAGATAGTGCTAGTGGGAAATGCTAACGCTATGTTTATTTGTAAAGTTAAGTTTGAAACCTAAGATGAGTTCAGAAACAAAGAAAGATAAAATAAAGTTCTAGAATCACTTAAGTTGGGAAGCTAGTGTCATAGTCACAACCCTGTTGTGGTCAAGTCAAGATTCATCATTCATTTCATAAGTCATTTTGAAAACATCTGACAACGAAACAGTATGGCCACTCCAACTGTCCATAACCGTGGACGCGGCTATTTGAATAGTTTGACACTCTACAGAGGTGGTACACTTTCACCACAAGACTTGATACATCTGTCAGGGATAACCCTGAATCATCATACTTAGTATGCAGATAATCAAACATAACCTTTCCTTTACACACCCTAGTATAAGCACCTCTCCTATGGGTATGGCCTCCCAACCATGACCATTTGTCATCTTGGGCACTGCATAGGTGGACAAAATTGAGAGGTAGCCTCAGCTCAAACCTCTCCTGCGAGGGAACTAATACTAATGCATATAAATTTCTGGCTAAGCCTTACCCAATTCAGGTATTGCGGTTGTACGGTAAAATTGGAATGGTATCGCACCCGAATCCAACCATCAGTTTTTGTAAAAGGGCTAAGGCTCATGCCTCAACATTTTCATCATCATAAACCATTTGTGTTTCTCAACACATGTCAAAACATCTCAATAGAATGACTCATCATTCCAAGGTTTTCACAATTCATTTCACCAAGTGTTACCATCTAAAGTGACTCAAGTTTTGATGTAGCTCTAAGCTACTAAGTTAAGAGTGTTCACTAAGGTGGGATGCTAATCTCAATCTCATGCCACAGAATGACATCTAAGGTTTTCTAGATAGGTCAAGTTTTATACTTTTTATGCTACCTTTAACAAGGGACTTTGGTAAAGTAAAGAAAGTAAAAGCTTGAAAGTAAAAACATGGAGTAGGTACTAGTTAAAGTGGTATAACCAAAGCATGCCTAATGTCTTTGCTTAGGTTATCTAGCTTGCAAGGGTTAGCTTGCATTGTTAATGATGGCTTGCCTTGTGCAGTGCAGTGGTTGAAGTTTTCTTCCTCCTCCTCTTGATAGAACTCCTCCTCCTCGTAAGCTTGGTTGGTACTATCGTCTATAAATACATACGGAGTACACAATCACCAAACCATGCTTAACTAGTCTACTTAGCACTCTAAGGCACACATTTGATGATCTAATATCATCACAAGCATCACAAGGTTTAATTAACTAGTTTTATTCTTTTTATTTAAGAAAGGTAATTTCTACTCATTGAAATTAACTAAGATTTAATATTCTCCATTTAAAATATGGGATCATGTGGACACATGTCATCACCACATATTCTAACATATGGGAACGTTATTTAAAGGTTGGATCACATTTGAATAAGTTTAAGTTTAATATTTAATTATTTAAAGTGACTAGAAATGCCTATATAACATTATTTTGGTACTAGTCCAAAGTCACTACATTAAACCTTAATATTATTACATATTCAGATAGGTATGGTTAAATGTAATTTTTGAGAGTTGGAATCAACTCAAAAGCTATTATGCTTGATTTTATAAAAATGTTTGAATGTGCAAATGCTTGTGTCTTGTTATTTTTACTAGGAGAGATCTCTAACTCTAAATAAATTAAATCCAACGGGTTTGGATAGATCTTTTCAGAGGCTTCCAACAAAATTGGAATCACTCAATTTGGTTCAGTAAATCTTCTTGAATTGAATTTTGAACTAAGAGACAGAATTGAGTTTAAACCAAAATAGAAAAACCTATATTTGAATTCATGGGCTACCGCGGGAAAGGAAATGGGCCGGCCCAGTGACGCTCAGCGGCACAAAGGGCGGCTGACAGGTTGGTCCCGCTTGTCAGCGAGGCTTAAAACCCGAAACGGTATGGGACGATCTGGGTGCTACGATTAGAATAGAGATCAATGGTCCACAGTCATCGTTGACGACGGACTCGTCGCCGGCGAGACCGAACCCTAAATGGTTGGTGGGGGTCTACTGGGGACGTACCAGGGCTCCAGCTAGTGCAGCGAGGCGGGCGATCGAACTGGACGACGACGGCGGACTCAGGCAAGGTCACGGTAGGGGCTGCGGTGGACGGAATCGACGGCAGTGTCTCCTCCTCTGCATCGGGCTCCTCCGGTGCAATTCCGGCGAACTATGGCTCGAGTGGCTCCGGCGAGAGAGGGGAAATGCTTAGGGGAGAGAGGGAAGTGGAATGGTGTGAGGAGTTTGTGCTGGGGAGGGCTCCTTATATAGGCTCGATGAGGGGACCGAGAGGGCGACGGCGAGCTCATCGGTGACGACGATACAGGGCGCTATCGGCATGGGCGGCGTAGGCGGACGGTGGCTTGCCTCCTGGCGGTGCTCTATGGCTTATTGGCACGACTAGGGGCAGTGGATGGTGGTCGGGAGCGTCGTGCGCTCTGGGAGACAGAGGCGGTGCTCGACGCGGAGCTCGGCGACTGTGGGTCGCGCGGCGGCGCACGACCGTGTCTGGCGGGGTGCTGGGGTCGAGGCGGAGCGGCGTGCGCGGTATGGCATCCAGGCGCGGTCTGCTGCGTGCTAGCGGCGATCGCGCTCTGTGGCACTCTGGCTGGCTCGCAGAGAGAATGGGCGGCGGTGCTGGGGTGTGGTCCAGGGCCTAGCTAGGCTTGGGGAAGGGGTAGGGAGGTGTGGTAGGGTTGGGTGGAGCTAGAGGGCACGCTGGAATGGCGCGGCGCGGTCTCTGGCGCATTACCCTCTTCTGGTCGGCGGTGACCACAAAGGGGCGGCGCTCCACTACTGCTGCAGCTTAGGGGTAGGCCGGTGGGGTGTTGGTTGGACTCAGGGGGGACAAGGATGATCAATGCACACCAAAAGGCTCGACAAGAATTGATCAAAAACAGTAATAGTTAGGCTAATTTGATTCTGTTTGCAACCTGTTCGATCAAATGGCCGCAAGAGAAAAATGTTTGAATTTTGGGCTAAAATTTGGTGGAGTTGGTGATCACATGCGTGAGCATCTCTGGTTGCTTGGGATTTGAAAATGGAGTTCATTGGAGTGGTTTTTGAATAAGTGTGATCTTGATACCTACACTAGATTCAATTTTCAAATGCCATTCAAAATTAGTGTTTAAAAGTTTTTGGTAGATCACAAAGTGGGCCTTGGTACATCACTACTTGTACTAGCAAGGGGTGCAAAGATCCACATTTGTTTCTGTTAAGATTTGAGTTCTAGGAATAGCCAAAGTAGGCATGGTAGTTAAAATGGCACAAATGACCGTTTCCTTCTTTTATTCATTTTGATTTGTTTTTCTTTGGGATTTTTTTGGGAATGATCTAGATGATGTTTAAATCACCTAAGAATAATTTTACAATCAATGGATCACTTAATCATGGCAATTCAAAACAACTCCTAAATTAAATGCACACACATATGAATGCTTTAATATTTTTAAATGGAAAAGTTTTTGTTAACCCTAATTTTGAGGATTTGGATCTTAATAACCTTGGATTAGAGTTTTGGGATGTTACACCTTCCGACTATAAGATGCCTCTAATACAGAAACCCTAACTACCCGATCAAAATTCCATGAAAGAGTCTGTAGCTGCCGTCGTCTCCATCCCTAGATCGGGAGGGATCTGAAGCTCTTCCTGGCACCCTGCCGAAGAGGGGAATTCACCCTGGAGGCCTTCTTCATCATCATGCAAGCCTCCGGTGTGATGCGTGAGTAGTTCATCCTTGGACTACGGGTCCACGTAGTAGCTAGATGGTTGATTCTTCTCCTTTGTGCTATCATGTTTAGATCTTGTGAGCTCCGTTCATGATTAAGATCATCTATTTATAATCCTACATGTTGTGTTTGTGGGGATCCGATGGATATTGAGATGCTATTTCAGATTGATTATTGATTCTATCATGTCTTTGTTATTTGTGATCTTGCATGCTTTCCATTGTTAGTAGCTATCTTGGACAAGTAGATGCTAGCAACTCCAAGAGTTAGTATTTGTGCTCGATAGTGGGTTCATGTCTCTAGTAATCTGGGGAAGTGACAGAAATCTCTAAGGTACTAGATGTGTTCTTTCTACTTGGGAGAAAACAACAATCCTTTGTTTATAGAACAATCGTATTGTTTACTTTACACGCAATGCGTAATGCAGTTATCTGTTGCTTGCAACTTAATACTGGCGGAGGTTCGGATGATAATCTGAAGGTGAATTATTAGTCATAGATGTAGTTAGATTACAGTCTATATATAATGTTGCAATGCCCAATCGAATCTCAAAGGAGTCAAGATGATTAGTATATGCATGTATGCTTTCTTGATGTTTGTCAATTGCCCCGTTGTAATTTGATCACCCAACATATTATCTATCTTAAGGAGAACCACCACTAGTGAACTATGGACCCTGGTCCTTTCTTTTACAATCAATCTACAATTGTTTGTTGTTTTCTGTTTATTTTCTGCAAGCTTTTACTTTCTTCCACACAATACGTTTAATCCTTTGTTTTCAGCAAAACCGGTGAGATTGACGACCTCAGTGTAAGTTGGGGCAAATTTCTCTGGTTGTGTTGTGCAGGATTCCAAGTTGGCAACAACACCTTGGAGGTGTTTCCTTGCTCCTACTGGTTCGATAACCTTGGTTTCATAACTGAGGGAAACTTACTGATGTGCTCATCATACCTTCCTCTTGGGGTTCCCCAACGAGCTCGTTAGTACACGAGTCAGCAACCCGAGTGTAGCTAAGGCTGAAACCGCCACGTTGGTTATATGCGGGCACCGTAGCAGCAAGAAACCACGCACTCCTACAGTCTACAGGGCCACGTCAGCTTTGCGCGGGCTCGTCCACCAAGAGGAACTGCTTCTGTCTAGAGCCTACGATGTCATAGTGGACGTACGCGAACCTCCCCACAATAAACCGGGCCTGACTATAGTCTACACTGCCACATCGGCTATGGACGTGCCCTGTGTCCGTGAGAAACCACAATCGTCTAGAGTCTACACTTACACGTATGCTCTAGGGGGGCACATGACCGCGAGAAGGCGCACCCACGGTGCCATGTCGTCTCTCGACGGGCCCTGCCACCCAGCAGGTGCGGAGGCGTGTCACGCCGAGAACGTCTCTCAGAGTATCTGGCTCTGCCCACGTACACTAACATCGGGCCCAAGGCGCGCGTGGGGTCCACCGTCCAACGACATGGGGTATGACACAGCGCATGACACACGTAAGCAGTAGGGAACCTGGCCTGCAGTGGGTCCCGCCTCACGGGATAGCAAGGCTCCATTATGATATTGCCTTCGTTTTCGGCATCCATTTCACGGTTGAAAACGTGAGATCCAAGCACATGACTTAATAGGATTGATAGGATACTATACCAGCAAGTTGCAACTTTTTTCCGTAAGCTCATTCGAAAATAACTCTACGGTTAAGCGTGCTTGGCCTAGAGAAATTTTAGGATAGGTGACCGACCCGAAAGTGGGTACCAGGTGCGCACGAGTGAGGACAAAGTGCACAGAAAAGACTAGTGTTGGTATGTGGGGGCAGTCTAGATATCCTATTAAGCTTCCAGGAGTGACACCCCGGGACCCAGTTAACGGGGTGTTACAAGTGGTATCACAGCCGATTCTCGCGGTTACACGGGCGTATGCGGGTCAGTGGCGGGACATGTGGCCCTGAGTGGACACGGCATGGCACATGTGCCGACACTAGACGCACGAACGTGTGCCAAGAGGGGACGTTCCTGGCTGGTGCTTGATCGATGAGGCATGTGAGATCCAAACACATGGCTTAATAGGATTGATAGGATACTCATACCAATAAGTTGCAACTTATTTTCCAAAAGCTCATTGGAAAAAAACTCTAAGGTTAAGTGTGCTTGACCTAGAGCAATTCTAGGATGGGTGACCGACCGGGAAGTGGGTACCGGGTGCGCACATGTGAGGACAAGATGCACAAAAAGCACTAGTGTTGGTCTGTTGGGCCAGTCTAGATATCCTATTAAGCTGCCAGGAGTGACACCCCGGCCCCTGATGGACAGGGTGTTACAGAAAAGAATCAAGATGAAATGGATAGCAGTTTGAGCTAAAACAGTCTAACCCTATTATTTACTCATAATAGATATTAGGTATAGATATTGGTATATTGGTATAGGTATATTAGGTAGAGATTTTAGGGACACCCATGTGGTCTCGATGTATTTGTAATTTGCAAACATATGGATGAAACTCATATTTAAATGATTTGAAAACACAAATAAAATCCAAATAATGCTAAATATTACATAACATAAAAAATCCATCATTATTACACGAATAGTCCATCATCAAGTCGCACACAAATCCATCACAAATAGGCATAGTTCATCACAAATGCACATAGTTCATCCACAAACACACATAGTTCCATCACACAATTCAACAATGACCACCACTCCCCTGTCGCCCACCATGCCACCACTCCTCCATGAGAGCCCTCTCAAGATCTTCATGGGTATCTTCATCCCGAATCACGTGATAACACTCAACGAATTTGGCGATGCAGTCTTACAGGTGAAGCGGCCGCACCGGATGCCCCATCAACTCATAGGGATGATCAAGCAAACCTTGACCACACTCGTTCTCGATAATCATGTTATGCATGATCACACAATCCATCATGATGTACCAGAGTATCTTCTGCTCCCAAAACTCTTCCAGACCTCTCACAATAGAAAATTGGGCTTGCAAAATGCCAAATGATCGATCAACATCCTTCCTAGTCGCCGCCTTAGCAGAATGAAAGTCTTGTTCTTTCTTACCTATGGGGGATATGACATGATTCACAAATGTAGCCCACTTCAGATAGATGTCGTCCGCAAGGTAGTAACCTTTTTGTCATAGGTGCGTTCATTGGCAATGAACGCCACCACCAACGTCTCTCCATTCGCTAGCTTGGCAAAGAGTGGTGACCTCTGAAGAACATTGATGTCATTGCATGAACCGGGCATCCAAAAAAAGCATGCCAAATCCATGTCTCTTGATCGGCGGCGGCTTCAAGAATGATAGTGAAATCCTTCTTGTGTCCTTTGACTATCCATGCCAAGCTACTAGACAGTTTTCCACCTCGAGTGCATATAGTCAATGGAGCCAAGCATACCCAAAAAACCATGGGCGACATTGATCGCCAAGAGTCTAGCCGTATCTTGAGCATTGGGAGCTCTCAAGTACTCTGAACCAAACACCTCCACCATAGCAACATGAAAGTGCTTGACACACTTGATGCTTTGGCACTCACTCATCGCCAAGTTATCATCAACAAGATCTGCCGAAATTCTATATGCCATCATGCGCAATGCGACGGTCACCTTCTGGAATGTGCTATGCCCAAGTTGGCCAGCTGCATTCCTTCTTTGCTCAAAGAAGGTGTTGTGCAACTTCATCACCTCGACAATGTACTTGAACAACTCCGTCCCTATTTGAAATCGGCGATGGACCACCGCTCGAGGTATATGGGTGGGTCGACAAAGTAGTTGCGCATTAGCCGGGCGTCGACATCAATCCTCTCTCGCCAAAGCTTAGTATGGCCGGTAGATGATGAACCTCCATGCTTTGGATGCTTGTTGTGCGCGTGCAATGCAAGAACCATGGCGATGTATTCTTCCTCTTCGATCTCAAACTCCTCGTTGGACGTTGTGTAGTCAAAGGAGCTTAAACTCTTGCTCGAAGACATCAACATTCCAAATGATAGTGCCATTTAACAAAAACAACACAAAATAATGGATAAAAAAGATCAAGAATCTACCTTTGATAAACCATCGAACACCGGTTGTGCAACCTAGAGCTACGCGGTCGGCGGCGGTACATGGACGTGTCGAAGGCATGGCAGAGGGGCTGGAGGCCGGCAGGAGTCCCAACGGCATAGACATGAGGCGGGCTAGGCGGGGTGAGGACAGTGGGGCGAGCCGGTGGGAGCGAGGCAGGGCCGATCATGTCCCAACTGATTCCGGCCAAAATCTGTTGGGGGGATACCCCCGGGTAGGGTCACGCCGGGGTATAAAGGCTGAGTTAGCCGAGGTACGGCTAGGTCAAAGCAAGAGCTGGCCGAGTCACCTCAAGGCAGGCCAAATCACGGGGTAACCCGGACCAGGGGATGTCAACTGTAACATCCCAAAACTTCAATCCAAGCTTATCAGGAGCAAATCAATCAAAAATGGGGTTAACAAAAACTTTTCCAAATTTAAAATGAAAGCATTCATACATGTGTGCATTTAAAATAGGAGTTGTTTGAATTGCCATGATTGAGTGATCCAATGCTTGTAAAATGTTTCTTAGGTGATTTAAACATCATCTACATCATTCCCAAACTTTTCCTAAAGAAAATCAAATCAAAAAGAATTAAAAAGGAGGAATGGTCATTTTGGCCAATTCCACTCTCATGCCTACTTTGGCTATTCCTAGCACTCATTTCTTAACAGAAACCATTCTTGATCTTTGCACCCCTTGCTAGTACACATAATGAGGTACCAAGGCCCACCTTTGGATCTGCTAAAAAAAATATATGTTACTTATTTTAAATTGCATTTAAAAATTGAATCTAATGCATATGCATAGATCACCCCTATTTCAAAACCCATCTTTTTGAGCTCCACTTTCAAAACCCTTGCAACCAGAGACTACCTAGCACTAGTGGAGATTACTCAAAAAATTTGAAACCAAAATTCAAAACTTCTTTCATGCGGCCATTTAATCAAACACTTGGCAGGCAGGTTTAAACCTAAATCATAGCTCACTATTTTGAACAGGGTTTTGCCCCCATTTGATCACCATTTATCTCTTTTGTCCCCTCCTAGTCTAACCAGGACCTTAACACCCCTCTCCCTTGTCCCTAGCCCCCAGGCCATGCCATGTCGAGCCATGCCTCGCCGGCCAAACCTTGCCTCGCTGCAGCAGACCACTCCCTCTTCCCTCGCCATGTCTAGGAGGTAGCCATGAGCTCACCGCCACCCCCTGTCCCTTGCCCGAGCCCAGGAGTGCAGTGGACCACCGAGGACAAACCGCGCCCAGTGCCACCGTACCATGCTAGTGCCGCCCGCAGAGCGCGCTTGGTCCTCGCTCGCCCAGACCGCCTCTTGGCCGCAGCCCGCGCCCGCCGCTCCGCCTCGACCTGGAGAACACCCCAGACACCCCCGCTGGCCGCCCAACGTCTCACAGCCACCGCTCGTCGTGGACACCGCCGCCTCTGCCGTGCAGAGCGCCACCTCGCCCAGACCGCGTGCCACCGCCCCTACGGCTGCATTCAATGCCTAGAGCACCGCCAGGGAACCACATGTCGATCGCCACCCGCAGCCATGCCTCTACCCCGCCGTAGCCATGTCGCCACCGTCGCCTGCCCATCCCGCTCGGTCTCACTGTCGGGCCTATAAAAGGAGCCCTCCCTAGCCTCTTCTCTCCACACCATTCCACTCCCCTCACCTCTCTAAACCTCACCCACCTCTAGCCAGAGCAAGGCGAGCTCTGCCTCGCCGGAATTGGAGCCGGAGCAGCCGCGGCAGGAGGAGAAAGGCGTCGTTGATTGCGACCACCCCAAGCTCCGCCACAACCGCGCCTCACCTCGCCGTCACCTTCCACTTTGTTTGCCCGCCTCGCCGACCCCGCTGGAGCCCTGGTACGCCCCCAGCAGACCCCCACCGAGCCGCTAGGGTTCGAGCTCGCCGGCGACCTGTTCGTCGTCGACGACGACCCTCAGCCGTAGATCTGCCTTCTAATCCTACGGCCCACAGCGCGTGTACCGTTTCACATGTTAAGTGACGCTGACAAGCAGGGCCCCCTGTCAGCTGCGCCCCGCGCCGTGGAGCGCCACTGGGCTGGCCCAAGTCGTTTCCCGCGCTAGCCCACACATTCAAATCAGGATTTTTTTCTTTTTAGTTAAATCTAGTTTTTGTCCACTATTTTAAAATTCAATTCTGGGAGTTCTACAAATCCAAATGGCATGAAACTAATTTGTCCTTAAAGGTATTAAGATGATCTATCCAAGCCCGTTGGATTTAATTCAGTTAGAGTTATATATCTATCCTAATAAAAGTAAGAAGATAGAAGCATTTGCAACTTGCAACATTTTTATAAAATCAACCAAGTTAGCTTTTGAGTTGATTCCAACTCTCAAAAATCACATTTCATGATATCTATCTAAATATGTAATAATATTAAGGTTTACATGCAGTGACTTTGGACTAGTACCAAAATAATGCTATATAGGCATTTCTAGTCACTTTAAATCATTAAATAATGAACTTAAACCAAAGTAATGTTGATCCAACCTTTAAATCTCATTCCCACATGTTAGAATATGTGGTGAGGACATGTGTCCACATGATCCCATATTTTGGTGGTGAATATTAAATATTAGATAAGTTTTCAATGAGTAGAAATTACTTTTCTAAAATAAAAGGGATGAAACTATGGAATTAAACTTGTGATGTTTGTGATGATAATAGATCATCAAATGTGTGTCTTAGAATGCTACTTAGCTTATTTAAGTATTGTTTGGTGATTGTGCACTCTGTATGTATTTATAGACGATAGTACCGACCAAGCTTTCGAGGAGGAGGAGTTCTACCAAGAAGAAGAAGAAGAAGAAAACTTCAACCACTGCACCAACCAAGGCAAGCTACTATTAGCAAGCTAGCACTTTTAAGTGCAAGCCACCATTAACAGTGCAAGCTAACACTTGCAAGTTTAGTGCTTAGCAAATTAGAATCAAACTAGATGGTTTAGCAAAGATGTCTTAAGCATGCTTTGATCACACTCCCTTTTAACTATTAGTACCCCAAGTCTTAGTTACAAGTTTTACCCCTCTTAGGTTATACAAAGTTCTTTACTTAGTTTGAAGGTAGCATAAAAAGTATAAAACTTGACCTACTTAGAACCCTTTAGATGTCATTCTATGGCATGAGATTGAACCCATCTTCTCCACCTTAGTGAACACTCTTAACTTAGTAGTTTAGAGTAGAATCAAAAACTTGAGTCACTTTAGATTGGAACACTTGGTGAAAATGAATTATGAAAACCTTGGAATGATGAGTCATTCTATTGAGATGTTTTGACATGTGTTGAGAAACACAAAGGATTGATGTTGATGAAAATGTTGAGGCCTGAGCCTTAACTCTTTTATAAAACTGATGGTTGGATTCGGATGCAATACCATTCCAAATTTACCGTACAACCACATTACCTGAATTGGGTAAGGCTTAGCTGGAAATTTATATGCATTAGTATTAGTTCCCTCACGAGAGAGGTCTGAGCTGAGGCTACCTCTCAATGTTGTCCACCTATGTAGTGCCCAAGATGACTGATGGTCATGGTTGGGAGGCCATGCTCATAGGAGAGGTGCTTATACTAGGGTGTGTAAAGGGAAGGTTATGTTTGATTATCTGCATACTAAGTATGATGATTCAGGGTTATCCCTGACAGAAATCTTGTGGTGAAAGTGTACCACCTCTGCAGAGTGTCAAACTATTCAAATAGCCGCGTCCGCGGTTATGGACAGTTGGAATGGCCATTGTTTCGTTGTCATATGCTTTCTAAATACTTTGAAAAGAATGATGAATCTTGACTTGACCACAACAGGGTTGTGTTTATGACAATAGCTTCCCAACTTAAGTGATTTTAGGACTTTACTTTATCTTTCTTTGCTTCTGAACTCAGCTTAGGTTTCAAACTTAACTTTATAGTTAAACATAGAGTTAGCACTTTAATCTAGATTCATAATACTTGTTAGTGGTAGTTTGCGAGTACTTAAAGAGTACTCATGGCTTTTGTCCCTGGCTATTATCATGGCCAGACTATGAAGGAGACTATCAAGATGATGGCCAACAGGACGGCTATGATAACTAGGACCATCTGCCTTCGTCAGCATTGCCTGTGCCCCTGAAGATGGACCCCACCGCTACGCTTATCTTTTATTTCCGCTTCTTGTTGTTTAAGACTGGATCATGAGATCCTTATTTGTGTAAGACCTTATGTATGGTTTGTAATGGATGATGTACTGTGATATCCAATCCGTTATGTCTCGCAAAAATGGTAATCCTGGGATTGTGAGGTATGGCATAACGGGCATCTGGGATTAAAAATCCAGGTGTTGACATCAACCTAACTGGGTCTCAACCGACTTATGTCGTATGTCGGTAAGATGAACCTAACTTGTATGCAGGTACAGGTATGGCCGGATCAACTAGGTACGATCCGGGTTATATCAAGCTTGTAAGAGAAGGAAGGTATCTCGCTGGTCAAAAGTTGACCACTGTGTGCAGAGCATGAGCGAAGCAGGCAGAGGCCAGGACCACCGACGCGTGGCCGACAAAGGTGACGATGCCTGTGTCGGATGACGCGGGCGCCGCAGAGGCTCACGTAGCCTCTACATGGATGACGCTGGGCAAAAGTGACCCGGTCGGCTTACTATTTTGGGAGGAGGTATATTTCTTTGAATATGCCTCCACGTATGCCCTAATTGGAGACCAGGCTACCCCTATATAAGGAGGGTTAGGGCCTCTGTAGAAAGGGTTGATCTCTAAAGGATTGTGTTTTACTAGTGTGTTCCTAAGGGCTAGCTAGTGGTGAGAGTAAGAGAGCTTCTTCTTCCTCCTCTCCCCAATACAGCTCAAGGAGCACTTGTAAATCGTGGAAGTGAATCAAATATAAAGAAACTATGTGTGGAATCACCACACTATCCCTCCCTGGATTCCCCTAGTGCATTTAGTCCCCACCTTTAGCATATCCATGGCATCTATCGTGACACCACCACGACAGTTGGCGCCCACCGTGGGGCTAGCAGTGCTAGCAGGGGTGAAGATCCGGATGGGAAACTTCGTCGCCACCGGCGAACGCATCGTCTCCGGGCTCGTTCAGCGCTGGATTTCATCAGCGACAACGCTGGCTGCTTCGGCAAGCATCCTCTTTCGCGCAATGGCCTCTTCGTCAAGCTCGGCGCGCACAAGATCTACGTTGTTGTCGATGTGTCGTGCGTTCACCCGCGGCACGTCGTCGAAGGAGGCGAGCCACCCCTTAGCGTGGCTTGTAGGGCGCGTATCACTCGCTCCCCGGACCACGCCGAGGTGATGATGACTGCGCCTGGTGCTGGCGCGAGCAAGGATCCAGCACCAGATCCGGAGGTAACGCCTAAGGCACCGAGGAAAAGTAGAGGTCCTCCTCTAGAGAGGCCAGAGAATGTGCTGCAGCAGGTGATGGATAGCCTGGCAAACCTAGTAGCAGCAGCAGTAGATCCGGCTCAGGCACAGGCCGAACTAGAGGAGACTAGGCAAAAAATACTAGAGGGTGCAAAAAAGATAGCCGCGGCTCAGCAGTCGTTGAACATGACACTGCGTGAGTACGCAAAGGCAAACAAGGTAGATGCTGTAAAAGTGAAGGGGAGAAACCTCATGAGTGAAATGAACAAAGAGGGTGATATTAGGATTGAGGAATCAGAAAACTGTCTGTCCATGGGGCTGCCAAAGTATAGTACCCCGGTAAAGAACCTCAGGGCAGCAGATGCAGATACATCCGAGTTAGAGGGTCTGATGGGTGAAGCCTGTCAGAGGAAGCAAGATAGGGTCAATGAGTTGGTTCGGATCGCGAACAGGCAAAATGAGGATTTGCTCAGGGCTAACCCGGAGAGAGTTGGGGCCTCCAAGATCGTTCATTCGGCGGTGGGTAACCCAGAGAAATCCGCTGGAGCTGCATCGTCACCTCATGGTGGTCGTAGGGGAGAAGAGGTAGTAACCTCGGCCAGGAGGAATAAGCAGATAGTCCCATATGACCCGGCAAGGGCAGGGAAAGGAAAAGAAGTTCAGAGAAATGAGGATCGACGAAGTGTGAGCCGAGGTGAAGCCGGCCGAGGTAACCGCGACCAAGGCAATGCCGGTCAAGGGAAAGCTATAAACGGCAATGCCGAACAACGTAATTCGGTGGGTGCAGGGCAACCGCAGCAGCGGAATATACCACGGCAAGAGCGCAGTGCCGGCCAAGGTATGCAACAGAGAGCAGCTCCGCGGGAGCAAGATAGATACAATGATGGTGATTCGGAAATGGTGAATGCTGGGTATCCCAGGCCGGACTATCACGTGATAGGGTCAAGATTGGGAAGCAGGAATTTGATGCCTGGTGACGCCAGGTTAAAACTGGATCGGCTATATAGGTCGGAGCAAATTGAATGTCAAGGTCCTATGGGTCCAGCATGTTTTGGGCCCCGGATCATGAAGGAACCTCCAGTACCTAACTTTCAGTTACCTAGAGGCACAAAGACATATGACGGCAGCACAAAACCGGAAGATTGGTTAATTAACTACGGAACAGCTGTAAAAATTGCTACAGGCAACTTGAGATGGGCTGTGAGATATGTACCCCAGATGTTGGAGGGGCCAGCAAGGGTATGGCTAAATAATTTGCCGCCCGGAAGCATTAACTATTGGATCGATTTTGAGGAAATGTTTGTCAGCAATTTCTCAAGTACGTATCAGAGGCCCAACAGGCCACAAACCCTAGCAATGTGCAAGCAGAGACCGAATGAGACAAACCGGGAGTTCTTAACCCGTTGGTGCACTGTGCGAAACTCATGTGAAGGGGTAATTGAGTCACAGGCCAGAGCTTGGTTTGCTTAGGGCTGCAGATATGCAAGCATGCTATGGCAAAGGTTGCAAAGAGATATGCCAACTACATTGGCGGAGACAATCCGGATCGCTGATTCGTACGCTTTGGGTGATCCGACTCAACCTAGGTTAATGTCAAGCGAGTCAAACGAGGAATACTACCAGAGAGATGGAGCCAGATCATCTCGGAGAAATGATTACCGGGGTAAAAGAAGAGACGACAGACCGGATTACCGGTACAGTTCGCAACAAGTTGCTGTTGTGAATCAAGATCAACCTGGGGCAGGAAGCAACCAACGTCAGAAAATCGGAGGACAGCAATGGACTCCAAGAAATGATGGCAAGAAAACTTGGACGCCAGAGCAGAAGAAACAGTGGCAGGAAAAGAAGGACCGTCCGAGGTATACTTATGAGGCAATGCTGGATCATCCGTGTAAATTTCACACGCCAAATCCGAGTAACCCAGCGGGTCACACAACCAGGCAGTGTGAATGGATGCAAAAGATAGAACAAGGTGGTTCGGGGAATGCTCAGGCACCTCGGAATGATCAACCTCGGCAGGAGTTACCCTGACAGCAATTGCTCTTCGGAGCGAACACGCAACAGTTAATGTTGCCTCCCCCTCCGCCGAGGTATGACAACCATGAGAGAAGGGATGCAGTGCATCAAGTGGAAGATCAGCGTCAACCGGATCAGAGGTACCCCGGAAACGAGGGGAGGAATGAGTACATAGAGCATCATCAAAGTTACTGCGTGTTCACCATAGAAGAGACAGACAGAAAGAGCTTGCAGCGCCGACACATGGAAGTAAATGCGGTAATGCCAGCAGTGATGAGGTATATGCCTTGGTCGGACCAGGAAATTACCTAGAGCATCAAAGATCATCCGAAGCTTATGCCAAGTCCTGGTTCGTATGCGCTGGTGTTGGATCCAACATTCATTGGGCCTAACATCAATGTGAGGTTCTCAAAGGTGCTAATTGACAATGGTAGTAGCATCAATATCATGTACTTGGACACGATGCGCAAGTTAGGTATCTCGGAGAACATGCTCCAAGCTACAAGGACAACTTTCCATGGCATTGTGCCAGGCATTTCTTGTGAGTCCATAGGCAAGGTCTGGGTTGACGTATTGTTCGGCACCAGAGATAATTGCCGAACTGAGAATTTGGAGTTCGAGGGTGTAAATTTGGAGAGCGCATATCGTCCGTTACTCGGCAGGCCAGCTCTGAACAAGTTCATGGCAAGTACTCATATCAGTTACTTGAAAATGAAGCTGCCCAGGCCAAATGGTGTGATTGCCATAACTGGTGATTTCCGACGTTCCATTGAGTGCGCGTCAGCCGGGTCTAACCTAGCCGAGTCACTCGTGATTGCACAGGAAAAGAGAAAGATCCAAGAGGTAGCGGCATTGGCTTAGTCCGTGCAGCAGTATATGCCGGCGCTGAGTAACCCGCATGGTAGTGTCTCACTCCAAGCGACAAAGGATACCAAGAAAGTGCATGTTGATGATATGTTCCCAGAGCGCACCGTAACAATTGCCGCCGGGTTAAATGACAAATAGGAAAGCGAGCTCATCAACTTCCTCCGTGAGAATCGGGATATTTTTGCTTGGTCCACACAGGACTTGCAAGGTGTTCCGAGGGAGTTGGCCGAGCACTCTTTGAATGTGAGACCCGGAGCAAAGCCGGTGAAGCAACCTCTCCGCCGCTTCGCCGAAGACAGGAGAAAGGTCATAGGAGATGACATAGCTCGGCTGCTAGTAGCAGGATTTATCATGGAAGTGCTTTACCCGGATTGGCTATCTAATCCGGTGCTGGTGGAGAAGAAGAAGGATGATCCGAACGTGGCAGTGGTTTGGCGCATGTGTATCGATTACACGAACCTGAATAAGGCGTATCCAAAAGATCCGTTCCCGCTGCCAAGGATAGACCAAGTCATAGATTCCACTGTTCGGTGTGAACTGTTGTCATTCATTGATGCATATTCTGGTTTCCACCAGATACCTCTAAACCCAAGTGATCAAATAAAGACTGTGTTTATCACCCCGTATGGGGCTTATTGCTATCGCACCATGCCTTTTGGTTTACGTAATGCAGGGACAACATACCAAAGATGTATGCAAAAATGTTTGCATGACCAAATTGGTCAAAATGTGCAGGTGTATGTGGATGATGTTGTCATAAAGACCAAGGAAAGCAAAACGCTCCTTGACGATATCAGGCAGACATTCCTGAACCTAAGGAGGTTCCGAATGAAGCTTAACCCAGAGAAATGTACCTTTGGTGTCCCGGCTACTCGGATTTCTTGTCTACGGCCGAGGTATCGAAGTTAACCCCACTAAAATCCGGGCCATAGAGCGAATGGAACTGCCGAAGTGCCTTAACGATGTCCAGAAGTTCACTGGTTGCCTGGCATCCTTAAGTCGGTTCGTATGTCGGTTGGGAGAAAAGGCATTGCCTCTCTATCAACTCATGAAAAAGTCGGACAAGTTCATTTGGACACCGCAGGCCAATAAAGCCTTTATCCAATTAAAGAAAATGTTAGCCACTGCCCTAGTGTTAGCCTCTCCGCTATCAAAGGAGCCAATGTTGCTCTATATAGCCGCAACAAACCGAGTTGTAAGTGCAGTAATTGTGGTAGAGCGCGACGGAGAGGGTAAGTCAGTGCAAAGGCCAGTGTATTACCTAAGCGAGGTATTATCCACATCGAAGAAAAATTATCCACACTATCACAAAGTGGCATATGGTGTGTACATGTCGGCTAAGAAGCTAAAACACTATTTTGAGGAGCACCCCATCAAAGGAATATGTGAGGCTCCCACATCCGAGATAATGAGTAACAAGGATGCAAGTGGCAGGATTGCAAAATGGGCAATTGAGCTAGACCCTTATGCGCCACAATATGACAGAAGAGAAGCAATCAAGTCTTAGGCTGTGGCGGACTTTTTTGTGGACTAGGCCGAGGTGCAATATGAACCACCATTACCAGATCTGAATTATTGGAGGATGCATTTTGACGGATCAAAAACAAAAAACGGGTTAGGCGCCGGAGTAGTACTTACCTCGCCAAAAAATGACCAGCTAAAGAATGTTCTACAGATCCACTTCGCAGCGTCAAACAATGTCGCCGAATATGAGGCACTTGTGCATGGGCTCAAAGTGGCAAAAGAAATTGGGATACGTCGGATCCAATGCTTTGGCGACTCGGATTTGGTGGTTCAGCAAGTTTCAGGGCTGTGGGATGCACTTGATCCAAACATGGCATTATACAGATTCCATGTGCAGAAGATATCTGGTTACTTTGAGGGATGCAAATTTTGCCATGTACCCCGGGTGGAAAATGAAGCTGCCGACGTATTGTCGAAGCTCGGATCAACCTGACAAGCAATTCCACCGGGTGTAGCATGAGAACACCTCAGAAAACCATCTATCAGGTCGTCCCCAGAAACCGACTCGATCTCCATCCCGGAATCCAGAGTCCGGAGCTGTACCCACGGACATTGACGTGGGAGGTGGTACGCGAAACCCGGGGACTGCTTCGCAGGACCCGGGGACTGCCCAGCGTGGTCCGGTTGAAGTTATGCCGGTGGATCAGATGGAAATTGATGAGGACGTGTTCCCTGTATGAGCTATACCAGCTTGGGCACTGCCCATATTTCAATTCCTGAAAGATGGAACCTTACCCGCTGAGGAGGTGCTTTCCAGGCAAACTTAGAGGAGAGCAAAAGCATACACGATCATCAATTCCGAGCTATACAAAAGGAGTGTGACTAATGTCCTCCAGCGATGTGTTGACCCGGAGGAAGGACTGGACATCCTCCGAGATATACATCAAGGGGAATGTGGGCATCATGCCTCGTCCAGAGCCTTGGTAGCAAAAGCTTTCCGTCATGGGTTTTACTGGCCAAGTGCCTTGGAACAAGCAGAAGATCTGGTAAGAAAATGCAATGGTTGTCAGAGGTATGCTACCAAGACACATATGCCAATATTGGAGCTCAAGATCATACCAATTACCTGGCCATTTGTCGTATGGTGTTTGGATATGGTTGTCCCCTTCAAACCAGCAAGACGGAACATGACCCACATCTTGGTCATGGTTGACAAATTTACAAAATGGATTGAGGTGTAAGAACATGTGATGGAGATACCATCGTGACATTCCTCAAGGATATCATCTTGAGACACGGTTATCCTCACAGTATCATAACAGATAATGGCACAAATTTTGCTGAAGGAGCATTTGCACGATTCTGCCGAGATAAGAAGATCCGGCTAGACGTAGCCTCGGTAGCTCACCCCACTTCAAACGGACAAGTGGAAAGATCCAACAGATTGGTATTATCCGGGATAAATCCCCGGCTCATTGAGCTGCTGCAAAGATCAACGGGGTGATGGATAGAAGAACTACCAGCAGTACTGTGGAGTTTAAGAACAACTCTGAATCGGTCAACAGGCTATATGCCATTATTTCTGGTATATGGGGCAGGAGCTGTATTACCAGCCGACATAGAGCATGACTCGCCTAGGGTCACCCAATACACAGAAGCCGAAGTGCAAGAAGCCCAGCAAAATGATGTTGATTTGCTAGAAGAAGCGAGAGAATTGACATTGTCCAGATCCGCCATATATCAGCAAAATCTCCGACGCTATCATAGCCGGAAAGTAAACCCCCGAGTTTTCCGGGAAGGTGATCTGGTATTCCCGTTGGTACAACATACTGCTGGCATGCACAAGTTATCCACCCCATGGGAAGGGCCATTCATTGTGAGCAAAGCATTGCACAATAATTCTTATTATTTTATCGATGCAAAACCACAGGAGAGAACAAGGCGGACAGGTCTGGCGAGGAATCTAAGCGTCCATGGAATGTAGCTCTACTTCGTCCTTTCTACACTTAGCAAAGAAGTGTATGTATCCGAGTCACTCATATGTCGGTATGTATGCCGGAAATGAGCTTATCAATGAAATCTTGGCACCTCGAGCAGTAACTCGGGGACTGCCTTAATGATACTTGTTATTTGTTTTCTGTGTTCATTATTTATGCGTCAGCTAGCATAAGTTGCTTCTGCCTAAGCTGTATTAGTAGTGTATGAGCACCAAAAACCCAACTCTTCGACTTGCTGCTGTCCAACAAGATTTGGCTTCATGGCAAGCAAGAGAACAAGTTTGGAATTGCGTAACACATGAAAAATGACTAAGGAAAGGAACTTAATCGAGCCGACGTTTTTTATTCGGACTAACCTTATGCTTACTCTAAATTTACTTTGCTGAATTATTTTGAGCTAATCCTAAAGTTTCCAAGTATTGTTAAGACAATTTTTGAAACTCGGACTCGTAAGTCATAAAACCGAAACAAGGTGGACATGTGCCGAGTGAAGAAATTGGAGAAACAAGAAAATGAAACTCGGGGACTACGCCCAAGTTAATCCGGCACAAAAACTTAGTAGCAAAATATTACTTATGTGCTTAATACAACTGCACCCGGCATACCGAGGATCTGATGAAATTCAAAGTGTTTCTAATCAAGGAGCAGCGGGAGGAGGTAATTCGGCACCAGCGGGTGCAGATCTAGCTTCGGCTTCAGCGTCATCTTCATCTTCCTCGACGTCCGAAGCTTCGTCCCCTTTGTCCTCACCCGAATCATCTTCGGCATTTTCGTCGTCGGCGGCGCCAAGGAAGCTTGGACCCTCATTCCATTGATGAATGGGGGCATATTCAATGAGGCTATGGGCGTAAGCCTTGCGCCGAGCTATCCACTCTGGGTCATTGGACCACCTAGATCCGGTGCGCATGCGTGCAAGGAGATTGAGGTCGATCTTCTCATACCACGTAAGCACGTAGTGGAGAACGATTTCTGCCCCGGCGCGTCTAGCAGATTCCCTCCAAAGGTCAAGATGGGTCTCGCAGTCCATTAACTTGGCGACGAGAGTTGCGGTCCCTTCCGGAGTATCTTCATCAGGATTAAAGGCATTGAAGATCCGGATTGCCACATCAAGAATGTCCTTGCCATAATTCTTCACAATTTCGACGCGAGAAGACAAGCTGACCAGCAGGTCCTCCATGTCATAAGGAATTTCTCTAGCGCCAGGAGCAATTGGGGTACCCCTCTGCTGGCGGAACTTGGCAACAACAGTGGTTGCAATGGCATTGCCCTCCGAAAATTTGTCTAAAAACAAGACAAGTGAAGCAACTAAGGAAAAGACAAGTAAAGCAACCCGGAGAGATTCATGTCGGCTGAAGGAAATGAACTTACGAGAAATGTGGCTGTGGATCCAGGTCAGCTCCTTGGTACAGTCATCACGCCTCTTCCGGAGTTGCGCAAGTTTAGTGTTCGCTGACTCAAGCTTGACGTCGCCCTCCTTAAGAAGTTCTTGGTCCTTGGCGATCTGGATGTTGAGACGCTCTCGTTCCTCAGTAAAGTCTTGGCCTGCTTTCTCCAGTTCGGACTTGTGCTACGCCTTGAGCTTCTTCATGTCTGCCTTAAGCTTGGCAATTTCTTCATCTTTGGTCCGGAGGAGGGCAAGCTCGCCGTCCTTCTTCTTGAGTTCAGCTTGGTGCTGCCCTGCTTGTTCGAGAAAATGCAGCATCATGTCAGGCACGGGCACACTATCTTCAAGAGAGGCTGAAATAGTTTGTTGACCCGACAAAGCCGAGGTATGAATATTTGCCGAGCCAAGGAGAAAAGGAGATAGAGAGCATCGCAAGGTTGAGCAAGAATAACCTACCCTTTATCTGGTCCAAGTTTTTCCTCATGAGGATATTCTCAGCCTCCACTCCAGCTGCGAAATCCGAACGATGGATTAGCTCGGCGGAAAAGACGAAGAAAAATGGAAAATGCCAAGGAGAAAACTTACCCCTTTTCTCGTGTTCGGGGAGAAGCGCAGTATGTTTCGCGCGTAGCATATTGTGGGTATCCAAGAGACGCTGAAACTCAGCGCTCCGGTGATTGTTGGTCACCTGAAAAAAGTACAAAAAGATAGTTTATTCATGTGCATATTCGAAGTGTACAAAATCCGGACCAAGTGTAACTTAACCCGGCTCTAGGTGTGTGCATGTTCGAAGTGTACAAAATTCGGGCCAAGTGGAACTTAACCCGGCTCTAGGTGTGTGCATATTCGAAGTGTACAAAATCCGGGCCAAGTGGAACTTAACCCGGCTCTAGGTGTGTGCATATTCGAAGTGTACAAAATCCGGGCCAAGTGAAACTTAACCCGGCTCTAGGTGTGTGCATATTCGAAGTGTACAAAATCCGGGCGAAGTGGAACTTAACCCGGCTCTAGGTGTGTGCATATTCGAAGTGTACAAAATCCGGGCCAAGTGGAACTTAACCCGGCTCTAGGTGTGTGCATATTCGAAGTGTACAAAATCTGGGCCAAGTGAAACTTAACATGGCTCTAGGTGTGTGCATATTCGAAGTTATTAAGGAGCTACTTTAATTCTCTAAAGAGCATCCGACTGAGTAACAAGTTACTCCCCCGGAGGCTCGGGGACTACTGGTTATATCACTAATATCTACTACATGCTAAGGAAAAGGCAAAGTAACGTACCTCCATCATCCGACCTGCAAGGTTAATTGCCTTGGCGGCGATATTCATTTGTGCAGCAAATTCGGCGGGACCGAACTTCTCCGGGAGATCATCATTGTGGACGAACTCCGCCTTGTTCTAGTTGTTAACGAACTCGACCAAGGTCGGAGGATATTGTTCGCCGCTAAGCATGTGGGGTGCAACTAGACCCTTAGCATGGGCTTCCCTCCTCTCAACCTGGGCAATGGCGGGGCTGGTGTGCAAAACGAGTTGCGCATCAGCTGGCTCGGCAGGGGTGTCCTTCGGCGGTGGAGTCTTTTTCGGGAGCATGGACGCAAGCGTACGCTGTCCAACCTCGATTGACGCTGCCCTGGTGGCATTAGGAGCCTTTTTGCCCTTTGGCTGCTGTTGTGAGGTTGAAGTTGCTGTGGCGGATTTGCCCTTAGGAGCTGCTTTAGTGCTAGCCTTGGTGCTACTGGTGCCTTCTCGCCGAGGCCTGGAAGACTCAGACGAGGCGGAGGGGCTTGGTGCTGCAGAAGGTGCTTGTGTTGTTGTTGCTGGTGCTGGAACCGAGGTTGGTGCTGGTGTTGGTTTTGGCGGAGGCGCGGTAGATACCTAGGCGGTGGCTGGGGCAACCGCTGCCTCGGCAGAGCTGCTTCCCCCTGTTCCGGGGTTACCCTCCTCTTGACGAGGTGGGCTAGAACCCGGAGTAGCCGCTGAGCCCTCCTGAATAGGGCTCAACGGGCGTGAATCGTTGCCACGAGGGGGAGAAGGGCTATGTTAGAGTGGTGAGGCGATGCCAGGTCCACTCTGAGGAACCTCCACCGCGGCCCCGCCGAATCAGATCATGAATGATGAGAAACTATAACAAAGGAAGAACAAGTGAATAGCAAAGGGATAAGTGACTTACTCATCCGAGGTCAAAGGCTCCTTGGGTTTCGAGCCCTCCGGGTTATGGCCTTAGTTGTAGGTTTGGTGGCAGCTTTGTCCGCGGACTTCTTTCGCCTTTTAGCTAGCGGAGAAGGTCCGGAGGAAGAAGCAGATGCGGCTCCCCTCTTTTCGGCGTGACCGGGACGGGCTCACTCGTGGCAAGGGGAGGATCTTCATGGATCTGCCCACCGGGGTTAGTGATACGTCCAAAACGTATCTACTTTCCCGAACACTTTTGCTATTGTTTCTCCTCTATACTTGTGTGATTTGGATGCAACTAATGCGGACTGACGCTGTTTTCAGCAGAATTGCCTTGGTGTCTACTTTTTGTGTAGAAAATCAACTATCAGGAAAAATCCCGGAAAATATGCCAAAAATCTTATTTCACCCGAAGACTCCAGGAGCCAGAATACGAGACGGAGAAGAGCCAGGGGGTGGCCACACCACCTAGTGGCGCGGGCCAGTCCAGGTCGCGCCAGGGGGTGGTGTGGGCCCCCTAGGCACCCCCTTGGCCTCTCTCTTCGCCTATAAGGAGCCTCTCTCTTCGCCAGGGGGTTCGACGTTTTTCCAGAAGGAGTTCCGCTCCGCCGCCACCACCAGATTCCACAAAATAGCACCAGAAACTCCGTTCTGGCACCCTGCCGGGACGAGGAATTGGAGGAGATCATCGCCATCATCATCACCATCGCTTCTCCATCGACCATCCATGTTTCCCCCATCTATGAGTGAGTAATCCCCCGCTGTAGGCTATGGGGATGGTAGGGATTGGATGATATCATTCATGTAATGGCATCAGATTGTTAGGGCATGGTGCCTAGTATCTTTTATTAGTGCTTTATGACTTTGTTGCGACTTGTTGTGCTTAATGCTTGTCACTAGGGCCCGAGTGCCATGATTTCAGATCTGAACATGTTATTGATTCATTATGATAGTATTGTTTTTGGTCTTATCTACAAGTTGTATACACACATTGTTGTCCGGAACCAATGGCCCCGAAGTGACAAAAATCGGGATAACCGGAGGGAATCGCTTTGATGTGAGGATCACATGTGTTCACGGAGTGTTAATGCTTTGCTCTGATGCTCTATTAAAAGGAGCACCTTAATTGCCAGTAGTTTCCTAGAGGCCCCGCTACAAACGGGCCGACAGGACAAAAGATGTTGTGCAAGTTCTCATTGCGAGCACGTATGACTATATATGGAACACATGCCTAGGATTGTCTAGTACTTGGATGATTTATCTTATTTATCTGCAATTGCCCTATGTTCTAATTGCTATGTGAATTGTCTTGTCCATGCAACGCCCGTCCATCCATCCCTATGCCTACCGCACTCGAATCCCACTGTTTACTGCTTTTGTTACTACTGTCTTTGCTTTACTACTGTTGTTACTTTACTATTCCTACTACAAAACTTTTGCTACTGATAAACTGCTGTGATCAAGATTGTTTCCAGGTGCAGCTGAATTGACAACTCAGTTGTTAAGGCTTATAAATATTCTTTGGCTACCCTTGTGTCGAATCAATAAATTGGGTTTCACTTCTCTCGAAAATACTGTGATACACCCACTATACTTGTGGGTCATCAAGACTATTTTCTGGCGCCGTTGCCGGGGAGCATAGCTTTATTTATCAAGCTCACTTGGATTCTCTATTGTTCGCTGCTATCCATCCATCATGGGTAAGTCTCGTGATGGCAAGGTTCCTATTTTAACATCCGCTACAAGAAGAGGTACGGTTCTGAACTCCTCTGTTGCTCTTGATTCACCGTCTGTTTTGAGTAAGTTCCTTACACCACCACATACACATGCTACACACACTACTACTACTGCTGAATCTGAAACTTCTGATCCTTATGATGCTGCTTCTACTGTGCTTGATAAGAGTGGTTCATTAGGTCCTTTCCTAGATGCTACGATTGCTAGAACTATAGCTAGAAATACCGAAACTCCTAATGAAGACACTACCACACCTGTTAGCTCACCTGAGTCTAGTGAGAGTTATGACATTGAAGATGGTTATGTTGAGATGACCGATGAGTTTATTAAAGAATGTAAGAACACCCATGATAGGAGCGCTGCTAAGAGTCTCCTTGAGAGGCGTACTATTAGACCCAAATTGTCTCCTATTGCTAAGTTTGTTGCTTCTCCCATAAACATTATAGATGAAGATTATGATTTCTCTCTCGATCTATCTTACATGGCTATTGTCGAGAAAGAACCTTTTTGTGGGACTAAGAATGAAAGTGCGGTAGCACATATGAATGAACTTTCTACCATGAGTGGCTTGTTTTCTGATGATATTAAGATGCGTACTTACTTTGTTGCTAAGATTTTTCCCTTTTCACTGAAAGGAGAAGCTAAAACTTGGTTTAGCAATTTACCTCCTAGATCTATTGATAGCCCTGAGTGCTTGATTAGTACTTTCCTGCAGAAATATTTTCCTCCCAGTGCTAGACATGCTATTTTGCAGGAACTTTTTGATTTTAAATAGGGAGAAAAGGAGTTATTGCCCGAATCTTGGGCAAGATTTTGTGCTTTGATTCATGCACAGGATGGAAGTCCATTACCTAAGAATGAGCTTCTTGATATATTTTATAATGGACTAACCAAGGAATCTAGGGCATACCTAGATAGTTGTGCTGATTGTGTTTTCAGGAATAGGACTCCTAAGGAAGTTGAGGAATTAATGGCTAAAATAAGCAAGAATTATGAAGATTGGACTCCTCCTAAACAAGGTATACCTGAAATAATTATACCTGAACCATCTATTCCCGTGCCTATTCCAACATCAAAGAAGAGGGGAGTTATTGAATTAAATGATGAAGTGATGAAGGAAGCTAAGAAATGTCTTAAGGAGAAGGGAATTAAAGCTGCAGATGTCAAGAATTTACCTCCTATAGAAGAATTATGTAAGCCTATTCCCTACTCATCCACTATTGAGGTACACTCTCTCCAACACTTTGATGAAGGTGATATCCCTTACTTTAAACCTCATGATCAATGCTTAGAAGAATTCGACATCTTTATTGTTAAGCAAGATAACTTTAATAAAAGGGTGCAAAATCATCTAATGGAAAACACTAGAGCTATTGTTGAGTTGAAAGATATTGTGGAAAGAACCTCTAATGATGTTAAAATGATTGTTAAACACTTTCAAATGGTTCAAACTCAAATAGATCAACTCGTTAAAGTGCAAAACGACTTGCTAGTTAATGCTGCTAAAGAAAAACATGCTTATGAAATTAGAACTAGAAGTGGTGCTGCTACCCAGGATCCTCTATATCCTGAGGGGCATCCCAAAAGAATTGAGCATGATTTTCAATAAGCTGCAAATAGTGGTTATACTCGTAAGAAAAGGAAAAAGAAACATAAAACTGTTGTAGAACCCTCTGAACCTGGTATAAATCCTAATAGTATATCTATCTCTGATGCTGAAGCTGAAAGTGGTAATGAAGAAAATGTTGTTCCTAATGAAGAAAAAGTTGAAGAAGAACCTGAAAACCACACTAAGAATACTAAATACACCAAAGAAGATTTTATTGCTAAGAAACATGGTAGTGAAAGAGAACCTTGGGTCCAAAAACCTATGCCTTTTCCTGATAAGAAACACAAGTCAAAGAAGATGAACACTATAATAAGTTTTGTGAGTGGATGAAGCCTTTATTCTTGCAAATTCCTTTGACTGATGCTATTAAATTGCCTCCTTACTCAAAGTATATGAAGGACATTGTCTCGAATAAAAGGAAGATCCCTAATGAAGAAATTTCTACTTTGCTTGCTAATTATTCCTTCAATGGTAAGGTTCCTAAGAAACTTGGAGACCTACGGATTCCAACTATCCCTTGCTCTATTAAGAACAGTTATGTTAGAACTGCTTTGTGTGATTTGGGAGCTAGAGTTAGTGTTATGCCTTTCTCTCTCTATAAGAGGCTTCAACTTGAAAAATTAATACCAACTGATATATCTTTGCAAATGGCTGATAAATCTACCACTATTCCTGTGGGTATATGTGAGGATGTACATGTTCAAGTGGCTCATAATTGCTTGATATTAACTGATTTTGTTGTGCTTGAAATGCCTGAAGATGATAATATGTCTATTATTCTTGGGAGACCTTTTCTTAATACTGCAGGATCTGTTATTAATTGTAATCAAGGAAAGGTGACCTTGAATGTTAATAAGAAGGAACATACTATCTATTTCCCCAAGAAGATTGAAAGGACTTATGGTTTGAATTCAATTGAACATGTTGAAGGCATTCAAGTTGGAGAAATATATTGTCCCATACTAAGAGAAAAATTTGAAACTATTATGATTGGGACCATTGCTATCAAGGTTGAGGTAACATAATCATTAGTGGAGTACAAAGTTTTGTCTCATATGCAATTGTTTTGGTAGCAAGACTTGATCAACCTTGTTAACAAAAGGATTCCATTGAACAAAACAATGTTTTCATTATGATTATCTCCGTTTATTTCTATCCTTTGCATTTTAGTCTTTGCTTTCGTTTAGTTTTCCTTTTGTTGTTAGTTTCTTGCATGTTAGAGTGTCTTAGAACTTCTGTAGTTCTAGCCTTGTTTTGTCCTTGCATCATTTCCCAAAAAAAAATTTGTCTTTTAGAAAATCATTCTTCTATTTCTGAAATATGCCCAAAAATAAAGAGTCTCGAAAAATTCCAGAAAATTCATATTAATTTTTTACGTGAAAAAGGGGCAGAGGAGTACCTGGGAGGTACCCGGGGGTCCCACCAGGCAGGCACACCACATGGTGGCGCGACAAGCCTTGGGTGGCGCCATGCCCTGGTGTGGGCTACCCCTAGCCCCCCACTAACTCTCTCACCTGCCACTTTCTTCTTTCTCCCGAGTAAGCTCCAGTTCATAGCTCAAAATCGCGTTCTTGTTGTGCTTGCTCTCGATTTTTTCGATCTCTTTGCTTAGCCCATCTTTCTTGCTGACATTTAGAGCATTTGTTCCCTGGTATGTGACTCCTCCCCTTGTCCAAGTAGATTTGTGTTTAGTGGATTATATGTTGAGTATTTTGCTGCTGTAGGTGACTGGTTATGAGAGCTTGTAAGCTTGTTTGATGCTTAGAGATATAGTTTTGATGCATGTTTAGGCCTCTTGCAAGTCCCTATGAGTAGAATCCTTCATTATATTTACTTTGCAATCACTTGTTTAATAGGTGTTTAAATTTCAGAATAGAAGATGAGTGTACACCACCTAAACCAACATGAGCTTTGGGTGCCTGAGGTCATGAAGGTCCACTGGGAAGAGGAAGTTTTTCCTTCCATTTGTCCATGCTCTGAGTTCATGAGAGTTGCAGGAATTCTACAAGATTTCCACACTTTGGTTTCTAATGCAGGGTTAGAGCACTTTTTGGAAGATGAACCTTGTCAATTTGTGAAGCTAACCATGTCTGTGGTGCAGTACTTCCAATTTAGTCACTCTTTGCCTAACCCCATGGTCCATTACAAAATTTACAATATAGCTGTCAACCTTTCTCTTGATGATTTTTGTGCAGCTATTAAGGTACCTCAATGGGGATCATGTAGAAAGATTAAGGAGAGACCTGAACCACTCATGGATTTATACGCAGAAATTTGCCAAGGGAGTACCTTCTCGAAGGAGAGTGGAAAAATCCGTAACATTCATCTTCCCTCCATTCGCTACTTTGCCTACTTTATTGCCAAGTGTGTTCTTGCTAGGAAAACTGCTAATAAGTTATCTTCATTTGATCTAGCATTCATCTCTGCTGCTCTTAGACGAGATAGGTCTTATAACTTGGGTGCTTTGATAGCTTTCCGTCTTGCTGCTAACCGTGAGAAAGGTGGAATTTGTGGAGGCCTCATTGCTTCTCGTTTACTAGCATTGCATGGTTTAGTGCCTCATCATCTAGACCTACAGTTTCCCATAGAAAGGCTTGATCTTAATTCCATGATACAGCATAAATTTGTTTCCTTGTGGGCTAGTATGAGTGAGTTATCTTATGAAATAACCTTTCTCAAAGCTGGTTGGAGAAAGAGCAAGTCCAAGCGTGTTGTTCTTTTGCCTGCACCTGTTTTGTTTAACCTTGATAACATGGAAGGATAGTCCCTCACTGAGGAGGAGCTTGACACGTACTTGGGGGAGTTCTCCCAACAGGAGCAGGATACTAGAAGGGAGGTCACGGATGATTCCGCCCAGCCCTCGAATGAGGGAGAGTCTTCATATCAGCAGCCCGCTTATGATTGGGGAGCTTCTTCTTCCTCTCATGGGCCCAGCTACGATCATTCTTACCAAGATCCGCCCGCTTGGAACCCCTATTCGTACATGGATTGATACCCACTTAGGCCAAAAGCCTAAGCTTGGGGGGAGGTACGCCGACACCGCACTCATCTCCATATCATGTTGTGTCGGTACTTTGTATATTCATGTTTTCGTTCTCTTTTTAGTTTTCGTCCTTCTTTGCTTTTGCTTTCTAAAAATACAAAAAGACAAAAAATATTTCTGTTGTTTCTCTTTGGTTTGCTTCTTCTTTTTGCCTTGGTTTGCTTTTCCCTTTTTGCTTTGTTTGACCTATTCGAAAAACCCAAAAAGATTTTGCTTTGCTTGTTTTTCTCTCTTGGTTCTTATTTAAAACTTGAAAACACCAAAAATATTTGTCGTTCTTCTTTGGTTTTTGCGAGTTTGCTACAGGGTTCGGCAGTCCTCAGTGGATATTGGTTTCATATTATTATTCAAGCCACACAAGTAAAGAGCAATAATGAGGATCAATGACAACTTGAGGCGTGGTAAGAGGCTGGTAACGAACTCTATTTGTTTTCATTTTTGTACATATACTCATCACTGTGGGCTTGCTTAGTCCGTTCAAGTAGGGTGTATGTTATCTTTGGATGCTTAGTAGTTCTTGCTTTCTTATGATTAGCTCCAGCTCGCTAATAGTTTGTAGCATGTCTTATGAATGTTTGCTTGGATTGCTCTATTCATAAATTGGTATGACACCGTGGTATCCTCCTCTGAATGTTTCATTTTAATTGACTTGGCACATGCTCACGCATGCACAGGACTGTGATAATCAGTTAAGCCTTGATGAATTATTTTGCCTTGAGGATCTTGAATCACTTTCATGCCATGAGTAGTCATGTTTTGTTGCAAGCATGATAATGACAGCTATTGCTCTCCTGTTTGTCGCTCCCTTACTATTGCTAGCCTTCACTTCCACTGAGTGTTTTACTCATGTTTCCAACTCCTTAAACCAAATATTTCCAAAGTGTCCACCATACCTACCTATTAGCATCATTTGTGTAACACCCTCGAATTGGCCCTATGCAAGTTTTAACACTTCCTGCCAAACCCGCATAGAAACGATTCAAGGACGCCCACCAGGCACTTGCGTGCGGGTGGAGCACGAAGTAATACCATTACACATTAGTCCACGATGGAACCCACAGAACATATATATACAACAACGACTCCATGAGTCAAGAATACAGATATACTATACAAAGATCCAAATCACCTTGAAAACGATAGAGCGTCCGACTACGGACAAGATGCAAATGGGGCTAAGAGCCCTGAAGAATAACCAATGGCGTCCATAACCCTGCTCCTTCGTGGGCCACAGTCCGGCGTAACCCTCGATGGTGGAAGCGAAGGCGGAGAGAGAGGTGATGGCGTTAGCCGGAAGATGGTGCGGCTGAAGCTCATACGTGTTGAGCCAGTCGTGGAAAAAATCGCTAACAGGGAGACCGAACCCACGTTGGAAGTGGGAAAGGAATACCACATACTCACCCGAATTGGGTGAGGGGGCAAGCTCCGCGGCGGCGAGGCGGGTGATGACGCCCTCCGGGATACGCCTGGTGCGATACAGCCAGTCAAGGTCATCCTGGCAAACCCAGGACCCAGCCCAAGCTCCGCGGTCGGCGTTCCCAGCGTCCTCCTCCATTTCCTGCTCCGCGACGGTGAGCTCCTCCTCTGTCATCTCAAGGTCACTATCCTCACTGGCGCTAGCGGCGGTGGGTGGCAGTGGCCTGGACTAGCGAGGACCCGTGGCGGAGGAGATGCGTGGAGGAGGCGGCGACGCTGGTGCGCGAGGAAGCGGTGCGGCGGCGGCGCAGCTACGCAAGTGTGGTGGCGGCAGCACTGTCGCTGGGAAGGAGAAGGAGAAGAAGAGGCAGAGGGGCGCGAGAATGGGGAAAAGATCCAAGGGGCGCGCCCCTCCCCTATTTAACCACGCCCTTGAGGGGTAGTGGGATCGCGCTGTGCGGACGAGCCACACGGTGTGGCCGTGTATGACCCGGATCGACCAATCGGCGATGATCCACAGGAAGGGGCACATGGCGCAGCGGATCCCACGACGCGACGTTATGATACAGTTAACGAGGAGGCAGGCACGATGTGACGTGTGCTACAGTAAATTCTGACAATAACTACGACGGTTACTGTCGCAGGCCCTTAAAATGAGGCAAAGTAATGATTACCCTCCACGTGGGGAAGCGTACGAGAGAAGGAAGAATAACTTGAATAAGTATGGGGTGACCCGACCAGCGAGTGAAAACTCGGAATGTGCCAAGGGAAAGCAAACCCATGGAATCCGAACTATGAGATAACTCGGAAAAGGAGCAAGGGGCTCGGTAAAATTGAACCTGCTGTGGCCTTAGCGACTAAGGCAGCTAAGACCGCACCAGCTTCGGAGACTAATGTTGGGGGGATACCCCCGGGTAGGGTCACGCTGGGGTATAAAGGCCAAATTAGCCAAGGTACGGCTAGGTCAAAGCAAGAGCTGGCCGAGTCACCTCAAGGCAGGCCGAATCACGGGGTAACCCGGACGAGGGGATGTCAACCTAAATCGGTCTCAACCGACTTATGCCGTATGTCGGTAAGATGAACCTAACTTGTATGCAGGTACAGGTATGGCCAGATCAACTAGGTACGATCCGGGTTATATCAAGCTTGTAAGAGAAGGAAGGTATCTCGCTGGTCAAAAGGTGACCACTGTGTATAGAGCATGAGCGAAGCAGGAAGAGGCCAGGACCACCGAGGCGTGGCCAACAAAGGTGACGATGCCTATGTCCGATGACGCGGGCGCCGCAGAGGCTCACGTAGCCTCTATATGGATGACGCTGGGCAAAAGTGACCCGGTCGGCTTACTATTTTGGGAGGAGGCATATTCAAGGAATATGCCTCCACGTATGCCCTAATTGGAGACCAGGCTACCCCTATATAAGGAGGGCTAGGGCCTCTGTAGAAAGGGTTGATCTCTAGAGGATTGTGTTTTACTAGTGTGTTCCTGAGGGCTAGCTAGTTGTGAGAGTAAGAGAGCTTCTTCTTCCTCCTCTCCCCAATACAGCTCAAGGAGCACTTGTAAATCGTGGAAGTGAATCAAATATAAAGCAACTATGTGTGGAATCACCACACTATCCCTCCCTGGATTCCCCTAGTGCATTTAGTCCCCACCTTTAGCCTATCCATGGCATCTGCCGTGACACCACCACGACAAAATCAGCAGCGCAGGTGATCCTGGACGACGAATCGAAGATGCCCCGTGTCGGGTGGCCCCGTAGAACTCCGGCAAAAGGGCGTGGCATGTCGGAATTGGGTCGACGAGCAGTGGATAACTAAGGTCACGTCGTCGACCATCTCGAGCTACAGGGCAACTTCAACGAGGTGCGGTGGGGCTCGGCGGGCGACGGAGAAGCGAATCCCTGTTGCAGCTGGCCGGATTTGGCCGCGGCGTGCCAGAATCACGCCGACGGCAAAGCGGGTGGGCGATCGGGGTGGCAGGAAAAGCCAAAATAGCGGTTGGAGAAATGTGTGGCCGGTCGCTAGTTTTTACACCACTAGCCCAAGTGGTGTAAATTTACACCACGTGCCACTTTTGGGATTTTTTTGAATATGTACACATATATTACTTGTATTTATAACTGTAGCAATATAAATATGAAACGCATACAACTAATATAAAACAAGGAGCACACAAACGATTGAATAGCTGCAAACCTTTCTCGCCGCAACTACTAAGGACCCAAATCCTTCGCCGTCACTAGAGAAAAAGAAGATCACCAGCAGCCGGTCCACACTTTCAAACCGAATAAACCTCTAGCCAAAAGGCGTCAATGAGCCGCAATAACCACCAGGCTCGTAAGACTACATCTAGGCTGCTGCTATGGAACATCCCGGAGGAGCCCTCCGAGCATATTCAACCGGATCCGTGGCTAGCGCCACCCCGGCTATTAAGCGACTAGATCCTCCACCATCCACCACAAACCAACAACAATCCGCACCGCTGCACTCCAAGACCACCAGGACCAGTTCAGCGACGAGATCAACACCACACGAAGCTGAATCACTTTCTTTCCACCTACAACATCTAATCTAGCCATTTTTTCTGGCTTGTATATGACATGTTTTTTATTGCACCCAGACCATCTGATCAAGATGCTCTCATAGGCCTGATGCCCGTCCGAGATCGGCCCACACCGGCCTGCTATATGCTCGTCTTTACCATATTACCCTTTACCCTATTTTTGTTTGCTTTGACCTCGCGTCTCCTAACTTCTCATCCTCACATTCCAAAACCTCTCAAAACCCTCGCTCGCCTCCGCCGCCGCCTCCGCCTCCGCAGCCGATCCCAAGCAAGATGAGGTGAGCGGAACCTGAGCGCCCCCTCCCGATCTAGCGTTTCCCTCCCGATCTAGCGTCTCCCTCCCCTCTCCCGTTCTGATTCGGCTTTAGATTCTGTGCAAAGTGCGGAGGTCGTATTTTCGAACCGCGTGAATGGATCTGGAGGACTCGTCGTCTCGCGGCCCTGCAGGATTTTTCGCTTCCCTGTGTTTAGTTGGTCAGTTTAGGCTGTCTGATATCGGCGTTCTGACGGTGCTCGACTGGGTGCGTTGTTTTTTCTATGGCGTCTTTAGGGTTGGAGGTTTCCGTATTTGACTGCCTTACTGGCGATTTAGGCGATGCGGAAAGTTTGAGCTATTTGGTAGCCTTTCTATAGCTTAATTTAATTTTCTGAGAAAATTTAGATGATTTCGTTTTTACGGCAGTCCAATCTTGTTAACTGTTTTATTTGTGTTTTTAATTGTTGTTCTGCTGCCATTTTGACCGAACATGACATCGGTAATTCTGTTACTCTGCTTCTTAGGCGTGACTGTTACTGCTGCTGTGCTTAATAGAGTTAGAAGCGTGATCTCCTGGGATTTGAGTTTTTTTTGTAAGTTCTGTGTGTTCACTGTTCAGATCTTGTGGTATGTTTCTTCCAAAAGAATCAAATGTATCTCTTCTGGCAACCTTTAGTTTTACTTCGGGTTTCTACATGCAGTTTGTGAGTGTATTGGATCTTGTTACTTGGTTGCAATCTCTGGAAATGTCTCTGACTAGTAGTTTTGCATATCCATGAGGTGTTATTGCATTTTCTGACCAATTATTTATCATCTATGAGGATTATATTATATTTTTAATCTATTGTTTGTGACTGGTAATTTGCTAGCGATAATTTCAAATTTGTTTTTGTCATTGCGAATATTTCTTATAGTGTAGGTAAAATAGATCATGATTGCAGGTTATATTATGCACACAGGTACCATTATGTTATCTTTCTATATGGGCTGATATGTAAACTGTGAAGGTATATGGTATAGTTTGCTATCTGACAAAAGCTTTAATACTCCCTGTGTCCTTAAATTAACTGACTAACTTTATCTAGATACACATGTATCTAGACAAATTTGAGGCAATTAATTTGGAACAGGGGAATGTATTATATATATAATGATTATTACTAACATGTTAATAGCAATGTGTTAATGAGGTTAAAGAAAAATTTGATTTTAAATGGTATAATTTTATGCTTTGTCATCTTGATTTTTACTACCTCTGTCCCAAAGCTTAAGGCTTATATTTTTTCAAACGTCAAACTATGTAAACTTTGACCAAGTTTTTAGAAAAAAATATTAATATTTACTATGGAAAATTTGCTAGAGGACACCGTTATTTCCAGGCGTTTGCCGAAAAACACCGCTGGAATGTGTCATTGCTGAGTACCATTACAATTCCGTGGCACATTTGCCAGAACACACTACATGCCCCAAAATGGAAAGTTTGACTAGTTTTTTTTCGGGATGACCATCGTATGTCTGGTTTTGAACACTTTTTCTTTTCTCTAATTCAAATTCACCACATCCAGCATAAGCACAAACCGAATGTCAATTCTAGTACTCCGTAGTAGATGAACTAATGTCCATCCTATGCAAATGAACGGGGACATGAATTTGAGACTATGATCACTCACATCAACTGCGAAAGTATTTTGGGAGAAAAGTAATCGTCGGGCACCTAGGCCAAGTCGCCACCCATGGCAACATGCAGCTTCCTGCTCCAGCAGGAGGGCGACAATGACTGCAGACACGAGCGCCAGTGCATGGCCCGGACGGCTCATGGGGGGGGGGGACCACACGCCCTGTGGCTGGCCAACCTGGGTATACCTTACTAGATGACGCGGGATCAGAGACTAGACTATACGGTTGACGAGGGAATACCTTGCATTTCAATTAAAATTCTAGACATATTTGTGAAAAGGTAATCTGAAAGGTCAAACTTTTCGTTTTTGGATGTACAGTGTGTTCGAGCAAATTGTCACGAAATAATAATGGTACTGGGCAAAGCCACATTTCAACAGTGTTTTGGCAGACGCTGGAAAATACCTCTTTTCTGTAGCAATTTTCCCTATTTACAATATGAAATCCATACCCTATACATCATGAAACATATTTTCACATGGTATCTATATAATATCATAGTTCTTGATAGTTTTTTCTAAAAGTTTGGTCAAACTTTTCGTAGCTTGACTTTATATGAGCCTTAAGCTTTGGGACGGAGGTAGTATTAAATGGTACTAGTAAATGTGATATCTAACTGTTCAATATCTCCATTGCAATATTTAGTAGTTTTTATATGTGTTTTAATAGCTATGTGTGTGCATTCAGCAGAGTACTTGTTTGTTCTTTTTGTTTGAATGCATTAACCTGCTTGGCCATGCATCATATTGTTCTACTAGGAATATGATTGATATGATGCAAAACATTCGAGTGTGCTGTTATGTTCTGCTTTCTAAGTGCATCTAGAATGTGCTAGGTGTGTCAGATGTACTAGGATACTAGGCATTCACAGCCACACGATCGAAAAATCAGTGGCCCAAATATAAAGAGGTACAACTCATGCACACTTTATAATAACCCCTGCAGTTATGCTATACCAGCAAACATTCAAGGGCTCACAAGAATTTCACCTATGGTTGAGCACAGTTCCAAAAATATTTACAATTTTTTCGTTTAGTTTCACTATTTCTTTAGAAAAATCAAGCATATTCTACACTAATAGTTCTGCAATTTTTTTAGCATTTCACAGTAATGTTTGCACAAATTTGACATAGATTTTCGTTCATGTTTTTTATCAGGGCAGTGTTTCATACAATTTTCTGGTAGGTTTTGTTCATGTTTCACATGTTCATCTGAGTTAGACACAAACCACTATTAAACTTTGTTGTAGCACGCATGGAAGTTTAAAAAAAGAAACCATACTGAGACCTATACAAAACCTACTTGTACAAAATGATGGTTCTGATAAGTTCCTTAACTCATCCATTCGAATTTTCAACAAATGAATTTTTTCGTTTTGAAGAACATATTCAGCATTGATGTTGTTTTGAAGAGCTCATCGAGACGAAGAGGATGGTGAAAACTGATCCTGAATCAGACACCTGATTCCAAATAGTATTTTCGTTGTTGGGCTATACTTTTAAATGCATACATTAAATGATGGGAAAAATGGGAGTGGACTGCGGGTTAAATTTGGTAAAGCTCAGGGTTGTAAGTGCAAAACCAAGTAAATGACATACCTAGGGGCATATTATATGTCCCCTGCTATCTGTCTGTATGGTTGAATTTCCCAATGCCCATTTTTGCGTATTTTGTTTTGCCTAATTACTTCACTTAAATTTTCTTGCATATATAATTGTTGTTCCTTCTATTCTTAACCGGTTGTAAACATTTATTTTAAGTAACTTTTGGGAGAGATATTTCACATCCAATGTGGGTTTCTTGATAATTTGTATTATCTTCTGTAGTCGGCACCCTGAAGTTAGGTGGGCCCAGAGGATTGACAAGGTGTACATCACAGTACAATTGCCTGATGCAAAGGATGCCAAGGTCAATCTGGAACCTGATGGTGCATTCTCTTTCTCTGCCACTGCTGGAACTGATGGGAACTCGTATGAATCAAAACTAGATTTGAATGGCAAAGTAAATGTCGAGGTAATAAATATCTATATTTTAGACTATACTGCAAGTTCTGATCCTATTTAATTGCCACAAGTTTGGGCACCTAAACTTGGGCCATTAAATTGGATCGGATAGAGTGCAATATTAGTAACTATCGTCATGTATGTTGAATCCTCAGTTGTCAAAAAAGATGTGTTTTTTCTTATTTTTTAGTCCTTTGGTCTTTTACTCTACAGGCAAGCAAAATAAGTGTTGGTGTCAGGTCCATATTCTGCATTGTCGAAAAAGCTGAGGCCAAATGGTGGAATAAACTTGTTCGTGATGATCAAAAGGCGCCACACTTTGTGAAAGTTGATTGGGACAAATGGGTTGATGAAGATGATGATGGTATGCTACCTACCAAACGTGTTCTATTTACAGAAGCAATAAGTTGGTATCCTATATAACTAAGAAGATCACCCCCACTACCATATTTCTCTCAACATGCAGCTATGCCACCTCAGCGGCCCCACCATATCACCCAACTCACATCCACATCAGCCCATGGAAGCAATAAGTTGGTATTAGTGATAATAGCCTAGTTTAAAACTTCTAGAAATAATTGATGATTAGCTCTAGGGCCGGTAGTGAAGGAACGTTCTTAATACCTGGTAAACTAGTACCTTTCCGTTGTAAATGTGTGTGTGTTCAGTAACGTTGGATGATCTTGCAGTCAGCTCTTTCTCTGACGTTATGTCACTAAAAGCTTCATATTCAAACTCGCTTGATACAATAAAACGGTTTTCTGCTACTTCTACATCTTAGTACTTACATACTTATGAAGAAGAAACAATAATTCTTTGAGGCGAGAAGACCCTAAGGCTTTGTTAATAGACAGCTGATTTTTTTGCCGGTAAATAGATAGCTGATTTTTGCAATCAATTTTCTATGGTTAAGATAGAGAACATACTTTTGTATATATTTACTGCTGAATTGACTAGACATTATTGCTTGTCCCTGTACACATTTTGACATTCATCTTTTCTTGTCTTAGGCGCTGATATAAATGTTGATGGGATGGACTTTGCGGTAAGTTCTTTTTAAGGTTTTTCTGTCGATTGATTGAGTGATATGCTTTGTTATGATGTTCTTCATCTCCTTTTTGTAGAACATGGGAGGTATGCCTGGCATGGGTGGTATGCCTGGCATGGGAGGTATGCCTGGCATGGAAGGTTTGGGAGGCATGGGTGGCATTGGTGGTATGCCTGGCATGGGCGGTATGGGTGATTTGGCCAGTATGATGGGTGGTATGGGCATGCCACCTGGTATGGGTGGTATGGGGATGGATGAGTTCGACGATGAGAGTGATGAAGAAGGTTGGTACTCTGGTACCTGTTCCCAGTTTCAAATTATGCTTGATATGTTTCTTAGCTACAGGATATCACAGACATGTTTTCTCACATATCCAAATTAGGATGTGTTCTTGGGCATATTATTTTGGTATGGTGGTTATATATAGTTGAACCTACCTGATAAATCGATTGATTATTCTCTCGTGTTCATTAGAATTTGCCAAATTGGTTGCCACTAAAATCTCTTGATCATAAATGAGAGGCTGTGCCTTGAAATCCACAAATTTTTTTCCATGCAATCCCCATAAGGTAGGGATAGGGTTCCACTATCATCAGATAACGAAACAACCACAAAACACAGGTTTAAAGCTTCTGGAGCTAACCACAAACAAAAGCTTAACAGTTTCTCTAGCCAAGCTATCCACAATTATTTGGTACTAATATAGTAATAGCAGTCATCATTGGAATTAATAAAGTAAATCTTCCAATGTCAGTGTCCTGGGGAAATATGTTATGCCTGCTGTACAGTTTAATTTTTTCCCTAGAAAGAGATCTACATAATGAGTATTGAAACCACAATAGGAAGTGAAATGACCTTAAGTAGAGAATTAAATTTGGAACTTAAGACTACTGTTTACTTAAAAATATGCAATCTACTGTTGAATATTAGTATCATTAAGAACTTAATTGTTCTCGAGAATTTGTGAGTGAGACTAAGAAGCATTTTGCTTGGCGTGTAACTACATTAATGAAATTCATTTCAGTAAACCTGTACTACTCCCTCCGTCCTGAAATAAGTGACTGGTTTTGTCTAGATTCGCATGTATCTATATACTAAAACACGTCTAGATACACGTGAATCTAGACAAGCTCAAGTCACGTATTTTGGGACGGAGGGAGTACTTAATTCCTGTAATTCCTTCAGACGTGGTGGAGAATACAAAGACAGGCACTTGTGCATAGAATAAAAAATGAGGGTGAGGGTAGGCTCTACTGAATTTGGCAACTGCTAGACAGGCTTTTTTTGTTTAAGTAGCAAGCATGTCATATTGTCATTTAAGTGATGTCAAATCAATGGGTTTAATGTTTAAGTGTATTCTGATAAGCATATTGATGAAAGAACCTACACACTAGAAGAGGTCTAGATACACTTTTTTCACTAAGCGAAAACATCTTATATTATGAAACGAAGGGAGTAGTACAGATGTCCTGTGAATCGGTCCTGATATTGTTATTTTTCTTCAGTCTTAAAACCTCAAGATGAAGGGAAGGCAGATGCAGCCGAAAAGCCTGAGGAGCTGGAAGCCAGAGCTGACACAGCTCAGGGCAACTGAAGGCTTCCTACTCGATAATCCCTACTCAAATTGTATCCGTGTTTTTATGAATCTGCTGAACTGACACTTTACCCCCTGGTCGGGATTGGTGATCTCTTTTGTAAGATGATGGTATGCCTTGATACTTGTGGTCCAAGTAAGCATCTGACTGTCTGTCGGCATATTATGATATCTAAGATTGTTTGCATACGCTGATGGTTCTAAAAGACAATGTGTGCTTAGCCAGTTTTTTAGACGCTTCATGTCTACAGTCATGCAGCTTGTCTTGGCTGACTCCCACCTGATAGGGAAGAAATTTGAACTGCAACCCTAACATCAGAATATATGAACCTGTAAAGATTTGAATTGAGGTGGTAGTATAACTTTGACCATCTGTTTAACTATCAACGTATGGAAATCATGTCATGAAAACTATAAGAAGTCGTTTGGTATCCATCATTTGGGTTTGGAATCCTGAAATTCATTTTGTAATTACATCCCTATGCTTTTTGGTTGGCATGAAATCGGACTGTTATTTTATTTGGAAAATCCATCAAAATATGTGTAAACCTAATTCCTATCTCAGACCCATCATTTGCAAACTCTGGTGGTGACCAAACATGTGGGTGTTTTTAGAATCATCTCATTTCTACTAAATGAAATGAATACCTAGGTGCCAGACGATCTCTAAGAAACTTTATTTGAATCCAACTGTTCAATTCTGTCTAGAAATAAATGACATGGATTTGTCTAGATTGATTTGGATGATAGATAAACCTGAATCTGAAAATTAATTTGGATTGGAGGGAAGTGGTTCTACATGTGATATTGAAATATTGCAAGTGGTTATATGTGAATGTTTGTTAATTAAATTAATTAACAAAATTCTGGATAAATTTAATAAAAGAGTTTTATTAAATGAGAGAGCATTAAACTTGGAGAATTTTAATGCGTTTAAAGTGGAGACTTTAAAAGGAAATGTGAAGAGGCATTTTAATGTGGAGGGAGTTACCACCACATGAATGGAGAAGGTGAGGGGTCACCTCCATGAGGCGCACATTTATTTTGAGACGGAGGGAGTAATACATCTGATTATGTAAATATGGACAGAGGAAGTGTATCTTTTTTTTTGAGATGGCCCAGAGATATCTCTTTTCTAGTCTATACCCAAATAAATGGACATGATATATACAACCTAGGGCGTGATTGGTACCCAGCATGAAGTGGGCTATTTGGTAGGCTGGGCGCATTTGGCGTTGTGGCCAGCGCACAGACAGGCCTGACGAGCGAATTGGGGCCTCGTTTTCTCAAGCACACATGGAGAAGCGCGGGAGACGTGAGCCATAACTCCTTGCTCCGCTCGCTCGGTATTGTCACTGTCGTAGTGGCACACTTCTTTTTGAAGGAAATATGCCTAGAGGCAATCATAGAGATGATTGTATTTCATGTGTATCCATGAATTTTTATAATATTCCTTGAATATCCATATACCAGCAACTTGTATTGATTGACAATTATGTGAATTGTTTGTGAAACTCTTTACTTGTATGATTATCTAATAATTGTCCCTAGTCGGAGTTCATGTGAGGACACACGTGAATATTAGACTAGCATATTGATTGGTTGATGACTATGTTTCGCAAGTCATAGACATGGAGATGTCAAACCAATGATGTGGACACATGTTATGAACATGGGATTGGACTGACCCAACTTGAGACTAGCAATAATACTTGCAGCTCTCTCTACACATCATGTACGTTTTGTCCTTAGACCTGAGATTGTCGCATGTACTTGAGATGTGGATCGACCTACTTTGGGGTTATCAAACACTACTCCGTAACTGGGTAGTTATAAAGGTAGCTTTCGGGTTTGTCCTGATACATGCTGCAAGACACCGGTCAATCAAGATGGGATTTGCCCCTCTCTACTTGAGAGAGATATCTCTGGGCCCCTCGAGTGATCGGATCCAGAAATGCATGGCCGTGCTACATATGGTTAAGAGTTAACCTAGTAAAGGGATTCTGAATCACAGTATCGAGAAAGAGAGGTCAGCTTGGAGCTAGACCAAATATCATGAGGCAAAGGGAAAGACATGTACTGAACCTTGTGATGGTTCGTCCGAATGATCTTTATATGCGTTTAGGAGTTGGCACGTCTTGCTAGAGGCCGCTACCAACTATTGACAGAGTAAGTGCACTCGTGTCATGTCTATACGTGTATGAACCTATAGGGTCACACACTTTAGGGGCTGGAAGCCTAATGAGGATTGGATCCGAATTAGACCAGGCTTAGGCTGCTAATGGGCTGCTAATGTAGAAGCCCACCAGGGATGCCTGTATAAGAGAGAGTGAGGCGAGCTGAATAGGGTTGAGCATTCCACCCAGCCGCCACTCCTCTTCCGCCTGTGTTGCATGTGCAGACCTAGCAGTCTGGCGTGTGACGGCTTCCACTCCGGACGTGTGGATACCTCAGAGGTGCTGCATCTGTAGCACTTGGACAAGCCGCGCAAAGGGGAGCTGCTCGTGGGACGAGGGCAAGGAGGAGACGTAGGACATCTACACTGCCGTGACGTGCTTCATCGAGTTCCGCACCTGCGCGTCTAGCGGTAATCCCGTGATCTATGACAATAGTATTCCTGGTTGACGCGGTAGAAATTTTGATTTTTCGCTAGTGTAGCCTACCCGTTCCCCTACACTTTTCCCCTCACGTCCCATCAGCGGCAACCGACCATGGACGCCATATGAGATGTGGACTGGAAAGAATTCCAGTTTGTCTTTTCTAAAGATTTGGGGTTGTGATGCATTTGTCAAGCGACTTTAGTCGGACAAGCTAACACCCAAATCGGATAAGTGCATTTTTGTGGGATACCCAAGGGAAACCTTAGGGTATTACTTCTACAACCGAGAAGAGGGCAAAGTGTTTGTCGCTCGTAGCGGTGTTTTCCTAGAGAAAGAGTTTCTCACAAAGGGAACGAGTGGAAGGTCGGTGCGACTTGAAGAAGTTCAAGATGAGCCAGTCGGGGATGCTTCTACGAGTGATGCTATTGTAGCAGAACAAGTTGAGGAACCCGTGGCAATAGAAGCACCACAGCCACGAAGGTCGGCGAGGCTCCGCGAAGCGCGAGAGTTATTATTGTTAGACAATGATGAGCCTGCGACCTATGCAGAAGCGATGGTGGACCCAGACTCTAAGAAATGGCTGATTGCCATGAGATTCGAGATAGAGTCCATGGGAGACAATCAAGTTTGGAACTTGGTTGACCTGCGTGATGTTTTTAAAGCCATCGAGTGCAAGTGGATCTATAATAAGAAGATTGATATGGATGGAAATGTTCACATCCATAAAGCTCGACTTGTTGCAAAAGGTTTTAGACAAGTTCAAGGAGTTGACTACGACGAGACTTTCTCGCCGTAGCGATACTTAAATCTATACGGATCATTCTAGCCATTGCTGCATATTTTGATTATGAGATATGGCAGATGGACGTCAAGACGGCTTTCTTAAATGGAATCCTTACTGAGGACGTGTATATGATGCAGCCCGAAGGTTTTGTCGATCCAAACAATGCTGGAAAGGTATGCAAACTTCAAAAGTCTATTTATGGGCTGAAGCAAGCATCTCAGAGTTGGAACATTCGATTTGATGAAGTTGTAAAGGAGTTTGGCTTCACCAAAAACGAACAAGAACCTTGTGTGTATAAGAAAGAAAATGGGAAATCACTTGTGTTTCTAATCTTATATGTGGATGACATATTACTGAATGGAAATGACATTCCTATGCTCGAGTCTGTTAAGACCTCATTGAAAAATAGTTTTTCTATGAAGGACTTGGGAGAAGCGGCATATATTCTGGGCATCAAGATCTATAGAGATAGATCAAGGAGGCTAATTGGATTAAGCCAGAGTACGTACATTGACAAAGTGTTGAAACGGTTCAGCATGGAAGAGGCTAAGAAGGGGTTCTTGCCCATGTCTCACGGCATTAAACTTAGCAAGACTCAGTGTCCTTCGACCACTGATGAGCGAGAGCGCATGAGTAGGGTTCCATATGCTTCAGCTATTGGATCCATCATGTATGCGATGACATGTACTCGCCCTGATGTTTCCTATGCTCTAAGTGTTACGAGCAGATACCAGGCTGATCTAGGTGAGAGTCACTGGACAGCGGTAAAGAATATCCTTAAGTACTTGAGAAGGACTAAGGATATGTTCCTAGTTTATGGAGGTGAGGTAGAACTCAGTGTAAAGGGTTACACAGATGCGAGTTACCTTAACGACTCAGATGACTCAAAATCGCAATCAGGTTATGTGTTTGTCATGAATAGTGGTGCTGTGAGCTGGAAAAGTTCCAAGCAAGATACAGTGGCCTCCTTTTCAATAGAAGCTGAATATATTGCTGCCTCGGAGGGTGCAAAGGAAGATGTTTGGATTAGGAATTTCCTGATCGCTCTTGGTGTGGTTCAGGGCTCGTCCAATCCCTTGGACGTTTATTGTGACAACAATGGTGCTATTGCACAAGCCAAGGAACCTAGAAAACACCAGAAGAACAAACATATTCACATGCTTTACCATCTGATTCGTGAGTTTATTAATGATGGTAGTGTCAAGTTATGCGAAATACATACGGACTCAAATGTTGCTGATCCCTTGACTAAGCCACTCCCGCAGCCTACGCATGAAGCGCACACAAGAGCAATAGGTATTAGATACTATCTAGATTGACTCTAGTGCAAGTGGGAGACTGAAGGAAATATTCCCTAGAGGCAATCATATAGCTGATTGTATTTCATGTGTATCCATGAGTTTTTATAATGTTCCTTGAATATCCATATACCAGGCAACTTGTATTGATTGGCAATTATGTGAATTATTTGTGAAACTCTTTACTTGTATGGTTATCTAATAATTGTCCCTAGTCGGAGTTCATGTGAGGACACACGTGAATATTAGACTAGCATATTGATTGGTTGATGACTATGTTTCGCAAGTCATAGACATGGAGATGTCAAACCAATGATGTGGACACATGTTATGAACATGGGGTTGGACTGACCCAACTTGAGACTAGCAATAATACTTGCAGCTCTCTCTACACATCATGTACGTTTTGTCCTTAGACCTGAGATTGTCGCATGTACTTGAGATGTGGATCGGCCTACTTTGGGGTTATCAAACACTACTCCGTAACTGGGTAGTTATAAAGGTAGCTTTTGGGTTTGTCCTGATACATGCTGCAAGGCATCGGTCAATCAAGATGGGATTTGCCCCTCTCTACTCGAGAGAGATATCTCTGGGCCCCTCGAGTGATCGGATCCAGAAATGCATGGCCGTGCTACATATGGTTAAGAGTTAACCTAGTAAAGGGATTCTGAATCACAGTATCGAGAAAGAGAGGTCAGCTTGGAGCTAGACCAAATATCATGAGGCAAAGGGAAAGACATGTACTGAACCTTGTGATGGTTCGTCCGAACGATCTTTATATGCGTTTAGGAGTTGGCACGTCTTGCTAGAGGCCGCTACCAACTATTGACAGAGTAGAACGATCCCTCACAAAGTTTAAGTTAAACCATGCCCTCCCAACCAAACCTTGCACCATCCTATGCCCTGTACAATCGTTGGTGGGTCTATGAAATTAGGGTGCCGCGGTTTTCCTTGGCTGGATGGGTTTGTATCGGATACCTACACGCATAAGGGTTGGTGAGCTTAACAAGGTCATCTTAACAGTTAAGGACCTTGGGGCATAAAGGTTGGGTGCCTAGTGTTGACATAGAGATGTCACCCAACAACAAGAGTCATATGTGATATGATTAGCAAATGTTGCTTACCGATTTAACTTGTCTTCTAGCAGTGATGCTACAGCTCACTAGTCGACTTGTTAATTGTGGATCTTGAATCACTTAGTATCAATAGAGGGATGTTGATTTAAGTGGGAGTGTATGCTATTAAATTGTTTAATATGTTTTACTCTTTCATGGTTACATGGCTTAGTATTTTGCATATTTTTGTTGTAGATCAATGGCACCGAACAATTCATCACCTTTTGCTTTGCGTTCGATTCTTGAAAAGGATAAACTAAATGCAACAAACTATTCAGACTGGGTCCGTAACCTGAGAATTGTTCTCAGGGCTAAGAAAAAGGAAACTGTTCTGGATACCCCAATCCCGGATGAACCTGCTGATAATGCAAATGCTACCCTTAAGAATGCCTACAAGAAAGCATGTGATGAATCTCTTGAGGTTAGTTGTCTTATGCTTGCATGCATGGAACCTGATCTTCAAAAGCAGTTTGAGGATCAGGAAGCGTACGATATGATCGTTGCGCTTAAGGACATGTTCCAGACTCAGGCTAGGACTGAGAGGTACAATGTTGCTAAGTCCTTTATGGAATGCAAGCTGGCAGAGGGAGCAACTGTAGGCCCCCATGTGATCAAAATGGTTGGTTACAGTCAGACTTTGGAAAAGCTTGGTTTTCCATTAGGCCAAGAGTTGGCCACTGATTTCATTTTGGCATCTCTTCCATCTAGCTATGGGCATTTCATTTCAAACTACCATATGCATGGGGTGGAGAGGGGCCTTAATGAATTATGTGGGATGCTGAAAACAGCAGAATGTGACATTAAGAAGTGTGCAGGGCATAGCCATGTGATGGCTATGAAGAACAAGCCTAGCTTCAAGAAAAAGGGCACTTCTTGGCAGAAGAAGAAGGGCAAGGCTAAGGATACGATCCCTAAGCCAAACCCTGCACCCAAGCAAAATGCTGGACCTGCAGGAGACACTGAGAGTTCCTTTTGTCATGAATATGGCCACTAGAAGAGAAACTGCAGCAAGTACCAGGCTTCTTTGAAGAAGGGTGGAAGTAAGAGTACTTCCCACTCAGGTACGCTTGTTGTAAATGTTGTGGATATTTTTCTCGCAGATTCTTATGTTAACTCTTGGGTATTTGATATCGGATCAGTTGCTCATATTTGTAATTCGATGCAGGGGCTAATAAGAACTAGAGAAGTGCAGAAAGGCAAAGTGGATTTTCGCGTCGGAAATAAAGCAAGGGTTGCTGCATTGTTCGTCAGCATCATGCAACTTCACCTTCCGTCAGGATTTATTATGGAGTTAAATAATTGTTATTACATTCCTAGTATGGGTCGAAACATTTTATCACCTTCATGTTTGATGAGGGATGGTTATTCATTCGTGAGTACAAACAATGGTTGTGTAATCTCTAAGAATGCTATGCTTGTGGCTGATGCTCCCATTGTGAATGGGTTATTTATTTTAAATCTTGATAATGCATGTGTTTACAATGTTAGTGCAAAAAGGCTTCGGCCAAATGATTTGAGTCCTACCTATTTATGGCATTGTCGTTTGGGGAATATAAGTGAAAAGCGCATGAAGAAGCTCCATGGTGATGGTCTTCTAACTTCGTTTGATTTTGAATCATACGAGACATGTCAAGCTTGTTTAGTTGGAAAGATGACCAAGACGCCTTTTTCGGAGTTTCCCGAGAGAGCGACAGACTTGTTGGAACTCATACATACTGATGTATGTGGACCAATGAGCACGACAGCCAGAGGAGGATATCACTACTTCATTACGTTCACTGATGATTTCAGTAGATATGGCTATGTCTACTTGATGAAGCATCAGTCTGAAACTTTTGAAAAGTTCAAAGAGTTTCAGAATGAGGTAGAGAATCAACGTGGCAAGAAAATAAAATCCTTGCGATCTGATCATGGAGGTGAATATTTGAGTCACGAGTTTAACAATCATCTTAAGAGTTGCGGAATTGTTCCACAGCTCACGCCGCACGGAACGCCTCAAAGAAACGGGGTCTCTGAACGGCGTAATCGAACTTTGTTGGACATGGTTCGATCGATGATGAGCCAGTCGGATTTACCATTATCATTTTGGGGTTACGCGCTAGAAACAACAGCTTTCACACTAAACAGGGTACCGTCTAAATCTGTAGTTAAGACACCATATGAGATGTGGACTGGAAAGAATTCCAGTTTGTCTTTTCTAAAGATTTGGGGTTGTGATGCATTTGTCAAGCGACTTTAGTCGGACAAGCTAACACCCAAATCGGATAAGTGCATTTTTGTGGGATACCCAAGGGAAACCTTAGGGTATTACTTCTACAACCGAGAAGAGGGCAAAGTGTTTGTCGCTCGTAGCGGTGTTTTCCTAGAGAAAGAGTTTCTCACAAAGGGAACGAGTGGAAGGTCGGTGCGACTTGAAGAAGTTCAAGATGAGCCAGTCGGGGATGCTTCTACGAGTGATGCTATTGTAGCAGAACAAGTTGAGGAACCCGTGGCAATAGAAGCACCACAGCCACGAAGGTCGGCGAGGCTCCGCGAAGCGCGAGAGTTATTATTGTTAGACAATGATGAGCCTGCGACCTATGCAGAAGCGATGGTGGACCCAGACTCTAAGAAATGGCTGATTGCCATGAGATTCGAGATAGAGTCCATGGGAGACAATCAAGTTTGGAACTTGGTTGACCTGCGTGATGTTTTTAAAGCCATCGAGTGCAAGTGGATCTATAATAAGAAGATTGATATGGATGGAAATGTTCACATCCATAAAGCTCGACTTGTTGCAAAAGGTTTTAGACAAGTTCAAGGAGTTGACTACGACGAGACTTTCTCGCCGTAGCGATGCTTAAATCTATACGGATCATTCTAGCCATTGCTGCATATTTCGATTATGAGATATGACAGATGGACGTCAAGACGGCTTTCTTAAATGGAATCCTTACTGAGGACGTGTATATGATGCAGCCCGAAGGTTTTGTCGATCCAAACAATGCTGGAAAGGTATGCAAACTTCAAAAGTCTATTTATGGGCTGAAGCAAGCATCTCAGAGTTGGAACATTCGATTTGATGAAGTTGTAAAGGAGTTTGGCTTCACCAAAAACGAACAAGAACCTTGTGTGTATAAGAAAGAAAATGGGAAATCACTTGTGTTTCTAATCTTATATGTGGATGACATATTACTGAATGGAAATGACATTCCTATGCTCGAGTCTGTTAAGACCTCATTGAAAAATAGTTTTTCTATGAAGGACTTGGGAGAAGCGGCATATATTCTGGGCATCAAGATCTATAGAGATAGATCAAGGAGGCTAATTGGATTAAGCCAGAGTACGTACATTGACAAAGTGTTGAAACGGTTCAGCATGGAAGAGGCTAAGAAGGGGTTCTTGCCCATGTCTCACGGCATTAAACTTAGCAAGACTCAGTGTCCTTCGACCACTGATGAGCGAGAGCGCATGAGTAGGGTTCCATATGCTTCAGCTATTGGATCCATCATGTATGCGATGACATGTACTCGCCCTGATGTTTCCTATGCTCTAAGTGTTACGAGCAGATACCAGGCTGATCTAGGTGAGAGTCACTGGACAGCGGTAAAGAATATCCTTAAGTACTTGAGAAGGACTAAGGATATGTTCCTAGTTTATGGAGGTGAGGTAGAACTCAGTGTAAAGGGTTACACAGATGCGAGTTACCTTAACGACTCAGATGACTCAAAATCGCAATCAGGTTATGTGTTTGTCATGAATAGTGGTGCTGTGAGCTGGAAAAGTTCCAAGCAAGATACAGTGGCCTCCTTTTCAATAGAAGCTGAATATATTGCTGCCTCGGAGGGTGCAAAGGAAGATGTTTGGATTAGGAATTTCCTGATCGCTCTTGGTGTGGTTCAGGGCTCGTCCAATCCCTTGGACGTTTATTGTGACAACAATGGTGCTATTGCACAAGCCAAGGAACCTAGAAAACACCAGAAGAACAAACATATTCACATGCGTTACCATCTGATTCGTGAGTTTATTAATGATGGTAGTGTCAAGTTATGCGAAATACATACGGACTCAAATGTTGCGGATCCCTTGACTAAGCCACTCCCGCAGCCTACGCATGAAGCGCACACAAGAGCAATAGGTATTAGATACTATCTAGATTGACTCTAGTGCAAGTGGGAGACTGAAGGAAATATTCCCTAGAGGCAATCATATAGCTGATTGTATTTCATGTGTATCCATGAGTTTTTATAATGTTCCTTGAATATCCATATACCAGGCAACTTGTATTGATTGGCAATTATGTGAATTATTTGTGAAACTCTTTACTTGTATGGTTATCTAATAATTGTCCCTAGTCGGAGTTCATGTGAGGACACACGTGAATATTAGACTAGCATATTGATTGGTTGATGACTATGTTTCGCAAGTCATAGACATGGAGATGTCAAACCAATGATGTGGACACATGTTATGAACATGGGGTTGGACTGACCCAACTTGAGACTAGCAATAATACTTGCAGCTCTCTCTACACATCATGTACGTTTTGTCCTTAGACCTGAGATTGTCGCATGTACTTGAGATGTGGATCGGCCTACTTTGGGGTTATCAAACACTACTCCGTAACTGGGTAGTTATAAAGGTAGCTTTTGGGTTTGTCCTGATACATGCTGCAAGGCATCGGTCAATCAAGATGGGATTTGCCCCTCTCTACTCGAGAGAGATATCTCTGGGCCCCTCGAGTGATCGGATCTAGAAATGCATGGCCGTGCTACATATGGTTAAGAGTTAACCTAGTAAAGGGATTCTGAATCACAGTATCGAGAAAGAGAGGTCAGCTTGGAGCTAGACCAAATATCATGAGGCAAAGGGAAAGACATGTACTGAACCTTGTGATGGTTCGTCCGAATGATCTTTATATGCGTTTAGGAGTTGGCACGTCTTGCTAGAGGCCGCTACCAACTATTGACAGAGTAAGTGCACTCGTGTCATGTCTATACGTGTATGAACCTATAGGGTCACACACTTTAGGGGCTGGAAGCCTAATGAGGATTGGATCCGAATTAGACCAGGCTTAGGCTGCTAATGGGCTGCTAATGTAGAAGCCCACCAGGGATGCCTGTATAAGAGAGAGTGAGGCGAGCTGAATAGGGTTGAGCATTCCACCCAGCCGCCACTCCTCTTCTGCCTGTGTTGCACGTGCAGACCTAGCAGTCTGGCGTGTGACGGCTTCCACTCCGGACGTGTGGATACCTCGAAGGTGCTGTATTTGTAGCACTTGGACGAGCCGCGCAAAGGGGAGCTGCTCGTGGGACGAGGGCAAGGAGGAGACGTAGGACATCTACACTGCCGCGACATGCTTCATCGAGTTTCGCAGCTGCGCGTCTAGCGGTAATCCCGTGATGTATGACAATAGTATTCCTGGTTGACGCGGTAGAAATTTTGATTTTTGCTAGTGTAGCCTACCCGTTCCCCTACACTTTTCCCCTCACGTCCCATCAGCGGCAACCGACCATGGACGCATCGCCTCCTTCGCCCACTCAAACTACTCAGGAGACCAAGCTCGTTCTCGGTGAGCCGCCGACCAAGCTCGCGCCGTCCAGGAGTACGATGCCAAGTTCATGCGGAGCTCGAGGGAGGTGGTGAATTCAGTAGTGGCGCCGTCTCTGAACTTCCCTTCTCCATTTGTGGCTATGGCGCCGCACGTGACGACGAGGGCGGCAACGACGGCCCTAGCAACTGCATGGGTTCCATCGACGCCCCTGTAGATTGGGCGAGTCGGGGAATTGACAAGCTCCACGCCACCATTAGGGCCATAGATCAACACCATGGCCGCCGACAGCAACTGGTGAATGTCGCATCCGCTGGACTTCAACCCCGTGCTGCGAGTCCCTCCTATCCTATCCAATGCATTTCCTCTGCCCGGATTCGAATCACCTCCTTTAGGAGCCATGGCGTTCAGACCAACAACCGATGCAGGTCCATCAGCGATGGGACCTTCTTTGACAACTCCATCTTCCTCAAGACGTGCGCGTTCTCCTGCACCACCTCTAGCTCCGCACCCCTTTGTAAGTTCTCAAACTCACTAGGGCATTTTCTTAGTTATGGTTTTTAGGTCTTCGGTAGATTCGTGCAATCTTGGTTTAATTAGTCGATTAGAGTTGGGGTTAGTCAATTTTAGGCCAGATCTGCACTTCTCTCGGTAGATTAGAGCGCCGATATGATTAGCGGCTTGTGCATGTTAGTAGGCACTCTACAAGCAGAGTAGAGCACCGTCGTCCGTGCATTGGCATGTGAAAGATCGATGTGCGCACGTAGCCGTTGCACAGTGATCACCGGCATGACCGTCGCACCAAGATGGCATTTCTGGTGATCACCGTGACATGGTTGTGTCAGCAAGGTGATCTTTCCCTTGTCCGTGCACTTCCATGCCGCAGATCACTGCCATGGCCCTTGAGCGTGCAACCTGTGATCACTTGTGCCTTGCCCGTACTGACCTGTGCGTGTTGTCATGTTGATTATGAATGGGACACGATCTGCAGCAGCTGCAGCTACGCCGCTCCGCCTCCAGAGCAAGATGATGAGATCGCTATCAACTTCTACTACGAGCAGAGGGTGCCCATGCTTGGAGCATTGCAACACTTGAAGATGAAGGAGGAACATGCTCGTCTAGGGAGGCATGCAAAGTTGGGGCATTGTGGATCGCCGCTGGTGCCTCGCCGGTTCTACGTGCAGGTCTAGAGGTTTGATCTCTCCGTGCTCTCTCCGCCCACAAGGATTGCGCCCATAGTGGCCAAGAAGCTGATGGTGACTCGCCATGCTCCAGTAGCTGTGGCCATCAAGATTGGCAAGTTCTATGAGCACGTCGTGCAAATGGAGTGGTTTGGAGGGCGCCTGTTCTTCATGAGGGTGAAATGGATCGTATGGGCACCTAGAGGAGGGGAGGGGGAGTGAATAGGTGCTACTCCAAATTTTACTTCTTTTTTCAATTTAGGCTTGACACAAAGGTAAATTCTCTAGATATGCAACTAAGGTGAATTTACCTATATGACAACTTAGCAACTAGCACGACACAAGGAACGATAAGAGGAAAGAGGTAACCGAGAGTAAAGCACGCGAGGACACGAGATTTGATTCACCACAGTTCCTTCCTTTTTAGGGAAGTACGTCCGTGTTGGAGTTGGAGGGTGTAGCACCCCGGGTAAAGCCACTACTAGAAAATCACTTGTTGTTTTGTGCATCGTCATGACTGTATGCTCATGTCATCATGCCACATTGCATTTGAGCATCTTCATGTCTGCATGCATATATTTTCCCTAAATCTATTTTGCAAAATTCCTATCTTCGTTTTCTAAATACCCCGTCTTAATTTCAAATTATAATACTGGGCTCATCCGGATATCTTGTTTTTTCTAAAAACTACTTACAAAAGAATATTTAAAAACTGTCGATTTAACAAAACTATTTTATTAGGGAGGCAGACAACTGGCCTGGCCTAGTGGCCCAACCGGAGTCCACCTACAACCCCATCAAACCTAACCCTAACCCTACCCCAGTCCCCGCTGCCAGCCCTACCTAGACTCGCGTCCTCTCCCCCCACCATTTAACTCGCCTTGCTGCGTAAAACTTTTCCTCCCGTACATGAGGCCTCTCTGACCTAGCTGCTGCCTCCACCTTCGTCTCTCCCATAGATCGGTTTCCCCTCCTCTGGCCAGCCTAGCCGGTAGGAGGGGTGGAAAACTCGATCTATGGGCGGGGTTTTCAATAAAAGTAGTGTTTTCTGAAGATTTGATTAGGTTTTGGTAGTCATCTTCCTGTTGCATCTATGTCCATGGAGATGGCATCGTTCATAATAAGAGATCTTCGGCCCTTCCTGCGACAACGAGATCTTCTTCTCGGCGTTAATGATGGTGCTATAAAATTTAAGTTCTATTGGTACGGCCTTCCAGATCTTGCTTCGTCAGATCAGTTTTGGAGCTTTTCTCATGGTTGTCGCGAGGATGATTATTCTCGCAATATTTGTCCCGGCTGCTACGTCTTCGACAATGGCAATTCGTACTCTTGGCTCCCCTGCGATGTCGACCAGGCTGTTCGATTTATTTTCTCTGGAATACTCGTGGTGGTACTCTTGCCGATGTTGGTTGATTACTTTAATGGTTGCGTGCACGCAACCTTGGCACTGCGGCTCAAATTAAAATTATGGGAGAACCATCGTTGGTATTTACAGGTCTGTTCATGTTTCTTCGGCTACCTTCAGGAAAGTACAAGATCATGTCATGGAAGAAGAAGAATTTGAAGACCTTGAAGATTTGCTTATTTTCTTTTAGACTTTATTTTGTAAACGCTGAAGTCGGCTTGTGTATCTCTACCATGTACTATTTGTCGGTATAAATATATATGGTATTGATTGTCAAAAAAATAGACCGCACCCGCGCGCAAGACCCCGCCAGTGCCCCGCTTCCACCATACACACTTCTTCACGCCACCGCACTTGCCATTCCCCATAGGACCCACTTCCGCTAACTACTCCGCGTCCACCCCGCGTGCGTTACTCGCCACCTACCCCTGGATCCGTGATTGCGTCGTCCGCGTACACCGCTCCACCCTGGACCACCCTGACTCGGTGTCACCTGTTCTTGGGAAAATGCACAAAAATAACCCAAATAAATAACAAATTCACGAAATAAACTCGGGCCACAAAAAATTCATGGAACTAACCCTTTTTGCAACACCGTGAATGACGACGCCGCACTCTGAAGCGCAATGCCACGACTGCTGGCGCCGCACGACTGCCAGCGTGGCATCGCCGTGGTCTCATGGGCCCTAGTTCCATAAGTGTGGCGCCACACACTATGGCACCGCACTGCTATATGCAACGCCACGGAACGTGGCGCCACACTTTAGGTCTTGTACCAGCACGCGCGGCAGCCCCAGCCCGACCCTCACTCAATTTCTCCCCAACCGACGAACAGAGAAGGGCGATGGCAGCGGCCACCCCTACTTGATCCCCTCCCCAAATTTGGTGATCCAATCCAAGATTCTTGCTCTCAATCCCCTCCCCCAGGTATTCTCACTAAATCCCCTCAACTCCATCCACAAATTTCTTCCTTTTTTTCCCTTATTTGCATTTTTTGTGGAACCCTAGGTTTGTATGGGATAGTCAAATTAATATGAACCATTGCCATGTTTACTTGATCTTTAGATTTAGTAATACTTATAAGATGGATAGTGAAACCCTAGGTTCTATGGGATAGTGAAACCCTAGGTTCTATGGGATGGTTAATCAAGTTTTGTTAGTATAGAATTATAGGTAGAATATGAATACTTGTAAAGTTAGAACTATAGGTATGAGTGGAAATTAATGGTAGAGTAAGATGGAATGTTTGTTCATGCCATAATAATTATAGATAGAGTGGAAATTATTGTTTGTATTGATTACAAGTATGACATGTGATATTTATTGATTCTATTGTTCTTATTGTTTCATTGTGCCACTAGGATGACTCTTCTTAATCCTCACTATGATGTTCAACACCGTTCCTACAAGTTGTCAGAAAAGAGACAGGTACTAAAAAAACCCACACGGTAGTTCCTATTGCTCCGGTTTGTTGAGATGTAAATCTAACCTAGGCCATTGTATGTTTGTAGGAGCTTGTACCTCTTTGACTTTGGCTAAGAACTTGACTTACGATGAGCGGTACACTCCGTACATTGAGAAGCTAGGACTCCTCCCCTTTATCCACATGGTCACTCGGTCGACACCAAAGTTCAACCCCGCTGTGATCACCGCGCTTGTCGACCGGTGGAGACCGGAGACACACACATTTCACCTTAGGACCGGTGAGACTATGGTGACCTTGCAGGACATAAGCATGATCCTAGCACTCCCAATCGAGGGAAACCCTGTATGCATAAGCACAGATTCAGAGGGGTGGCGTGAGAAGATGGTCAACCTTATAGGGAAGGATCCACCCGAGGTTATTAACACAAAGGGGGAAACACTGAGGGCCACTGCAGGGGCCACTTTTAGTTGGATCAGACAGAATTTCAAGATCTGCCCCAAGGATGATGACGAGGACACGGTCATGACGTACGCTCATGTGTATGTGTGGTACATCATCACGAGTACTCTCTTTCCTGACAGTAGTGGGGATCGTGCTCAGTGGCATTGGCTTAAGGTGCTCACCATTTTTGACTCAGATTTCAGCTGGGGTTCGGCGGCGTTGGCTTGGTTGTACCGTCAGGTAATCGCTTGTTTACAAAGTTGTCTATGTTTGCATGATCTCAACTAATACTGTTTTACTAAACGGTGTATCACTTCATGTGAAGCTGGATGATGCCTGTCTTAGGAGCGCAACCGACAGATGCATCGGTGGTTGTTTTCTCCTTCTTTCGGTGTGGAGCTAGGGACGCTTCCCAGTTGGACGGCCGAGATTGTTGAGCTACAACCCTTATGTTGATGATGGAAATAACCTCCTGCTCCCCACATGGGCTTACAAGTGGGATGTGGTCTCCGATCCCCCAACCGTCCCTTTGGCGGCATATAGGAGGTACACCAACAAGTTTGACACGATAACCATGGATTAGGTAATTTCCCAGCGTGCGGTCAATTCTATGTTATTAATGTGTAATCTTTGAACTTGACATGAGTGTGGTATGTTGCAGGTGACCTGGGAGCCATACGGTCCAAGGGGGAACTTTGGTGTCCCGAACGACTATGTTCTTAACCCGAAGTGCACGGAAGAAGCCCGTTTGTGGCTAATGCGTTGCCCCATGGTATGCATGTGGGTGTTTGAGCATCACCAGCCACAGCGTGTCATGACCCAGTTTGGGTTATTTCAGGTGAACCCTCCCGAGTGGAAGGACACGGACATAGGGCTCCATGGGTAAGATATCAACCGCCTTCACCTGTGATGTAATATCTTTCGAGAAATAATGCTTTATGACTTTTGTTGTGCAACTTGGACAGGAAGAAGCAAAGGAAGGAGAAGGATTGGGACAAGCTTCACAAGAAGTACGTTGACAAATTCAAAAGGTGTGTGATTGAGGCTAAGAAAGCAAAAGGAACATATGAAAGGGCGTTCAATCAGGATGCTTTCAACAACTACATCACCTGGTTTCTTGAGAACACGCAGGTGGAGATGTACCCACGAGCATTCCGCTCAGAAATCTTGGAGGAGCCGTTGCTATTCGATGAGCTTGCAACTGACGAATACAACAGGATAGTTAGAGAAGGGCGACAAGCCGAGTATGCTCCATTGGTCAACTCCGTGGTAATTTTTGCCAAATATTTGTTTTCCTTCTTGCCCCTTACCGCACCTCGCAAGGATGCTTTACTTGTTTACTCTTGTTTATGACAGCGAGCGGAGGTAAGAAAGTCGGCCGATGCATGCGAGGATGCTTTCGAGACATACCCGCACGGAGAGAAGGGAGAGAGTCTGTTTAGAGGGTTCGTTAAGAAGCAGGCCCTACGGTTAAGGCGGCTTTCGAACTTGCTAGGTTGTCGTGACCCCGAGGTGGAAACACCGTCCGCGTCATGCTCCAACACGCCCCCTGACCCTTCTGGCAATCATCACTCCCCATCCGAGGATGAGGTGGACACACCTGAGGTAGCAAAGCATTGTAGTACGATGAACCCTTGCATTACTATATGTCCTTACCTTTGTTATTTTGTTGACATCCCCAGGATGAAGAAAGCGTCGACGACGAGATGACGTTGGGCACATACACTCGATACAAGGTCCATGAGCGGTCCGACTATATGCTCAAGCCAAGGCAACCCAAGAAGCCTTACACACCCAACCCTTCCATGGCCAAGGAAAAAAAGGCAAAGAAGGCCAAGAAGACGACCTACAGGTTGGAGTCTGATGACGAGAAACCGGTCACGAGGAAGCTTCCTACGAGAAGGGGCCGAGGGAAGAGGATGACCCGTGGGAAGTAGTTGGGGAGAAGTAGTTGTGGTTGTGTACTTTATGAACTTGTCGTGAACTTGTCGTCAACTTGTTAGCCTCTAGACATGATTTGTGAACTTGCTTTGAATTAGCTTTGTCATGTTAACTTGTGGTACACAAAAGACTCCGTCTACTTCCTCATCAAATAAGAAGCGTTGAGGATTTTTGCCAACTTACATATATAGATTTGTGCCGGAACTAGAAGTTGGTGATCCCCTTAGCACTAGCATACTGGAAGTTGGTGATCCCCTTAGCACTAGCATCCCGAAACTGGAAGTTGGTGACCATCCTGAGATGCACTAGCATACTGGAAGTTGGTGATCCCCTTAGCACTAGCATCCTGGAACTGGAAGTTGGTGACCATCCTGAGATGCACTAGCATCTGGGAGGTTGGGATCCCCTTAGCACCATGAATGTGCGGTGCCACGGCAAACGACACCGCACATGTGCAACGCCGTGGGACCTGGCGCCACACATGCATGTAGAGAAGGGGGGCTGCCCCAGGAAACTGCGGCGCCACAGTAGAGTCTGTCGCCGCACGTGTAGCGCCTTTTGCGGTGGGGCCGCATAGCGCAACGTCGCCTACCGTGGCACCGCACATTTGGAAAGCCTATAAGCAATAAACTTGGAGGTGAGTTGTCGGTGCTCGTGCTTCACATCCTTGCCATCCACCGTCGGGCCTCAGCACATGTGAGTTGATACACAACTAGATATGTGCCAACTTGGACCTCCCTTAAATGGTCTTGCACGCATAATCCAAGGACATCCATCCTCCTCACATTTAACCGTGTAACGCTTCTTCACGTCCGAGTGCACCACCGTGTAAGGGCGATGATGCTTAACCGAGAAGTCCTTTATCCATTGCTTAAATTCCAACAAGGTCTTGAACCTCGATCCACGAGAAACGCCATTATTCTCTTGATTACCATCCTGGTAAGAACTTGACCTTGGTCCAAGCACGATGCCCTTCCCGCCATCAATCGTGGCTTCATCCGCAAGACTAACATCACGAAATAAAGATACCATGTGGTCCCGGCGCAATACGTTATCGTGGATTTCGGCCTCTCTAGCCGTGAACCCCTCATCGTCAAGTTCTTCTTCGGGACCACCATCATCCGAGTCCGATGCATAGCATCGAGTATATGGGATGTCATGGTCCATGTTCTCTTGCGTAATATATTTGTCCAAATCTCCAACATTGATGTCGTGGAGCTCAACCTCATTCTCATCGTGCCAATAATCATCATTTTGCTCTTCCAACACTTCATCTTGGTTCTTCGAAATCGGGCTCAGTGTTTGGGTAAATGGAGGTTCAATCAATACCTCTTGGTTTATTGGTGGAGGACTCCTAGAACCCAATGGGGAGGCACTACGGTTCAAATCCAAGTGCAAGTTATTATCAAACTTCTTGGTGGCAAATAGTTCAAGAGCCTTGTTTGGCGACTCCGCCACCACCTCCTTGTATGCAACCCAACGGGGCTCAGAGAAGATACACATGGTCTTCCAATGGGTGTGCATTCCAAAAGCCACATTATGCCTTCCCTCCAACTCAACAACATCATTTGGGTCCATCCATTTCAATTCAATCCTAACTTGCTCCAAGACCTCGGCGTAGGTGGGACTACGCTCAAACACCAAGTCAAGCTCATCCGGGTCCGGTTCTATATTACCTCTCAAAAAGGCATCCTTGTCTACATGGTGAACATGAACAATTCTTGACATTCCTAAAATAATCACAACAATAATACCATGGTCAACATACTCAATACATACTCATTGGTAACATTAACACAATACCCATCCCTATGCCAATTCAACAATACCCTATGCCAAAATCTACCATACATCTTCCATAACAACCTAGGGTTTCTAAGATATGGGTCAAAGCAAGAATTTAATGGGTGAAAACAAAGAAAAAAGGGAAGAATACCTCTAGGCACTTGGGGGGATCGAAATCCACGGAGAGAAGTTTCCAATTTAGCCTCTTGGAGGGAGGGATTTGAGGGAGGAGTGAAATCCCGCCGCCGCCCCTGTCTTCTCTGTTCGTGGGGGAGGCTGGGTAAGTGAGGGTTGGGCTGGGGCGGCCGCGTGCGCTGGTACAAGACCTAAAGTGCAGCGCCACGCTACGTGGCGTTGCATATAGTAGTGCGGCGCCGTAGTGTGTGGCGCCGAACTTATGGACTGGGGCCCATGAGACCACGGCGATGCCATGCTAGCAGCCGTGCGGCGCGAGCACTCGTGGCGTTGCGCTTTAGAGTGCGGCGCCGTCGTTCATGGTGTTGCAAAAAGGGTTAGTTCCATAAATTTATTTTGTGGCCCGAGTTTATTTCGTGAATTTATTATTATTTTTGGGTTATTTCTATTCAAATACCCCTGTTCCTCGCTTCCTCGCGTCCCCATGCCGCGACTCGCTTCCTCGCACCTGCCGCTCCCCCGCGTCAAAGCTCACCTACCCCGCTCCCACTACCGTCCCTACCACGCATGGCCGTAGCCGCTCCTCACTAACCCCATATGGCCTCTCTGCACATCGTCGCGAGCCCCGCCCTATACCTTCCTTGAAACGGCCGCTATCGCGTGGGCCCATCGTCGCCTCGCGCTATAGGAGCCCTAGCACCGCATCCTCGCCCCCGCCATCCCTGGCCTTGTCTCTCCGGCACAGGAGCTCGCTCTATCCGCCTTTGCGCCTACCTAGCAAGCACGCGCTGCCGCCTGCAAGCTTTGTCCTCCACCGGCGCCCTGCTTCCTTCCCAGCATTGCCACGAGCGCCCTCCTCCTGGCCGGCTGCTGCTCTATAGCAGCGCACTCACCGAGCTCGCGCGGTCACCTCCCGATGTTCCTCGGCCCACAGGATTCCCCTCTTGCCAGTACCAGCGCTGACCTGTGCCTTCTCCACCTCGCCTCTGACCTTAGCTACACCATGCCTGTGTTCGACGCTGCCTTCGTCCTGGTGAGCTTCCCCGTGGCCCCCTTCTTGCTGCACGACGAGAGCCGCTCCCCTCTGTCCAATGAAGCACGCCGGCTGTCCCTGCTTGCCTCCACCCGCATAGAGCACTAGCTCAACCTTCAGCGGGTGGATGACGCCCACCCCAAGCAGCTTGTCCTACAGGTCTCGTCAATGTTGCTTGCTGCAGGTCCTCACCCTAGTCATTTTCTCTCGATGCAGTATGACCGGATGGTGCTCGACCATATGACTTCCTAGGAGATGCCTCTTACAGAGAACCTACGTGCCTCCAGCTACCTCTCGATATACAAGTATAACGAGATAGATAAGCACCTACCAAGACGCCACGACCCGTCAAGATTTCTGGGGCCCTTCGAGAGACCAAGGCCGACACGAGATGAGAACCCGAAGATCCACACAAGACCATCAATGCCAAACTCAGAGAACTCCAACCCAGAACATTACGGCATGCCATGTTCTCCTTCACGGACCCGAAGCCCCGATGTGAAGACCAATCTCGTCGAGCCCGAACCCCGTTGAACCCTCCCAACCCCAAGATATTTGATCCGAGAAGTGCGACCCCTACCTATTCCATCTTTATTTTTGTAAATGACATATATACTTGTTTCATATATTTGTTCATGTCGCATACATATTGTGTGGTTTGGGGGCATTATGCCGATTCACCTCATAATTAAATATGGAGAGCATATGCGGGCTTTTCTAGTCTTATAGTGACTCCATTTAAATTTGTGTAGCGAATCAATTTCATGTTTTGCCTTGTTAATACAACATTTAAATTGCGGGGTATCTAAATAACATGAACCTTCTAATTAATTACCGGCACCCCGATTTTGCTTAATATTGCCTAATTGCATCACATCTTTGCCATGTCATAGCGCATACATGCATCATGCCTGATCTTGTACCATACTATTAAATAGTGTATCCGATGTTTCTTTTAGTGGTTTGTTTCCTCACGAGTTAGGCCGATGAGTTGATGTGAGTGTCGACCCAATATTCGGATGAACCTTCGGCAGTGTTTCTCAGGCGAGCATTGTGGCATCCCGCTAAAACCACTACTAGAAAATCGCTGTGTTTTTGTGCATTGCATCATCATGACCGCATGCTCATGTCATCATGCCACATTGCATTTGAGTATCATCATCATCATGCATGGTTTTGTTTAAAACTATTTTTGAAAGCCTGGTTTTGTTTTCTAAACGCCCCGTCTTTATTTCGAATTAAAACCCGGATCCCCGGATTATTTGGTTTCGTCTAAAAACAGATTCTAAAAGCCTTGTTGTAATAAAAAAATAAATTATTTTTAGGGGGCAGCCGAACCGGGCCGAACCGACCCAGCCGACCACCCCTAGTAAACAAAACCGGATCAGACCAGCTGTTCCTAACCTACCCTACCCCACACCGACCACCAACCCGCCACCTCACTCCGTCCTCTCACAGCTCGCCACCTCACCAACCCCCTCTCTCTCCCCCTGGCCCCACCTAGCCACCGCCCGACAGCCTCCACCCGCCTCCCCTCGATCCACCCGCGCGCGGCCTTCTCCCGATCCACACCACACACACGCACGCACGCTAGCCCCGCTCCCAACCAACCTATCGCTCCCACCTACCGCCAGCCCTGACCCCTTGGCCCCACCATCCTGGCTCGCTCCCACCGACGCTCCTTCCTCCCGTCTTCCTCCTTCATCGCACCAGACCCCGATCCCCATCCCGCATCCTCACCAGCCACCGCCTCGCCGGCCGGTCGCGCCCTCCTCCGTTTCTCCTCGACCCCGCACGCCTCCCACGGCTCGCATCCACAGCGCGACCTGACCCCGCTTCGAACCCCGCGTCTGCCGTCGCCTTGTTCCCCTCCTGCATCCGACACCGCCGTCGTTTTTCCTGCCGCCGTCGCGGCCTGCTGCGAGCAGCGCCGCCCCACGGCCCCTCCTTCGCGCCTGCCTTCTGTGACCGTCCCCGCCGCCACCTCTCTCTGCTGGTCGCTGCGCCGTGAGTTCCTCCGCCCCGCGACGACCCTGCTCTGGCCGCCTGCGCCGCCTCACATCGTCGGCCACGCGACCCCTGCCTCCCTCATCCCGGAGCCGCAGAGCACGCCGTCCCTCGCCTGCGCCGCCAGGGGCGTGCGACCCGTGCTGCTGCCACGCCTCCCTCTCTGTCTTCAGCCTCCTTCCCGGCCCGCGCACAGACCTGCTAGAGCCCCTCACTGCGGGGCTCGCGTCACCAGGTCCTCTGTCGTCCAGGCCATCGTCTTTTGTCGAACCTTCGCCTCGCCTCCGCTCGTGTCTCGTGCCACTCGTGCACGACGCCCCTGGTTTTCAGGTGTAGGTGCGTGTCGTGCGCTGCTTGTGTTTTTCCCCAGGCATAGTGACGTCTCTGCCTCGGTTTAGCTTGCCTAGCCAATCCTCGGTCCTTCGAAGACCTGGAACCCGGAGACCTTCTTCACGAACGCCAAGTTCGCCGTGGCCCCAAGCTCGCCTTCCCGGACTCGATGGTCGAGACCCTGAAGCTTGATCCCGAGGATCCGAACCCCGAAGACCGAAGACGGAACCCCAAGGCATCCTTCTTGGACACCAGGTTCTTCGACCCCGAACCAAGATGGCCGAGGTCCCGAGTACACTGATCTCGAGTTCCCGAAGACCTACCCCGGTACGCCAAGATCTTCGTCCCGGAACGCCAAGTTCTTCCTCTCGGACACCAAGACCCAAACCCGATGACCGCCAAGATCGCCACCGGAACAACAAGCACTTCGTCGCGGAACACCGAGTTTACCTACACGGACGCCAAGCGTCAAGATCTCCTTCACGGAAAACTGCAAGACCTCCTTCCCGGACCCAAAGACCAGGGATGCGACAAGATCTACTCCGTTGTCCGAGAACGTTCCCGCCGAGATCGATCCCCGTCGAACCCTGTCGAACCCCGAAACCCCGGAACCAAGATCTTCCGAACCCAGATGTGTGACCCTAAGCCTCTATTTTTATAATATGACATATACCTGTCGCATCATTAAATCATCATGCTTGCATACATGTCATCTGGTGGGTTGGGTTAAATAGTCGATTTACCTAAATTAAATACGGAGTCTATATGCGGGCTTTTCTAGTCTTATATTGGCTCCAATTAAAGTTTGTGTAGCAAACCGATGACATGCTTTGCCTTGTTAAGACAACATTTAAATTGCAGGGTACCTAAACAACATGAACCTTCTATTTTATTGTCGGGACCCCGGTTCCGCTTAATATTGCCTAATTGCACCGCATCTTTGCCATGCCATGCATCATACATACATCATGCCGGATCTTTTGCCGTAGTATAAAATAGTGCATCCGGTGTTTGTTCTAGTGTTTGCTTCTTTGCGGATTAGGCCGATGAGTTGATGCGAGTATCGACAAGTTCTCCGGATATGATCCGTCGGTAATGTTTCCCAGGCGAGAATTCTCCCCCTTTCTACCTATTTTGCATTTAAATCTTTATTTCCTCCTGTTGCTCTATTCCTATTCGTGTTACGATGCTTTAGTTTCCGTGCACCATTTATATCCCGTGCAGCCTCTATATTGCCATGGACACCTCCTAATACCTGTTGTTTGGTAGATAGCTGGCCTTGCAAGTCGTAGTTGCTTGCTGAGGTGCGATCTCGTGTTGTCGAGTACCACAATTGTTGGAATGCTGGCAGATGTTTATGGTGGAGATGGTCATGTCTTTAATTACAACTATTAAATTGCTGTGATAACTAATGAAAGTGGCACCGGTGGGCAATTATATGTTATTTGGTTTTTCATGCCCACTTGTGTCCCATAGGCCCCGAGTACTTGATACCTGTTCCTTGACTATTCGCACTATCCACATCCGGGAGAGTCTATGAATCCCCCTTAGCCAGAGCTTGATTCATTTCTTATTTCTTGGGGCCACAAACTAGTTTGGGGTTTTATTTACTATCCTGTACTTATGCCATGCTTTACTGCTTTATTTACGATTGTGCGTGGAGCACCTGTACTGTTTCGGATCGCGGCACGATTTCGCGGTATCGACAAGCCCAGTCACACTTTCGGTTTCCCAGTCGTTTACAGCCGTTCTCGCAAACCCTCGGTCTGTTCCGGAGCCGGCCAACTTCGTTGCGGGTAGTTTAGTGGGGTGGCCCCCTGAAATATTTTATGAATCATGTGATTGCTTTGTCGTGAAAGCCTCGTTGAGTTTTGATTTGGTTTTTCCAAGGTTGACCGTGTGTGTGTTGCTATTTGTGCACCCCTGCAGGGTAAATCTTTCTGAAAGCCGTGTTCGCGGTTATGGACGACTTGGAGCACAGTATCTTGATCATAGACAAGCATAACTAAAGCAGTGCTATAAACTTGACTTAATATGTGACTAGTAATCAGCTTCACTACAACGGAATGGATAATAAAAGTGCCAACAACTGGTGGAACTGGGGTGTATCGTGTCCTATTATACCTGCCTAGTAAGTATCGCAACTCCAAAGGAATGAAATAAAAGTGCCAACAACTGCTGGGTTTGGGATGTCACATGCTAATTGTATCTGACTAGTAAGTACTGCAAACGCAACTGAATGGTTAATTAAAACTACCCACTACTTATGCTATCAGGATGACTTATGCTATCTATATCTGATTAGTAAGAGCTTCAACTATAATGGAATGAATAAAACTGCCAACCGTGTGAGTTCCTCGGTTTTGACTTCCTCGTCTGGTATCGAGGGGGGGGGGGAATGCCAGGATGGGTATGTTTGGTGTTAGTATCAGGTTGGATCCGAATAGGTCTTTCTTATCCCTTTCTAATAGCCGCCAGTTTTACTGAGTCTCTATAGGTTGTTTAGTGCTGCTGCGCTGCCGCTTCAGTCCACCATACCTATGTAGGCGAGGACTGCCGAATTCTAGCCTCGCCGTGTACTGGCCTTAGTACTGACGCTCCTCTTTTTTCTTTGCCCTTTGTCGGCACCCCTTTTGTTTTAGCAGGTTTGAGATCGACGTCGTTAGCAGGGTTACCCTTCCGGCTTGGCCTGGGCAGGGTTATGGACGCCATTGGTTATTCTTCTGGGCTCTTATCCCCATTTGCCTCTTGTCCGTAGTCGGACTCTCTATCGTTTTCAAGGTGATTTGAATCTTTATATAGTATATCTGTATTCTTGACTCATGGAGTCGTTGTTGTATATATATGTTCTGTGGGTTCCATCGTGGACTAATGTGTAATGGTATTACTTCGTTTTCCACCCGCACGAAAGTGCCTGGTGGGCGTCCTTGAATCGTTTCTATGCGGGTTCGGCGGAAAGCGCTGAAACTTGCATAGGGCCGATTTGAGGGTGTTACAAGCATTATCCCTCTTTTTACCTATTTTGCATTTATAGTCTTTACTTCCTCCTGTTTATCTATTGCTATCCGTGTTGCGATGTTTTAGTTTTCCATACCATTGATAACCCGTGCAGCCTATATTTACTTGGACACATTCTATTGCCTGCTGTTTGGTAGACTATTTGCCTTGTGAGTCGTAGTTGCTTGCTCAGGTGCTGTTTCATGTCATCGATGTTCCACCGTTGTTGGGAGGTTGGCACATGCTTAATGGTGAAGATGATCATGGTTTTCATTATGCTTATCAATTAAAAATGCTGGAAATAGATCTAATGTAGAGGCACCGGTGGGTAATAGATGTTATTTGGTTTTTACCCGCCCACTTGTGTCCACCTAGGACCCGAGTTCTTGGCACCTGTTCCGAGACTGAGCGCGCTAACCACATGTAGGGTGTCTAGGAACCCCTATCGGCTTATTACCTGATTTCACAGTACTATACTAGGGGCCACAGAACTAGTTCAGGCTTTATACGTTACCTACTGTACCTATGCCATGTATGCCATGTTTATTACATGTTACTCGATGAGCATTTATTACCATTGTGTAGGCTTGCGGCACTTTGTCATGGGAATATATTGTCTATGGCCTTCGCTCGCGTGACAAGTGAACGCAACCTCAGGGTCCATATGAGGAGGATTAGCTATACCTCGTATGGGTAGCTCTTTCGGGTGTCCCCCATGTACTTGCTTTGGGTTTGGGAAAGCGTCGTGTCCGAAGCCCCACCGACATACCGATGGAAGTATGTTAACTGATCAAGCAAAAGGGTGGAAGTGCGTGTGGAAACTTTGGTGCACCCCTGCAGGGTGAAATCTTTTCGAAAAGCTGTGTCCACGGTTATGGACGACTTGGAGCACAATTTCTCGATCATAGACAACTATAACTAAAGAATTACTTTTATAATTTGACTTGGATATGATATGACTAGTAAGTTGGAAAACCACCATGGAATGAATGAATAAAACTGCCAACTGTGTGAGTTTCCTCGAAATGACTTCCTCGTTTTGGTCTCGAGGGGGAAATACCAGGATGGGTATGTTTGGTGTTAGTATCAGGTTGGTTCTGAATAGGTCTTTCTTATCCCTCTCTAATAGCTGACAGTTGTATCGAGTCTCTATAGGTTGTTTAGTGCATGCTTTGCTGCCTCTTCAGTCCACCATACCTATGTAGGCGAGAGTCACCGAATTCTAGACTCGCCATGTACTGGCCTCAGTACTGACCGCTCCCTTTTTTCCTTTGCCCTTTGTCGGCACCCCTTTTGTTTAACAGGTATAAGTTTGATGTTGTTAGCAGGGTTACCCTTCCAGCTTGGCATGGGCAGGGTTATGGATGTCATTGGTTATTCTTCAGGGCTCTTAGCCCAATTTGCTTCTTATCCGTACTCAGATGTTGTATCATTTTCCAGATGATTAGGATCTTTGTACTGTATATATGTATTCTTGACTCATGGAGTTGTTGTTGTATATACATATGTTCTGTGGGTTCCATCGTGGACTATTGTGTAATTATATTACTTAGTTTTCCACCCACACACTAGTGCCTGGTGGGCATCTTTGAATCGTTTCTATGCGGGTTTGGTGGGAATCGCTAAAACTTGCATAGGGCCGATTTGAGGGTGTTACAAAGTGGTATCGGAGCCCAGCAGTTGCAATACCCCACTAGTCCAGCTTGTAGGATAACCTAGCTAACGGACGTTGTAGAGTGTCAAAACTATTTTGAAAATCGGTTGGATAGACCTCATTAGGTCTGCTTTTATACCTTATCTCTGTGCTATTCTCCTCTCACCTTTACGGGTTTTGAATATGCTCTCTTAAATTTTCTTCGAGTCCAAGAATTCTCGTGGTTAGGTTTCCGTCGTGCCTTTAGGGATTCGCTTCTTCCCTTTTATAACTGTGGAGCCACAATCATCAATCTGCATCTCGTTTGTTGTACCCTTCATCCAATCTTTTGTCCTTGAACTATTTATCTGTATTTGACCTTGACGAATATCCGTATCTTTGAAAAACATATGAGAAGGATGAGCAGTGGTGAAGTTGGAGTATACCTTGAGCATATGTTGTTCATGCCAATGGAACCATTGTGGAACCTAATCATTGTGTATTTTCATACGATTTTTTTTATATTCTGGTTGTTTCCAAAGTGACGACATCATCTACATCATAAGATCCTACATCAATCCTTTGTTTTCGAACATCGGCTGTAAAGATCTTCAGTCTGAATTCCGAGAGTGGTTGTATAATTCTCCTATTCATGTATGGATTAATGCTTTGGGTGCGGGATGGAGTAGCTACCATACCACTATTCTTATCATTTGCTCTTGCACATTGAATTGGTTGATCAAGCAATTTTACTCTTTTCATGGAAGTTAGAGGTGGCCTTATTTGTCGAGATGTCTACTTTCGTCCTTTGTTTCCCCGGTGTGTTCTCTTGATGAACGCGAACAACGACCTCTTGTTGGTGGTGTCACTCAATTCAAGGTGGAGCAAGAATCCTTATTAGTGGTGTCATGAGGATCTACATGAAGTGAGAGGATTCAGATCATCAGCCTTCTTCCCCGTACCATGAGGCGGATCTTGAGGGCGAGATCCCTTGTTAGTGGTGTCGAATTGTAGCACCCCGGGTAAAACCACAACTAGAAAATCGCTCGTTGTTTTCTGCATCATGATGACTTTATGCTCATGTCATCATGCCATATTGCATTTGAGCATCTTCATGTCTGCATGCATATATTTTCCCTAAAACTATTTTGCGAAATGCCTATCATCGTTTTCTAAATACCCCGTCTTAATTTCAAATTATAATATTGGGCTCGTCTGGATATCTTGTTTTGTATAAAAACTACCTACAAAAGAATATTTAAAAACTATTGATTTAACAAAACTATTTTACTAGGGAGGCACACAACCGGCCTGGCCCAGTGGCCAAACCGGAGTCCACCTACAACCCCATCAAAGCTAACCCTAAGACTACCCTAGTCCCCGTCGCCAGCCCTACCTAGACCGCACCCGCGCGCAAGACCCCGCTAGTGCCCCGCTTCCACCAGACCCACTTCTTCACGCCACCGCACATGCCGTTCCCCACAGGACCCACTTCCACAAACTACTCTGCGTCCACCCCGCACGCATTACTCGCCACCTGCCCTTGGATCCCTGATCGCGTCGCCCGCGTACCATGCTCCACCCTGGCCCCACCCTGACTCGGTCTTGCCCCACTCCTCCTCGCTTCCTCGCGTCCCTACCCTGTGACTCGCTTCCTCGCACCCGCCGCTCCTCCGCATCAAAGCTCACCTACACTACTCTTGCTACCGGCCCCACCACGCGTGGTCGTAGCTGCTCCTCACCAACCCCATAGCCTCTCTGCACATTGCTGTGAGCCCCGCCTCGTACCTTCCTTGCAACGACCGCCATCACGTTGGCCCCTCATCACCTCGCGTCGCCAGAGCCCCAGCACCGTGTCTCCTCCCCCGCCATCCCTAGCCTTGTCTCTCTGCCGTAGAAGCTCGCTCTTCCCACCTTGGCACCTTCCTAGCGAGCACGCGCTGCTCCCTGCAAGCTTCGTCCTCCACCGGGGCCCTGCTTCCTGCCCAGCGCTGTCGCGGGCGCCCTCCTCCTGCCTAGATGCTGCTATCCAGCGGTGCACTCGCCGAGCTCACGTGGTCACCTACTGCTGTTCCCTGGCCCACAGGCTTCCCCTCTCGCCAGTACCAGTACCGACCTGCACCTCCTCCACCTTGCCTCTGACCATAGCCACGCCATGCCTCTGTTCGATGCTGCCTCCATCCCTAGTGAGCTTCCTAGCGGCCCCCTTCTTGCTGCACGACGAGAGATGCTCCCCTCTATCCAAGGAAGCACGCCGACTATCCCTGCTTGCCTCCACCCGCATAGAGCACTAGCTCAACCTTTAGCGTGCGATGCCCCGCTCAAGCAGCTCGTCCTACAGGTGTCGTCGATGTTGATTGCTGCAGATCCTCACCCTAGACGTTTTCTCTCGTTGCAGCATGACCGGATGGTCCATGACCATATGATTGCCTAGGAGATGCCTCTTCCCAGCACACCTACATGCCTCCACCTACTCTCGATGTACAAGTATAACGAGATGGATAAGCACCTACCAAGATGCCATGGCCCATCAAGATCTCCGGGGGCCTTCGAGATACCAAGGCCGACACGAGATGAGAACCCGAAGATACACACAAGACCATCAGTGCCGAACTTCGAGAACTCCAACCTGGAACATTAAGTTCTCTATCATGCCACACCATGTTCTTCTTCACGGACCCGAAGCCATGATCCAAAGACCAATCCCGTCGAGCCTGAACCCCGTCAAACCCACGGAATCCCATGATCTTTGATCCGAGAAGTGCGACCCCCACCTATCCCATCTCTATTTTTGTAAAAGACATATATACTTGTTGTATATATTTGTTCATGTCGCATACATATTGTGTGGTTTGGGGGAATTATGCCGATTCACCTCATAATTAAATATGGAGACCATATGCGGGCTTTTATAGTCTTATAGTGGCTGCATTTAAATTTGTGTAGCGAATTGATTCCATGTTTTGCCTTGTTAATACAACATGTAAATTACAGGGTATCTAAATAACATGAACCTTCTAATTAATTATCGGGACCCCGGTTTCACTTGATATTGCCTATTTGCATCGCATCTTTGCCATGTCATACTGCATACATGCATCATGCCCGATCTTCTGCTGTAGTATTAAGTAGTGTATCCGGTGTTTCTTTTAGTGCTTTGCTTCTTCACGGATTAGGCCGATGAGTTGATGCGAGTGTCGACCCGATCTTCGGATGAACCTTCGGCAGTGTTTCTCAGGCGAGCATTCTCCCTCTTTCTACCTATTTTGCATTTATAGTCTTTACTTCCACATGTTTATCTATTACTATCCGTGTTGATATGCTTTAGTTTTCTATACAAATTGATATGCCGTGAAGCCTATATTGCCTTAGACACATCCTATTGCCTGTTGTTTGGTAGACTGTTGGCCTTGCGAGTCGTAGTTGCTTACTCAGGTGCTGTTTCGCGTCGTTGATGTTCCATCGAGGTTGGCACATGCTTAATGGTGGAGATGATCATGGTTTTCATTATGCTTATCAATTAAAAATGCTGGAAATAGATCTAATGTAGAGGCACCGGTGGGTAATAGATGTTATTTGGTTTTTACCCGCCCACTTATATCCACCTAGGACCCGAGTTCTCGACACCTGTTCCGAGACTGAGCTTGGTAACCATATGTGGGGTGTCTAGGCACCCCTATCGGCTTATTACCTGATTTCAAAGTATTGTACTGGGGGCCACAAAACTAGTTCGGGCTTTATACATTACCTACTATACCTATGCCATGTATGCCATGTTTATTACCTATTGCTCGATGAGCGTTAATTACTATTGCGTAGGCTCGTGACACTCTGTCACGGGAATATATTGTCTACGGCCTCTGCTCTCGTGACAAGTGCACGCAACCCCAGGGTCCGTATGAGGAGGATTAGCTATACCTCGTACGGGTAGCTCTTTCGGGTGGCCCCCATGTACTTGCTTTGGGTATGGGAAAGCGTTGTGTCTGAAGCCCCGTCGAGATACCGATGGAAGTATGTTAACTGATCTGGAAAAGAGGGTGGAAGTGTGTTTGGAAAAGGGGGTGGAAGTATGTCCACGGTTATATACGACTTGGAGCACAGTTTCTAGATCATAGACAACTATAACTAAAGAATTACTTTTATAATTTTACTTGGATCTAATATGACTAGTAAGTTGGACAACCACCATGGAAAGAATGAATAAAACTGCCAACTGTGTGAGTTTCCTCGGAATGACTTCCTCGTTTTGGTCTCGAGGGGGAAATACCAGGATGGGTATGTTTGGTGTTAGTATCAGGTTGGTTCTGAATAGGTCTTTCTTATCCCTCTCTAATAGCTGACAGTTGTATCGAGTCTCTATAGGTTGTTTAGTGCATGCTTTGCTGCCTCTTCAGTCCACCATACCTATGTAGGCGAGAGTCACCGAATTCTAGACTCGCCATGTACTGGCCTCAGTACTGACCGCTCCCTTTTTTCCTTTGCCCTTTGTCGGTACCCCTTTTGTTTAACAGGTATAAGTTTGATGTTGTTAGCAGGGTTACCCTTCCAGCTTGGCATGGGCAGGGTTATGGATGTCATTGGTTATTCTTCAGGGCTCTTAGCCCAATTTGCTTCTTATCCGTACTCAGATGTTGTATCATTTTCCAGATGATTAGGATCTTTGTACTGTATATATGTATTCTTGACTCATGGAGTCGTTGTTGTATATACATATGTTCCATCGTGGACTATTGTGTAATTATATTACTTAGTTTTCCACCCGCACACAAGTGCATGTTGGGCATATTTGAATCATTTCTATGTGGGTTTGGTGGAAATCGCTGAAACTTGCATATGGCCGATTCGAGGGTGTTACAGAGGGGTGGGCGGTACTAAGACCACCACGCCACAAAGGAGAATATCATTTTGTGGCCTGAAAGTTGGGGCGCCTAGGCAACGCGGTATCCAAGTTGCCTGTAATCAGCCGCGATGACTACAGTTGGCGTGCCAAATACTCAGAAGGTATTTTTTGGCACGAATTCTACTTTATGTTTCAATACAAAATATCAGGCTAACGGCCGTGAAGTTGGCCCCCCTATCAGTTCTCGCCGTTATGTCTCTATCGTCGCTTAGGCGTCAATTAGGCTTGCAACGTTGGTGCCTGCATCCATTACGCGTCTTCTTCTTCCCCGGAGCGGCAATCTGTGGGGCGTCGTGGCCATGGCGTGGAGCTGGGATGACGAACCTGCTCAACCTCACTCTCCTCCCTATAGGCTTGCAGCGTTGGTGCCTGCATCTATTACGCGTCGTGGAGCTGGGACGTGACGAACCTGCTCGCCCCCACTCTCCTCCCCATCCCGAGTCAGAGCTCGCCCTCACCATGGACGCACCCATGGCATGGTGCAGGGACGAGAATTGGTTCTCGGTGAGATCTGACACCGTGTTGACCATGCTCGGTCCAGTTTTCCTCCTCCAGAATCCAAGCTCGTCATTGCCGTGGTCGCACCCGCACCAATTCTGCCACCTCTGACGAGGTCTCTGTGGTAGCTCAAGTTCTGCCATGTTGGACCTGTAAGAAAATTCGGAGCTGGGCAGCGACAACCCATTGTTGAACCTGTAAGGAATTTTCTGAACACTATGTGCCGCTCCAAGGTCTTCGGCTGATGCCTTCGGCTTCTGCTAGCGTCCACCACCGATGCGAGATCATTTAGTTACTTCAATACAAAATTTCGACCAATTTAACTTGTTATATTCCTTGACAATTATAATATAATCGAGCACTAGAAATATTTTGTAGTGTGCATGAGCATGATCAGTAATATAACTGAACACTAGAAATTTTAAGGCACTCCATATAAAGGAGTAGATTAATATATATATATATATATATAGAAGGTTCACCAGAAACAACACACGGATATATTGTCTTACATGCCACACACAAGTAATAATAATTAACTAAAACAAAATAAAAGCAGGGGCAGCAGCAGGAGGCCGGGACACGGAGACGCCTAGTAGGACAGGGGCATATCAGCAGGAGGCAGGGACAACCTAGTCGATGGGATACATGCCAGTCCTGACATACTCCTAGAGGAATTTGCCGAAGGCTGTGTGCCGTGCCAAGGTAATCAGCCTATGCTTTCTACCTCCACCTTTGCCAACGTCCACCGCGTGCTGGATCATGCTGTTGGGGTCCATGTTGATTGCTCTCCCATAGAATGGGCAAAACAGTCTCCCCTACGGTAGAAACGGATTAGCCCACACCGTAACCGCCTCAGCACATAGCGGCTCTTGCTGTCCCTAGATACCTTGCTATCGTCCACTTCATCATCATCCTCCTGTTGATTTTTAAGAACATAACTTAGAACTCATACATATGATTGAATTGTATTACAACTCAAGAATTGACAACATGTATATGTAAGACAATATATTCATGGATATCAAAGAGAAAGCATCTCAACAATAGTTTGATCAGTTCATATATCATTTCATCTCAACGCAATGACAATTAATTGCATCAGAGTGTATGTAGAATAAATCTAGGGGCCTCATAAGTTTCTTCAGGGATGGAGTGGGTGAATCAAGTAACAATTGCACAACCTATAATGTTCTTGTACATGGCCCTAGGTTCGCTAACTCATCCCTAAAAAAATCTGACACCAATGTGTCTGCCTCTCTTTGGGGGCAAATTTGAATCACTGGCCACAGTAAGAAATTGAAATGTAATCGTACTAAACAATATTCAGGGATATACATAGTCAGGTACAAAAACAAGCCTATTGTAATTATAAATAAAAAACCAAACAATTAATCTTCAGGTTCATGTTAAAAATACTTATGATCAAAACCATTCGTATACATATGCATCATAAGAATCATTCAAAGATCAGAAACAATTCAAGGATCATATATGTAGTTCCATATGAGAATAAATCAAGGGCCTCATAATTTTTTCAAAGATGGGGTTGGCGAACCAAAGTACCAACAACACAACCTATATTGTGTGTGTGCATTGCTGCCTCAGGTTCACCAACCCATCCCTAAAACACGACACCAACATACGTGTCTCCCCTTGAACTCGTTTGGGGAAAATTTCAATCATCGGCCTTGGTGATAAACTGAAATGTAATTCTTATACACTATGAATGCTTGGAATAGATAATTCAAATATCATAGTTCTATGAATGTAGAATAAAGATTACGGCCTCATAAGTTTTTTCAGGGATGGCGTAAGCGAACCAAGTAACAATTGAACAACTTATATTGATCTTGTACATGGCCCCATGTTTGCTAACTGATCCCTGAAAAAATCTGACACCAATGTGTTTGCCTCTCTTTTGGGGCAAATTTGAACCATTAGCCACAATAAGAAATTGAAATGTAATCGTACGAAACAATATTCAGGGATATACATATGTATCAAACGACGCATTCATAGATCAGAAACAATACAAAGATTATATATATAGGTTCCATATGAGAATACATTAAGGGCCTCATTTTTTCCAGAGATGGAGCCGGAGAACCAAAATACCAACAACACAATATGTGCATTGCTGCCTCAGGTTCACTAACCATCCCTAAGAAAACAACTCCATTCGATGCCCTTGTACTATTTTGGGGCAAAATTGAATCATTGGGCTCAGTAAGGAATAGAAATGTAATGTTATAGGCATGTTGTGTATCGAAATCAACACTCAACTAGCAAACTCAACTATATGACAGATGAGCAGATTGGGGTTTTGTGACTAGACGGATTGGGGTTTTGTGACTAGATGGCAGATGCATCAATCTCCCGTTCGAACCATATATACACTACCCTACTTCAAGAGCAAAAGAATCTATACACGATTGAGCAAATCCTATGTATGAACAGTGAAATCTGCGCCCGCGCCTAGAGAAGCTAGCAATGTAGTACCTTGGACTCCTCATCAGGGACCTCCTCCTCGAACTCGTCATTCTCCACGATTGTGTTGAAGATTTCTTGGACGGTGATGGGGTCACTGATGTAGAGCACCGGATTGCCTCCGCTTGCCGCCTGCCCCCCATCCAGATCTGCCGCTGGCACCACGACGTTGTCGGCCACAATGTTGTAGGCCACTTGATGCTCGGCGGTGACGGCTACTGGTTGGACAATGAGCTCGAACCCTCGACGGCGTGGCGACGAGTGGCATTCGTGCCCGGAGAAGTCGCCTCCGCCTGCTTGGCGATGACCGAGCCATCTGCTGCTGCGCCTTCAACTGGCTTCACCTACGGCTCGTCTCCATGCGTACACTTCATGGCGCACCTAGGGAAGGAGGTAGTGCAAGCGAAGGAGCTTCAGCGCGCGCGGTAGGTGCAGATTGGGGTTTTGGGACTAGACAGATTGGGGGAAAATGACACGAGCACATGGAAGAAGAAGGCCGAGCAGGTTTATAAACACTAGACCATTTGTAGTCCTCGAGTGGACACGTGTGGTGGGCGGGGGCGGTGGGGCTACCACGGTCTCCACCTTTTTTTTGGGTTCCTTTTTTTTGAAACAACCACGATCAACACTTTAGAGATGCATTGAAAACATGCTCATGGCATACCTCGATTCCACTACATGTAAGTGGCACCAATGTTAGATCTACTTGAGGGGGCCCCTTGACTCATGGAAGTTACTTGCGGTAGGGCCCAGTTGGAAGTGAGATTGAGAGCGATGCGTAAAAATGCGATATGTCTTATTAAAATCAAGTGGCAATAAATTGTAGCGTCCCGTCGACAACCATGCACTTGATGACCCCGTTGCCCTGTGCATGTGTTGTAGTAGCAGTAGTAGCCTTTGCAGACTAGATTAAACGTGACATGACCACTCGACGACTTTTTCCATGGACGGCATCGTGTTCCTTCTTGTAGAAACCTCGATGAGGGAGACGTCCGTGCTGTCTCACTATGTACCATGAAGGGCACGATGTGTGCAACAATCATCGTTGGATCACACGGGATCAATGGTTGGTGCGCACGATCCGCGTGACAACTATGACAACCAATCAGTGCGTAGCAAATAGAGTGAGCACATGTTTGGCCTTCTACGAAAGATAGAGAGAGGGGGAAAAACTAAGTAGTATCAAAAAACCAAGGGCAAAACTAAGTAGTATAAAAACGGAAAGTGAGTGTCTTGTACAATGAAATACATCGTGGCATACATGAAATTATGCCTAGATAGATCCACTAGAGTTCATTGGATGTGTGTTCTTCTCATAAACCACATGGATCCACTACCGTTCATTGCATGTGTGTTATTGTCATAAACCACATGGATCCACCAGTGTCATTGCATGTGTGTTCTTCTCATAAACCACATGTTGATCCACCAGTGTCATTGCATGTGTGTTCTTTTCATGAACCACATATAGATCCACAAGTGTCATTGAATGTGTGTTCTTTTCACAAACCACATAAGGATCCAGCAGTGTCATTGGATGTGTGTTCTTTTCATGAACCGCACCCAGTGTCATTGCATGTGTCTTCTTTTTCACAAACCACATATGGATCCACCAGTGTCATTGGATGTGTGTTCTTTTAGTGAACCAACCACAGCTAGATTCATTGAAATGTGTGTTCTTTTCACAAAGCACACATGGATCCACCAGTGTCATTGAAATGTGTGTGATTTTCACAAACAACAGCCAAAGTCACTAGATCTCTCTTCTTATCTTAAACCACATATGGATCCACCAGTTTCATTGCATGTCTATTCTTTGCATTAACCACAGCTAGAGTCATTGCATGTCTGTTCTTATCACAAACAACATATGGATCCACCAGTGTCATTGCATGTGTGTTCTTTTCATGAACAACAAATGGATCCACTGGTGTCATTGCATGTATGTTTTGTTCACAAACCACATGTGGATCCACCAGAGTCATTGCATGTGTGTTATTTTCATGAACCACATAAGGATCCACCAGTGTTCATTGCATGTGTGTGCTTCCACAAACAACATATGGATCGACTTGTGTTCATTGCATGTGTGGTCTTTTCACAAACCACATCTGGATCCACCAGAGTTCATTGCATGTTTGTTCTTTTCACAAAATACATATGGATCCACCAATGTCATTGCATGTTTGTTCTTTTCACAAACCACATATTGATCCTCCAGTGCCATTGCATGTCTATTATTCTCACAAACCACATATGGATCCACCAGTGTCATTGCATGTCTGTTCTTTCCACAAACAACATATGGATCCACTAGTGTCATTGCATGTGTGTTATTTTCATTAACCATAGCTAGAGTCATTGCATGACTATTCTTTTCACAAACCACATGGATCCACCAGTGTCATTGCATGTGTGTTCTTTTCACAAACCACATCTAGAGTCATAGGATGTCTTTTCTTTCCACAAACCACATATTGATCCACCAGTGTGATTGCATGTGTGTTCTTTTCACAAACCACATCTAGAGTCATTGCATGTGTGTTCTTTTCACAAACCACATATGGATCGACCAGTGTGATTGCATGTGTGTTCTTTTCATTAACCATAGCTAGAGTCATTGCATATCTGTTCTTTTCACAACCCACATATTGATCCTCCAGTGCCACTGCATGTCTGTTCTTCTCACAAACCACATATGGATCCACCAGTGTCATTACATGTCTGTTATTTCCACAAACAACATATGGATCCACCAGTGTCATTGCATGTGTGTTCTTTTCATTAACTATAGCTAGAGTCATTGCATGACTATTCTTTTCACAAACCACATGGATCCACCAGTGTCATTGCATGTGTTTTCTTTTCATTAACCACGTCTTGAGGCATTGCATGTGTGTTCTTCTCACAAACCACACATGGATCCATCAGCGTCATTGCATGCCTGTTCTTTTCATTAACCACATCTAGAGTCATTGCATGTCTGTTCTTTCCACAAACAACATATGGATCCACCAGTGTCATTGCATGTCAGTTCTTTTCACAAACCATAGCCAGTGTCATTGCATGTGTGTTCTTCTCACAAACCACATGGATCCACCAGTGTCATTGCATGTGTGTTCTTTTCACAAACCACATCTAGAGTCATTGCATGTGTCTTCTTTTCACAAACCACATATGGATCCACCAGTGTCCTTGGATGTCTGTTCTTTTCACAACCATATCTAGAGTCATTGCATGTGCGGTCTTCTCAAAAACCACATACGGATCAACCAGAGTTCATTCCATGTCTGTTCTTCTTACAAATGACAGCTAGAGTCATTGCATGTCTATTCTCCTCACAAAGCACACATGGATCCACCAGAGTCATTGCATGTGTGTTCTTTTCACAAACCACAGCTAGAGTCATTGCATGTCTGTTCTTTTCACAAACCACATCTAGAGTCATTGCATGTATGTTCTTTTCACAAACCACATAAGGATCCACCAGTGTGATTGCATGTGTGTTCTTTTCACAAACCAAAACTAGAGTCATTGCATGTCTGTTCTTTTCACAAACCACATATGGATCCACCAGTATCATTGCATGTGTGTTCTTTTCACAAACGACATATGGATCCACTAGTGTCATTGCACGTGTGTTCTTTTCATTAACCATAGATAGAGTCATTGCATGTGTGTTCTTCTCACAAACCACATATGGATCCACCAGAGGTCATTGCATGTGTGTTCTTCTCATAAACCACAGCTAGAGTCATTGCATGTCTGTTATTCTCACAAACCACACATGGATCCACCAGTGTGATTGCATGTGTGTTCTTTTCACAAACAACATCTAGAGTCATAGGATGTCTGTTCTTTTCACAAACCACATATTGATCCACCAGTGTCATTGCATGTGTGTTCTTTTCACAAACCACATTAGGATCCACTAGTGTCATTGCATGTGTGTTCTTTTCATTAACCATAGCTAGAGTCATTGCATATGTGTTCTTCTCACAAACCACATACGGATCCAATAGAGTTCATTGCATGTGTGTTCTTCTCATAAACCACAACTAGAGTCATTGCATGTCTGTTATTCACACAAACTGCACATGGATCCACCAGTGTCATTGTATGTGTGTTCTTTTCACAAACCACATCTAGAGTCATAGGATGTCTGTTCTTTTCACAAATCACATATTGATCCACCAGTGTCATTGCATGTGTGTTCTTTTCACAAACCACATCTAGAGTCATTGCATGTGTGTTCTTTTCACAAACCACATATGGATCCACCAGTGTGATTGCATGTGTGTTATATTCATTAACCACAGCTAGAGCCATTGCATGTCTGTTCTTTTCACAAACCACATATGGATCCACCAGTGTCATCGCATGTGTGTTCTTTTCACAAACCACATATTGATTCACCAGTGCCATTGCATGTCTGTTCTTCTCACAAAGCACATATGGATCCACCAGTACCATTGCATGTATGTTCTTCTCACAAACCACACATGGATCCCCCAGTGTCATTGCATGTGTGTTATTTTCATTAACCACATCTAGGGTCATTGCATGTGTGTTCTTTTCACAAACCACATATGGATCCACCAGTGTCATTGCATTTGTGTTCTTTTCACAAACCACATCTAGAGTCATTACATGTGTGTTCTTCTCACAAACCACATATGGATCCACGAGAGTTCATTGCATGCCTAGTCATCTCATGCACCACATATGGATCCACCAGTGTGATTGCATGTGTGTTCTTCTCACAAACCACAGCTAGAGTTATCGCATGTGTGTTCTTTTCATTAACCACATCCAGAGTCATTGCATGTGTGTTATTTTCACAAACCACATATTGATTCACCAGTGTCATTGTATGTATATTCTTTTCACAAACCACATCTAGAGTCATTGCATGTGTGTTCTTCTCACAAACCACATATGGATCCACCAGAGTTCATTGCATGTTTGTTCTTCTCACAAACTACAACTAGAGTCATTGCATGTCTCTTCTTCTCACAAACCACACATGGATCCACCAGAGTCATTGCATGTGTGTTCTTTTCATAAAACCACCGCTAGAGTCATTGCATGTCTATTCTTTTCACAAACCACATCTAGAGTCATTGCATGTGTGTTCTTCTCGCAAACCACATATCGATCCACCAGAGTTCATTGCATGTGTGTTCTTTTCACAAACAATAGCTAGAGTTCATTGCATGTGTGTTCTTTACACAAACCAAAGCTAGAGTCATTGCATGTAAGTTCTTTTCACAAACCACACCTAGAGTCATTGCATGTGTGTTCTTCTCACAAACCACATATGGATCCACCAGAGTTCATTGCATGTATGTTCTTTTCACAAACCACAACTAGAGTCATTGCATGTGTGTTCTTCTCACAAACCACACGTGGATCCACCAGTGTCATTGCATGTGTGTTATTTTCACAAACGACATGTGGAGTCATTGGATGTTTGTTCTTTTCACAATCCACATCTAGAGTCATTGCATGTGTGTTCTTCTCACAAACTACATGTGGATCCACCTGACTTCATTGCATGTCTGTTCTTTTCACAAACCAGAGCTAGAGTCATTGCATGTCAATTCTTCTCACAAACCACACATGGATCCACCAGTGTCATTGCATGTGTGTTCTTTTCACAAACCACATCTAGATTCATTGGATGTCTGGTCTTTTCACAAACCACATATTGATCCACCAGTATCATTGCATGTGTGTTATTTTCACAAACGACATTTAGAGTCATTGCATATGTGTTCTTTTGACAAACCACATAAGGATCCACCAGTGTGATTGCATGTGTGTTCTTTTCACAAACCACAACTAGAGTCATTGCATGTCTGTTCTTTTCACAATCCACATATGGATCCACCAGTATCATTGCATGCGTGTTATTGTCACAAACCACATATTGATCCACCAGAGTTCATTGCATGTCTGTTCTTTTTCCAAACCACATATGGATCCACCAGTGTCATTGCAGGTATGTTCTTTTCAAAAACCACATATTGATCCACCAGTGCCATTGCATGTCTGATCTTCTCATAAACCACATATGGATCCACTAGTGCGATTGCATATATGTTCTTCTCACAAACCACAAATGGATCCACCAGTGGCATTGTATGTGTGTTCTTTTCACAAAACACATATGGATCCACTAGTGTCATTGCATGTGTGTTCTTTTCATTAACCATAGCTAGAGTCATTGCATGTGTGTTCTTCTCACAAACCACATATGGATCCACGAGAGGTCATTGCATGTGTGTTCTAATCATAAACCACAGCTAGAGTCATTGCATGTCTATTATTCTCACAAACCCCACATGGATCCACCAGTGTGATTGCATGTGTGTTCTTTTCACAAACAACATCTAGAGTCATAGGATGTCTGTTCTTTTCACAAACCACATATTGATCCACTAGTGTCATTGCATGTGTATTCTTTTCACAAACCACATCTAGAGTCATTGCATGTGAGTTCTTTTCACAAACCACATATGGATCCACCAATGTGATTGCATGTGTGTTCTTTTCATTAACCACAGCTAGAGTCATTGCATGTCTGTTATTTTCACAAACCATATATGGATCCACCAGTGTCATTACATGTGTGTTCTTTTCACAAACCACATATTGATCCACTAGTACCATTGCATATATGTTCTTGTCACAAACCACATATGGATCCACCAGTGCCATTACATGTATGTTCCTCTCACAAACCACTCATGGATCTACCACTGTCATTGCATGTGTATTGTTTTCACAAACCACAGCTAAAGTCATTGCATGTGGGTTATTTTCATTAACCACATCTAGGGTCATTGCATGTGTGTTCTTTTCACAAACCACATATGGATCCACCAGAGTCATTGCATGTGTGTTCTTTTCACAAACCACAGCTAGAGTCATTGCATGCCTGTTCTTTTCACAAACCACATCTAGAGTCATTGCATGTATGTTCTTTTCACAAACCACATAAGGATCCACCAGTGTGATTGCATGTGTGTTCTTCTCACAAACCAAAACTAGAGTCATTGCATGTCTGTTCTTTTCACAAACCACATATGAATCCACCAGTATCATTGCATGTGTGTTCTTTTCACAAACCACATATTGATCCACCAGTGTCATTGCATGTGTGTTCTTTTCACAAACCACATTAGGATCCACTAGTGTCATTGCATGTGTGTTCTTTTCATTAACCATAGATAGAGTGATTGCATATGTGTTCTTCTCACAAACCACATACGGATCCAACAGAGTTCATTGCATGTGTGTTCTTCTCATAAACCACAACTAGAGTCATTGCATGTCTGTTATTCACACAAACCACACATGGATCCACCAGTGTCATTGCATGTGTGTTCTTTTCACAAACCACATCTAGAGTCATAAGATGTCTGTTCTTTTCATGAACCACATATTGATCCACCAGTGTCATTGCATGTGTGTTCTTTTCACAAACCACATCTAGAGTCATTGCATGTGTGTTCTTTTCACAAACCACATATGGATCCACCAGTGTGATTGCATGTGTGTTATTTTCATTAACCACAGCTAGAGTCATTGCATGTCTGTTCTTTTCACAAACCAGATATGGATACACCAGTGTCATCGCATGTGTGTACTTTTCACAATTCACCAGTGCCATTGCATGTCTGTTCTTCTCACAAACCACATATGGATCCACCAGTACCATTGCATGTATGTTCTTCTCACAAACCACACATGGATCCCCCAGTGTCATTGCATGTGTGTTCTTTTCACAAACCACAACTAAAGTCATTGCATGTGTGTTATTTTCATTAACCACATCTAGGGTCATTGCATGTGTGTTCTTTTCACAAACCACATATGGATCCACCAGTGTCATTGCATTTGTGTTCTTTTCACAAACCACATCTAGAGTCATTGCATGTGTGTTCTTCTCACAAACCACATATGGATCCACGAGAGTTCATTGCATGCCTAGTCATCTCATGCACCACATATGGATCCACCAGTGTGATTGCATGTGTGTTCTTCTCACAAACGACAGCTAGAGTTATCGCATGTGTGTTCTTTTCATTAACCACATCCAGAGTCATTGCATGTGTGTTATTTTCACAAACCACATATAGATTCACCAGTGTCATTGGATGTCTATTCTTTTCACAAACCACATCTAGATTCATTGCATGTGTGTTCTTCTCACAAACCACATATGGATCCACCAGAGTTCATTGCATGTTTGTTCTTCTCACAAACTACAACTAGAGTCATTGCATGTCTGTTCTTCTCACAAACCACACATGGATCCACCAGAGTCATTGCATGTGTGTTCTTTTCATAAAACCACAGCTAGAGTCACTGCATGTCTATTCTTTTCACAAACCACATCTAGAGTCATTGCATGTGTTCTTCTCGCAAACCACATATCGATCCACCAGAGTTCATCGCATGTGTGTTCTTTTCACAAACAATAGCTAGAGTTCATTGCATGTGTGTTCTTTACACAAACCAAAGCTAGAGTCATTGCATGTAAGTTCTTTTCACAAACCATATCTAGAGTCATTGCATGTGTGTTCTTCTCACAAACCACATATGGATCCACCAGAGTTCATTGCATGTATGTTCTTTTCACAAACCACAACTAGAGTCATTGCATGTGTGTTATTCTCACCAACCACACGTGGATCCACCAGTGTCATTGCATGTGCGTTATTTTCACAAACGACATGTGAGTCATTGGATGTTTGTTCTTTTCACAAACCACATCTAGAGTCATTGCATGTGTGTTCTTCTCACAAACGATATGTGGATCCACCTGACTTCATTGCATGTCTGTTCTTTTCACAAACCACAGCTAGAGTCATTGCATGTCAATTCTTCTCACAAACCACACATGGATCCACCAGTGTCATTGCATGTGTGTTCTTTTCACAAACCACATCTAGATTCATTGGATGTCTGTTCTTTTCACAAACCACATATTGATCCACCAGTATCATTGCATGTGTGTTATTTTCACAAACCACATCTAGAGTCATTGCATATGTGTTCTTTTCACAAACCACATAAGGATCCACTAGTGTGATTGCATGTGTGTTCTTTTCAGAAAGCACAACTAGAGTCATTTCATGTCTTCTCTTTTCACAAACCACATATGGATCCACCAGTATCATTGCATGCGTGTTATTGTCACAACCCACATATTGATCCACCGGAGTTCATTGCATGTCTGTTCTTTTCCCAAACAACATATGGATCCACCAGTGTCATTGCATGTGTGTTATTTTCAAAAACCACATATTGATCCACCAGTGCCATTGCATGTCTGATCTTCTCATAACCCACATATGGATCCACTAGTGCCATTGCATGTATGTTCTTCTCACAAACCACATATGGATCCACCAGTGGCACTGTATGTGTGTTCTTTTCAAAAAACACATATGGATCCACTAGTGTCATTGCATGTGTGTTCTTTTAATTAACCATAGCTAGAGTCATTGCATGGGTGTTCTTCTCACAAACCACATATGGATCCACGAGAGGTCATTGCATGTGTGTTCTAATCATAAACCACAGCTAGAGTCATTGCATGTCTATTATTCTCACAAACCCCACATGGATCCATCGGTGTGATTGCATGTGTGTTCTTTTCACAAACAACATCTAGAGTCATAGGATGTCTGTTCTTTTCACAAACCACATATTGATCCACTAGTGTCATTGCATGTGTGTTCTTTTCACAAACCACATCTAGAGTCATTGCATGTGTGTTCTTTTCACAAACCACATCTAGATTCATTGGATGTCTATTCTTTTCACAAACCACATATTGATCCACCAGTATCATTGCATGTGTGTTATTTTCACAAACCACATCTAGAGTCATTGCATATGTGTTCTTTTCACAAACCACATAAGGATCCACCAGTGTGATTGCACGTGTGTTCTTTTCACAAACCACAACTAGAGTCATTGCATGTCTGTTCTTTTCAGAAACCACATATGGATCCACCAGTATCGTTGCATGCGTGTTATTGTCACAAACCACATATTGATCCACCAGAGTTCATTGCATGTCTGTTCTTTTCCCAAACCACATATGGATCCACCAGTGTCATTGCATGTGTGTTCTTTTCAAAAACCACATATTGATCCACCAGTGCCATTGCATGTCTGATCTACTCATAAAGCTCATATGGATCCACTAGTGCCATTGCATGTATGTTCTTCTCACAAACCACATATGGATCCACCAGTGGCATTGTATGTGTGTTCTTTTCACAAAACACATATGGATCCACTAGTATCATTCCATGTGTGTTCTTTTCATTAACCATAGCTAGAGTCATTGCATGTGTGTTCTTCTCACAAACCACATATGGATCCACGATAGGTCATTGCATGTGTGTTCTAATCATAAACCACAGCTAGAGTCATTGCATGTCTATTATTCTCACAAACCCCACATGGATCCACCAGTGTGATTGCATGTGTGTTCTTTTCACAAACAACATCTAGAGTCATAGGATGTCTGTTCTTTTCACAAACCACATATTGATCCACTAGTGTCATTGCATTTGTGTTCTTTTCACAAACCACATCTAGAGTCATTGCATGTGTGTTCTTTTCACAAACCACATATGGATCCACCAATGTGATTGCATGTGTGTACTTTTCATTAACCACAGCTAGAGTCGTTGCATGTCTGTTATTTTCACAAACCATATATGGATCCACCAGTGTCATTGCATGTGTGTTCTTTTCACAAACAACATCTAGAGTCGCATGTGTGTTCTTCTCACCAACAACATATGGATCCACCAGAGTTCATTGCATGTCTGTTCTTTTCACGAACCACAGCTAGAGTCATTGCATGTTTGTTCTTCTCACAAACCATACATGGATCCACCAGTGTCATTGCATGCGTGTTCATTTCACAAACCACATCTAGAGTCATTGGATGTTTGTTCTTTTCAAAAACCACATCAAGAGTCATTGCATGTGTGTTCTTCTCACAAATGACATGTGGATGCACCTGACTTCATTGCATGTCTGTTCTTTTCACAAACCATAACTAGAGTCATTGCATGTCCATTCTTCTCACAAACCACACATGGATCCACCAGTGTCATTGCATGTGTGTTCTTTTCAAAAACCACATCTAGAGTCATTGGATGTCTGTTCTTTTCACAAACCACATATGGATCCACCAGTGTCCTTGGATGTCTGTTCTTTTCACAAACCATATCTAGATTCATTGCATGTGTGGTCGTCTTAGAAACCACATATGGATCCACTAGATTTCATTACATGTGTGTTCTTCTCACAAACGACAGCTAGAGTCATTGCATGTCTATTCTCCTCACAAAGCACACATAGATCCACCAGAGTCATTGCATGTGTGTTCTTTTCACAAACCACATCTAAAGCAATTTCATGTGTGTTCTTTTCAGAAACCACATAAGGATCCACCAAGGGAGAAAATACCATGAATATATATGTGAGATACCTCCCAATGTGTGGAGCCAGAAAACCCGCAAGATCAAAAACTCAATGAGATATGCAAGGGAAATCCGTTTTTGATGAACTAGAGCATGTATTGAAGATAACCACAAGCTCTAGATCCTCACATGGACAAGAACCAAACAACAACCAAGTAAGATGATGCTATGTATGCAAAGGTTTGAGCTCTCTCCGAAAGATACGAACGAGTCACCCACTCGAGAGCCCCTCTTGATAGTACGGCTATCTATCCTAAACTCGGTCTCCCAACACTACACGAGACCGGTAAAATAGAAACCCTATCAAGATCATACCTTTGCCTTGAGCATCCCACTTGAGCTTGATGGAGACGATCTTGTCACCTTCAAGATGGAACACCTTTCTTGATTGCTCTTGCTTGATGAAGACTTGGGAAATGCTCCCCCATACTCCATGGGTAAAGCCTCTTCTTC
>OU342746.1:5214801-5497597 GCA_910589775.1 Avena eriantha
TCGCGAGTTCGATCCCCGTCTCGCTGCGCCGCGCGTTGATTTCCCGTCAGACCGAGGAGAAAGAAGAACAGTACGGGCCGTGGTCGAATTACAAATAGCCCCCTCTTTTTAACTCTCGCTCAACCCGCGGTCCATCATACCCCACCTGTCAGCCGCCGTGATCATCTTTCAGAAAACCCCCCAGTCTGTTATTCCCTAAACCCGTGGTCCAGCCTACCCCCTCCTGTCAGCCTCTGCGGGATCACCCACTGTCACGTGGGCCCTAGCTCGCTGGCCCCGCCTGTCACCCATAGTAGCTAGCTAAGCCAATGGTAGCTAAAGTTTCCCTGCGCGCGTGTGCCCCGCCAGCGGCTGGCCCACCCGTCAGCGACTATGGCTGGGTCGTTCTGAGTAATAAAAGGTTTTCCGTTTAACTGTTTAAACAAAACAAATTCAAATTATTTAAATTCAAATTCAAATCAGATTTCAAATAACTTTTAATTTACAAATCCAAATAATACAAATAATATATGTTTTTGAATCAGAAAAATGTGAGGAATTCAAATATGCCATTCAAAATATTATTTGAACACTTTAAAATTTCGAGATGATTAAAATTACAATAAAATGCCCTTTTTCTTAATAAATTAATAACTTTAATTCTATAACCCCAAATTTGGCAAATAATATGTCTAAATCGATCAGCGCGACGAGCCCGTTCTATCTAAGCAGTCCTTGTTCTGAATTGAAGCATGCATCATGTCATTCTTACAAATCTGAACTGTTTATGGCAATAAAAATTGGACTAAATAAATAATAAAATGCTTTAATGCTTGCACCACACCTCACCCTTGCCTTGCTACTTTAATGCCATGTAAATTGTGCATCATTCATCATGGCATGCTTGTTTGCTTGTCGCATTTTAATTCATATGCTTGCGCACTTTATTTATGTTGGCCCTTGTTTGTTTGGTTCTTCTTCGAATAGACGCCCAACAGGAGAATTATCAGGAATCACAAGAGTACTACCCAGATCCATCTCTCGCTTCAACTGAGCTGCCAGGCAAGCACTACCTCATGCTTGCATACATACAATACCTATTGCCTCTATCTTATTCTTGCATCATTGAGTCGCGATTGCATTAAATTGAATCCCAAGTACTGCATAGCCTTTATTTTTAAACCCCACCGAAGCTTGTTCCTCCATCCCATGAGCCATTACTACAGGAGTTGTTTGAGCCATGCGAGTTGTAGAAAAGCATGTGTAGGGTATGTGAGTGTCTGATGAATAACGAGGTACCTAAACAACTTAACCTGAGTAGTAATGGGATAACTAATGAAAGAGGCATCGGTGAGCAATATCTGCTATTTGGTTTTTCATGCTCACTTGTGTCCCGTAGGACCTCGAGTACTTGATTCCTGTTCCTTGATTATTCGCACTATCCACATCCGGGAGGCCTTATGGACCCCCCCTGAGCCAGAGCTTGATTCATTCTTATTTCTTGGGGCCACAAAGTAGTTTGGGGCTTAATTACTATCCTGTACTTATGCCATGATTGTGCGTGGAGCACCTCTACTGTTTTGGATCGTGGAATGTTTTCGCGGTATCGACAAGCCCAGTCACACTTTCGGGTTCCTAGTCATTTACAACCATTGACACAAACCTTGGGTCCGTCTCGGAGCCGGCCAACTTCGTTGCGGGTAGCTTAATGGGGTGGCCCCCTGAAATATTTCTGAATCCTGTGATTGCTTTGTCGTGAATGCCTCGTCGGGTTTTGATTTGGTTTTTCCGAAGTTGATCGAGTGTGTGTTGCTATTCGTGCACCCCTGCAGGGTAAATCTTTCTGAAAGCCGTGTCCGCGGTTATGGACGACTTGGAGCACAGTTTCTCGATCATAGACAAGTATAACTAAAGTACCGCTTTTTATTTGACTAAGTACTTGACTAGTAAATAGTGCAACACTCATGGAATGGTTAATAAAACTGCCAACGGATGATGGGGGGTTGTTCGTCCGCTTCCTCGTTGGTAAGTGAGGAGGAGGATGGATCTGTTAATTATACTGTTATAACTGTTGTTCTTAATTAACGGACATCCGTCTATCATTGGTTAGGCGGATTGTTAGCGAGTATCTGTAGAATTGATAGGTATTATCTTTTGCTGCAATTGCGTCACCCCAGGTTGTGTCCCCTTTAGCGGCATAAAGACTTGATGAGTACCCCTAGGGTCTCACATGATAAATTGTTTGATTCAGATGGACAGGTGTACCCGCAAGATGGATACTGGGTGGAAGAGACAGATGATGTTGGCAACGATCATTCGGTGTAGAGATTCCGAGAACGGGGATCCGTGTGATCTGTGGGCGGGATGTGTTTATTTATGGGGCATCTTATGCCAATTTGCTTCTTATCCGTACTCGGATCTTGTTTTCCTCTTCCGCCTGATACTCTGATGTTTGTTGTTTGAGGAGCTATCCTAAATTATTATCTCTATCTAGGATATCTGAATCTTGCCGTATGGCATTGCAATATTTCTATTTCTTTTAGATGGAATGGCTCGGAGGACTGTTGTATGTGGCTTGCATACATACTCATTTGTGTATGTAGTTGATCCCTTCACCTGCCGATTACGCCGCTCGTTCTTGTCCCGATGTCTGAAAGTGGTTAGGATGGCCGAAAGGTCTACCGTGAGTGGCCCTGGGCCCCACCGTACTATTTTAACCACTTTCGTTCATCCAGGCATGTAACTAAGAGCGTAATTCACCAAGGTAGTTACAATTGGTATCAGAGCCATCCCGCCCTTCAGGGTCTCAGCCAAAATGGTCGTTGTCAGTCTAGCAAATATTTTTGGTAGTTATGTATACTAGGGAAAAACAAACGTGAGAGTAGGACTGCTTCCATTTTTCTTCTTACCCACCCACCCACCCACCCTTTTCTGGTAAGGAAGTGTAACGTTTTCAATCCTCTTCTAAAATTCAAACTAGGATTCACGTGTTCTGGGTTCCGTAGTACCATAGGTTGTGTGTGTGTGTGTGTGTGTGTGTGAATTCCTTGTCTATCTGTTGCATCCAAATGTTATCGCTATCTGCCTTTTGGTTATCAACTGTTGGTACATTCCATACCGACAGGCCTTTGTAAACCGACGCGATCTATTCTGGTTCGTTGTATACCGATGCGATCTATCTTACTCTTTGTTATCCGACATTATCTTTTTGGGGTGTTCTTTTTTGTAGTCACCAATCTTTAGGTTCATCTTAAGAAGAAGGTATTGGGATATGTGTTTTACTGATTCATGTGCGGAGTAATGATTTGAGTGTGGGATGGAGTCGCGACCATACCACTACTGTTATCATCTACTCTTGTATATTGAAATAGTAGAGTTACTAATCTGGATTCGTTAAGTGGTTTTGCGCATATAGTGGTATTTTAATGCCAAAATTTGCGGAATTTTTTTCTTTGTTAGTTTGTATACCACACTCCTTGTTCAGTCGTGTGCGTTATGCTTAATATCTTCTAGTTGCCTTGAACTTTGTTGATATTTTAATATCATCTCAGTGAATTGCATCCTTTAATCTTGGTTAATTCCATTTTGGTACTATTTTGGATTATTATCATTCTCCATTATAGTACTGACTTGTGTTTTATATCAATCACAGGATGGCACCACCATGCCGTTCTGAGGAGGACATACCACCTGAACTTGGGGCTGCTTTGGTAAGTATTGCAAATGCTTTGGGCACTATGCAGCAGAACCAGCAGCGCTTCGAGGAAAGCGTGAGGAGGAATGAGTTTGTTCCGCTACCTCCACCTCCCAAGCGAGAAGACATCAAGAGTTTTCTCAAGTTCAACCCACGCCAATTTGAGGTGTCTGATCAGCCACTTGATGCGGATGATTGGCTTCGTGAAGTGTCAAGGTTGCTGATGACTGCGGATGTTCCCGAGCAAGAATGGGTCAAATGTGCCACTCACCTTCTAAAGGGAGATGCAGCTCTGTGGTGGGAAAATTACCTCAAGGCAGATCTTTCTGGTTTTCAGCCTACTTGGGAGCAATTCACTGCTACTTTCAAAGAGCAATATCTGTCAGAAATTGTCATGGAAAGGATGAAGGAAGTGTTTCTCAACCTCAAGCAGGGCACTGACAATGTCAACACCTACATCAGGAACTTCATGAACCTTTCTCGTTATGGTGGCGATGAGATATCTGATGACACGAAAAATCAAAAGAGGTTCCGGCAAGGCCTCAATGCTTCCATCAAATATGCTATCACTCATGCAAGACCGGCATATTTTCTGGAACTTCAACACACAGCTCTGCAGGAAGAAGCAAGTAGGCAAGTGTTTGAGGAGTCAAAGAAACACAGCCGTGATGCAGCAAGCTCTTCTGCTATGACAGCTCCTTCTAAGCGTCCTGTCTGGGTTCCTAACACCCCACCGTCGCTCCCTGTTCCACCAAGACCGTCAAGCTACGCACCAAGGCCACCAAACTCCTTCACTTCGGCTCCCAGGGGCTACAACCACAACTACCCTGGAGCGCCTGGCGGAGTCCCTGGCTACGTTGCTCCACGTCCACCTGGTGCTTGCTATACTTGTGGAAACACTGGGCATCAGCACTGGAATTGTCCAATGAACAACAAACCACATATAGATCCACCAGTGTCACTGGATGTCTATTCTATTCACAAACCACATCTAGAGTCATTGCATGTGTGTTCTTCTCACAAACCACATATGGATCCACCAGAGTTCATTGCATGCCTGTTCTTCTCACAAACTATAGCTAGAGTCATTGCATGTCTGTTCTTCTCACAAACCACACATGGATCCACCAGAGTCATTGCATGTGTGTTATTTTCACAAACCACAACTAGAGTCATTGCATGTCTATTCTTTTCACAAACCACATCTAGAGTCATTGCATGTGTGGTCTTCTCTCAAATCACATATTGATCCACCAGAGTTCATTGCATGTGTGTTCTTTTCACAAACCATAGCTAGAGTTCATTGCATGTGTATTCTTTACACAACCCGCAGCTAGAGTCATTGCATGTGTGTTCTTTTCACAAACCACATCTAGAGTCATTGCATGTTTGTTCTTTTCACAAACCACATCTAGAGTCATTGCATGTGTGTTCTTCTCACAAACCACATATGGATCCACCAGAGTTCATTGCATGTATGTTGTTTTCACAAACCACAACTAGAGTCATTGCATGTCTGTTCTTATCACAAACCACACGTGGATCCACCATTGTCATTGCATGTGTGTTCTTTTCACAAACCACATCTCGAGTCATTACATGTGTTTTCTTTTCATTAACCATAGCTAGAGTCATTGCATGTGTGTTCTTCTCACAAACCACATATGGATCCACCAGAGTTCATTGCATGTGTGTTCTTCTCATAAACCACAGCTAGAGTCATTGCATGTCTGTTATTCTCACAAACCACACATGGATCCACCAGTGTCATTGCATGTGTGTTCTTTTCACAAACAACATCTGGAGTCATAGGATGTCTATTCTTTTCACAAACCACATATTGATCCACTAGTGTCATTGCATGTGTGTTATTTTCACAAACCACATCTAGAGTCATTATGTATGTGTTCTTTTCACAAACCACATAAGGATCCACCAGTGTGATTGCATGTGTGTTCTTTTCACAAACCACAACTAGAGTCATTGCATGTCTGTTCTTTTCACAAACCACATATGGATCCACTAGTATCATTGCATGAGTGTTCTTTTCACAAACCACATATTGATCCACCAGAGTTCATTGCATGTCTGTTCATTTCCCAAACCACATATGGATCCACCAGTGTCATTGCATGTGTGTTCTTTTCACAAACCACATATTGATCCACCAGTGCCATTGCATGTCTGATCTTCTCATAAACCACATATGGATCCACTAGTGCCATTGCATGTATGTTCTTGTCACAAACCACATATGGATCCACCAGTGTCATTGCATGTGTGTTCTTTTCACAAACCACATATGGATCCACCAGTGTCATTGGATGTCTGTTCTTTTCACAAACCACATCTAGAGTCATTGCATGTGTGTTATTCTCACAAACCACATATGGATCCACCAGAGTTCATTGCATGTGTGTTCTTCTCATAAACCACAGCTAGAGTCATTGCATGTCTGTTATTCTCACAAACCACACATGGATCCACCAGTGTCATTGCATGTGTGTTCTTTTCACAAACAACATCTGGAGTCATAGGATGTCTATTCTTTTCACAAACCACATATTGATCCACTAGTGTCATTGCATGTGTGTTATTTTCCCAAACCACATCTAGAGTCATTGCATATGTGTTCTTTTCACAAACCACATAAGGATCCACCAGTGTGATTGCATGTGTGTTCTTTTCACAAACCACAACTAGAGTCATTGCATGTCTGTTCTTTTCACAAACCACATATGGATCCACTAGTATCATTGCATGCGTGTTCTTTTCACAAACCACATATTGATCCACCAGAGTTCATTGCATGTCTGTTCTTTTCCCAAACCACATATGGATCCACCAGTGTCATTGCATGTGTGTTCTTTTCACAAACCACATATTGATCCACCGGTGCCATTGCATGTCTGATCTTCTCATAAACCACATATGGATCCACTAGTGCCATTGCATGTATGTTCTTTTCACAAACCACATATGGATCCACCAGTGTCATTGCATGTGTGTTCTTTTCACAAACCACATATGGATCCACTAGTGTCATTGCATGTGTGTTCTTTTCATTAACCATAGCTAGAGTCATTGCATGTGTGTTCTTCTCAGAAACCAGATATGGATCCACCAGAGTTCATTGCATGTGTGTTCTTCTCATAAACCACAGCTAGAGTCATTGCGTGTCTGTTATTCTCACAAACCACACATGGATCCACCAGTGTCATTGCATGTGTGTTCTTTTCACAAAAAACATATAGAGTCATTGCATGTGTGTTCTTTTCACAAACCACATATGGATCCACCAATGTGATTGCATGTGTGTTCTTTTCATTAACCACAGCTAGAGTCATTGCATGTCTGTTATTTTCACAAACCATATATGGATCCACCAGTGTCATTGCATGTGTGTTCTTTTCACAAACCACATATTGATCCACTAGTGCCATTGCATGTCTATTCTTGTCACAAAACACATATGGATCCACCAGTGCCATTACATGTATGTTCCCCTCACAAACCACACATGGATCTACCACTGTCATTGCATGTGTGTTCTTTTCACAAACCACAGCTAAAGTCATTGCATGTGGGTTATTTTCATTAACCACATCTAGGGTCATTGCATGTGTGTTCGTTTCACAAACCACATATGGATCCACCAGTGTCATTGCATTTGTGTTCTTTTTACAAACCACATCTAGAGTCATTGCATGTGTGTTCTTCTCACAAACCACATATGGATCCACGAGAGTTCATTGCATGTTTGTTCTTCTCATGCACCACATATGGATCCACCAGTGTGCTTGCATGTGTGTTCTTCTCACAAACCATAGCTAGAGTCATTGCATGTGTGTTCTTTTCATTAACCACATCCAGGATCATTGCATGTGTGTTATTTTCACAAACCACATATGGATCCACCAGTGTCATTGGATGTCTGTTCTTTTCACAAACCACATCTAGAGTAATTGCATGTGTGTTTTTCTCACAAACCACATATGGATCCAACAGAGTTCATTGCATGTCTGTTATTCTCACAAACTACAGGTAGAGTCATTGCATGTCTGTTCTTCTCACAAACCACACAAGGATCCACCAGAGTCATTGCATGTGTTTTTTTCACAAACCACAGCTAGAATCATTGCATGTCTATTCTTTTCACAAACCACATCTAGAGTCATTGCATGCGTGTTCTTTTCACAAACCACATCTAGAGTCATTGGATGTTTGTTCTTTTCACAAACCACATCTAGAGTCATTGCATGTGTGTTCTTCTCACAAATGACATGTGGATCCACCTGACTTCATTGCATGTATGTTCTTTTCACAAACCACAACTAGAGTCATTGCATGTCCATTCTTCTCACAAACCACACATGGATCCACCAGTGCCATTACATGTGTGTTCTTTTCAAAAACCACATCTAGAGTCATTGGATGTCTGTTCTTTTCACAAACCACATATGGATCCACCAGTGTCCTTGGATGTCTGTTATTTTCACAAACCATATCTAGAGTCATTGCAAGTCTGGTCTTCTCAGAAACCACATATGGATCCACTACAGTTCATTGCATGTCTATTCTCCTCACAAAGCATGCATGGATCCACCAGAGTCATTGCATGTGTGTTCTTTTCACAAACCACAGCTAGAATCATTGCATGTCTGTTCTTTTCAGAAACCACATCTAGAGTCATTGCATGTGGGTTCTTTTAACAAACCACATAAGGATCCACCAGTGTGATTGCATGTGTGTTCTTTTCACAAACCAAAACTAGAGTCATTGCATGTCTATTCTTTTCACAAACCACATATGGATCCACCAGTATCATTGCATGTGTGTTCTTTTCACAAACCACATATTGATCCACCAGTGTTCATTGCATGTCTATTCTTTTCACAAACCACATATGGATCCACCAGTGTCATTGCATGTGTGTTCTTTTCACAAACCACATATTGATCCACCAGTGCCATTGCATGTCTGTTTTTCTCATAAACCACATATGGATCCACCAGTGCCATTGCATGTATGTTCTTCTCTTAAACCACATATGGATCCACCAGTGTCATTGCATGTGTGTTCTTTTCACAAACCACATATGGATCCACTAGTGTCATTGCATGTGTGTTCTTTTCATTAATCATAGCTAGAGTCATTGCATATGTGATCTTCTCACAAACCACATATGGATCCACCAGAGTTCATTGCATGTGTGTTCTTCTCATAAACCACAACTAGAGTCATTGCATGTCTGTTATTCACACAAACCACACATTGATCCACCAGTGTCATTGCATGTGTGTTCTTTTCACAAACCACATCTAGAGTCATAGGATGTCTGTTATTTTCACAAACCACGTATTGATTCACTAATGTCATTGCATGTGTGTTCTTCTCACAAACCACATCTAGAGTCATTGCATGTGTGTTCTTTTCACAAATCACATATGGATCCACCAGTGTGATTGCATGTGGTGTCTTTTCATTAACCACAACTAGAGTCATTGCATGTCTGTTCTTTTCACAAACCACATATGGATCCACCAGTGTCATCGCATGTGTGTTCTTTTCACAAACCACATATTGATTCACCTGTGCCATTGCATGTCTCTTCTTCTCACAAACCACATATGGATCCACCAGTGCCATTGCATGTATGTTCTTCTCACAAACCACACATGGATCCACCAGTGTCATTGCATGTGCGTTCTTTTCACAAGCCACAGCTAAAGTCATTGCATGTGTGTTATTTTCATTAACCACATCTAGGGTCATTGCATGTGTGTTCTTTTCACAAACCACATATGGATCCACCAGTGTCATTGCATTTGTGTTCTTTTCACAAACCACATCTAGAGTCATTGCATGTGTGTTCTTCTCACAAACCACATATGGATCCACGAGAGTCATTGCATGTGTGTTCTTTTCATTAACCATATCCAGAGTCATTGCATGTGTGTTATTTACACAAACCACATATAGATCCACCAGTGTCATTGGATGTCTATTCTTTTCACAATCCACATCTAGAGTCATTGCATGTGTGTTCTTCTCACAAACCACATATGGATGCACCAGAGTTCATTGCATGTCTGTTCTTCTCACAAACTACAGCTAGAGTCATTGCATGTCTGTTCTTCTCACAAACCACACATGGATCCACCAGAGTCATTGCATGTGTGTTCTTTTCACAAATCACAACTAGAGTCATTGCATGTCTATTCTTTTCGCAAACCACATCTAGAGTCATTGCATGTGTGTTCTTCTCTCAAACCACATATCGATCCACCAGAGTTCATTGCATGTGTGTTCTTTTCACAAACCATAGCTAGAGTTCATTGCATGTGTATTCTTTACACAAACCACAGCTAGAGTCATTGCATGTGTGTTCTTTTCACAAACCACATCTAGAGTCATTGCATGTGTGTTCTTCTCACAAACCACATATGGATCCACCAGACTTCATTGCATGTATGTTCTTTTCACAAACGACAACTAGAGTCATTGCATGTCTGTTCTTCTCACAAACCACACGTGGATCCACCAGTGTCATTCCATGTGTGTTCTTTTCACAAACCACATCTAGAGTCATTGCATGTTTGTTCTTTTCACAAACCACATCTAGAGTCATTGCATGTGTGTTCTTCTCACAAACGACATGTGGATCCTCCTGACTTCATTGCATGTCTGTTCTTTTCACAAACCATAGCTGGAGTCATTGCATGTCAATTCTTCCAACAAACCACACATCGATCCACCAGTGTCATTGCATGTGTGTTCTTTTCACAAACCACATCTAGAGTCATTGGATGTCTATTCTTTTCACAAACCACATATTGATCCACCAGTATCATTGCATGTGTGTTATTTTCACAAACCACATCTAGAGTCATTGCATATGTGTTCTTTTCACAAACCCCATAAGGATCCACCAGTGTGATTGCATGTGTGTTCTTTTCAGAAACCACAACTAGAGTCATCGCATGCCTGTTCTTTTCACAAACCACATATGGATACACCAGTATCATTGCATGTGTGTTCTTTTCACAAACCACATATTGATCCACCAGAGTTCATTGCATGTATGTTCTTTTCCCAAACCACATATGGATCCACCAGTGTCATTGCATGTGTGTTCTTTTCACAAACCACATATTGATCCACCAGTGCCATTGCATGTCTGATCTTCTCATAAACCACATATTTTATTTCGTCTACCAACGGTTTTCAAAATCCCCGTTTTAAATAAACAAAATTTATATTATTTTTATAGGAGGCAGCCAGCCAGGACCAAAAGCCTAGCCGGCTACCTCCAAATTAAAACCCTAACCTGTCTAAATCCCAAATCCTTCCTACCAAATAACCTACCCAGCCTATCCTACCCAGCCCCTCCACCTCACCTGCACCAATCGGTGCTTGCCACCTCACACCCTCCACATCACCTCAACCAACCCCGGGTCGCCACCTCCCCCTCTCTCTCTCCTGGACCCACCCCACCCACACACGCACTCACACACATGCCCCGCGCGTAGCCAGCCGCTCCCAGGCGCCCACCCCAACCCGCGCGCCCCCCAACCCATTCTCCCGCTCAGCCACCAACCCCCCCGCTCACCCCGCCCACCTAGTCCACCTACCCGACAACCGCCACACCCCTGGCCCCACCACGTGACGTGTTCCCCGCGCCCTCCGCTCGTTTTCCTCCTCCCCCGACTCAATCCACCAACCACCGCCGCCACCTCACCTCGTCGCCTCGCCACCGCCAGCGTCTGCCGCGAGCTCGCCCTCCTCTGCACCGCGGCCGCGCCCCGTGCTGCCTCGCCGTCATCCGCCTCGAAGCAGGTCACCTCCGGCCAGTGCCCCGCGAGCGCGGTTGTTTCCCGAGCCTCCCTGAACGAGCTCCGCCGCCGCTCGAGCTCATTGGCTATCGGGCCTCTCCTCAGCAGCCCGCAGAGTCTGACCTCACCGTCCCCCGCCTCCCCACGAAGGAGAGCGCCGCCGCCGGCTCGGCCGCCCTCCCATGCGACTCCCTGCGCCCCGCATCCCTGCAGGCCGTGCCAACGGGCCGCCGTCGCCATGGCCGCGCCGGACTCCCGCTTCACCGGCTCCCTCGCGCTCGACCTCACCGTCCGCCAGGTCGGCGCCACCTCCTGCGTCAATGCCACCCTCTCCTTCCCCGCCATCTGAGCGCCACCCGAAGCCTCCTTCCCGGCCCCCGTTCCCCATCGCCATGGATGCCCTCACCACCACCTTGATCTCCGGCCCGTTCCCCCCCGCACGAGTCCTCGCAGCAGCAAGCGGCAGTGCCGCCTCAAGCTCCTCCGGCCAGCACCGCTCTCCCTCACGTTGCATCACCAAGGAAGCACGCCTCCACTCAGCCACGTCCCCGAGGACCCTCTGTGACAATCTCGGCCACCGTTGCCGCCTCGATCTTGTCTTGTGCCACCGTGTTCTGTAGGTTACTCATGCCGACGACACGCGTGTGTGCCCAGAAGTAGACCCAGATGCTCTTCGTTGCTGGTAGACCAAGCGCAATACTTTCCCTTGTGGCACGAGAAGACGTACCCAAAGAATCACTCATGTCGAGTCCTATTCGACACCGACAAACAAGTCCTGAAGCCGAGTTCTTCACCGACAAACCAAGATGGAACCACAAGACCATCGATGCCAAACGAAGTCCGTCATCGACCACCGAGCCCGGTACCCCGAACATCCTCGTCACGGATGCGACAAGATCCCCTTCTCAAACCCTCGGCACGCCAAGGACTCCTGCCCGGAACACCAAGTTCGTCGAGACCCTGAAAACCCGTTCCCGGAGGCGAAGTCCGAACCCAACGACAACCAAGCTCTTCTTCCCGGAACGACAAGTGCTTCTACACGGATCCGATGGTCGAGACTCCGAAGACCGATCTCGCCGAGCCCGAACCCCATCGAACCCTCGGAACCCCAAGATCTTCGGACCTTGATGTGTGATCCCTTTCTCGAAACTCTATTTTATAAATGATATATACTTGTTGCATTAATTGTTCATCCTTGCATGCATATTGGGTGTAAGGGGCTATTTCGGCAATTCACCTAAATTAAATATGGAGTCCATATGCGGGCGATTCGTGTCTTATTCCGGGCTCCATTTAAATTTATGTAGCGAACCGATGCCATGTTTTGTCTTGTTAATACAACATTTAATTTGCGGGGTAGATAAATAACTTGAATCTATTAATTAATTGTCGGGACCCCGGTCCCGCTTAATACTGCCTAATTGCACCGCATGTGTGCCATGCCATGCATCATATCATAAGCATGCCGGATCTTCTCCCGTAGTATTAAATATTGCATCCGGTGTTTCTTTAGGTGCTTTTCTTCTTCATGGATTAGGCCGATGAGTGGATGCGAGAATCGACAAGTTCTCCGGATATGATCCGTCGGCAGTGTTTCCCAGGCGAGCATCTCTCCCCCTTCTACCTATTTTGCATTTATAGTCTTTATTTCCTCCTGTTGATCTATTGCTATCCGTGTCACGATGCTTTAGTTTCTGTGCACCAGTTATATCCTGTGTAGCCCCTATATTTCCATGGATACCTCCTATTACCTATGTTTGGTAAATAGCTGGCCTTGCGAGTCGTAGTTGCTTGCTCAGGTGCGATCTTGTGTTGTCAAGTGCCACAGTTGATGGAAGGTTGGTAGATGCTTAATGGTGGAGATCCTTATTGGTGGAGATGATCATGACTTTAATTACAACTAATAAAATGCTAGATATAACTAATGCAGAGGCATCAGTGGGCAATAGATGTTATTTGGTTCTTCCACGCTCACTTGTGTCCCGTAGGACCCCGAGTACTTGATACCTGTTCCTTGATTTTTCGCACTATCCACATCCGGGAGGCCTTATGGACCCCCCCTGAGCCAGAGCTTGATTCATTTCTATTTCTTGGGGCCACAAACTAGTTTGGGGTTTTATTACTATCATGTACTTATGCCATGCTTTACTGCTTTATTTACGATTGTGCGTGGAGCACCTGTACTGTTTAGGATCGTGACACGTTTTCGCTGTATCAACAAGCCCAGTCACACTTTCAGGTTCCCAGTCGTTTACAACCGTCCACACAAACCCTGGGTCCGTTCCGGAGCCGGCCAACTTTGTTGCGGGTAGCTTAGTGGGGTGGCCCCTGAAATATTTCTGAATCCTCTGATCGCTTTGTCGTGAATGCCTCGTTGGGTTTTGAGTTGGTTTTTCCCAGGTTGATCGAGTGTGTGTTGCTATTTGTGCACCCCTGCAGGGTAAAACTTTCTGAAAGCCGTGTCCTCGGTTATGGACGACTTGGAGCACAGTATCTCGATCATAGACAAGCATAACTAAAGTAGTGCTATAATTTTGACTTAATATGTGACTAGTAATTGGAAGCAACTATAACGGAATGGATAACAAAAATGCCAACAACTGGTGGATCTGTGGTGATCTGTGTCATACTATACCTGTCTAGTAAGTATCGCAACTCCAATGGAATGTGATAAAAAATGCCAACAACTGCTGGGTTTTGGGATTCCTCAGGACAATTATATCTGACTAGTAAATGTTCCAACTACAACGGAATGGTGATTAAAACTGCCCACTACCTATGCTCCAGGATGACTCATACTATCTATATCTGACTAGTAAGTGCTTCAACTATAATGGAATGAGTAAAATTGCCAACTGTGTGAGTTCCTCTGTCTGACTTCCTCGTTTGGTCTCGAGGGGGAAAATACCAGGATGGGTATGTTTGGTGTAGTCTCAGGTGGGATCTGAATAGGTCTTTCTTATCCCTCTCTGATAACCGCCAGTTGTATCGAGTCTCTATAGGTTGTTTAGTGTTGCTGCGCTGCCGCTTCAGCCCACCATACCTATGTAGGCGAGAGCCGCCGAATTCTAGCTCGCCGTGTACTAGCTTCAGTACTGACGCTCCTCTTTTTCCTTTGCCCTTTGTCGGCACCCCTTTTGTTTTAGCAGGTTTGAGATCGACGTCGTTAGCAGGGTTACCCTTCCGGCTTGGCCTGGGCAGGGTTATGGACGCCATTGGTTATTCTTCAGGGCTCTTAGCCCCATTTGCATCTTGTCCGTAGTCGGACGCCCTATCGATTTCAAGGTGATTTGGATCTTTGTATATTATATCTATATTATTGACTCGTTGAGTCACTGTTGTATATATATCTGTTCCGTGGGTCCCATCGAGGACTGTTGTGTAATGGTATTACTTTGTTTTCCACCCGCACAAAAGTGCCTGTTGGGCGTCCTTGAATCGTTTCTATGCGGGTTTGGTGGAAAGGGCTAAAACTTGCATAGGGCCGATTTGAGGGTGTTACAGAGTGGTATCAGAGCCCAGCAGTTGCGATACCCCACAAGTCCAGCCTGTAGGATAACCTAGCTAACGGCCGAAGTAGAGTGTCCAAACTATTTTGCCAAAATCGGTTGGATAGATCTGATTAGGTCTATTTTACTCCTTACCCCTCTGCTGTTCTCCTCTTATCTCTACATGTTTTGGATCTTCTCTCTTATCTTTTCTTTGAGTCCAGGAATTCTCGTGGTTGGGTTTCCGTCGTACCTTCAGGGTTTCGCACCCTCTTTTGGTAACGGTGCTTCTACATCCGGTCTTCGTGCTATCTGAGGAATCCTTCATCTGTTGGACTTCTCTCTGTTCCTTGTTGTGCCCTCCGGTGTTTTCTGACGCTATGACATCCTATACGCCAGATCCGATGCAGAGCCTGCATCACTCCTTTGTTTCCGAACCTCGATTGTCGAGATCTTCAGTCTAATTCTGAGAGTTGGTTGCATAAATCTCCGATTTGTGTGCAGAGTAATGGTTTGGGTGCGCGATGGACTGATCACCATCCGACTACTCTTATCATTCGCTTTTGCATATTGATTCGGTGGATCCAGCAATTTTACTCCGTCCATGGAAGCTAGAGGTGGCTTTATTTGTTGATACCTCTACCTTCGCCCTTTGTTCCCGGAATGTTCTCTCGATGCTCACGAACAACGACACCTTGTTGGTGGTGTCGCCGATTTCAAGATGGATGAAGAATCTTTGTTAGTGGTGTCGCGAGGATCTACACGAAGCGAGAAGATTCAGATCGCCGACCTTCTTCCTGATACCATGAGGCGCATCTCGAGGGAAAGATCCCTTGTTAGTGGTGTCGAATTGTGGTGCCCCACAAAATCACTACTAGAAAATCGTGTTGTTTTTGTGCATTACATCATCATGACCGCATGCTCATGTTATCATGCTACCTTGCATTTGAGCATCGTCATCATCTTGCCTGGTTTGTTCAAAAACTATTTTCGAAACGCCTAGTTTTATTTCTAAATATTCCCATCTTATTTCAAATCAAAACCCGGGTCTCCGGAATATTTTATTTCGTCTACACGCGGTTTTCAAAAGCCCCGTTTAAAATAAACAAAATTTATATTATTTTTATAGGAGGCAGCCAGCCAGGCCCGAAAGCCTAGCCGGCCACCTCCAAATTAAAACCCAAACCTGTCTAAATCCCAAACCCTTCCTACCAAATAACCTACCCAGCCTATCCTACCCAGCCCCTCCACCTCACCTGCACCAATCGGTGCTTGCCACCTCACACCCTCCACATCACCTCAACCAACCCCGGGTCGCCACCTCCCCCTCTCTCTCTCCTGGACCCACCCCACCCACACACGCACTCACACACATGCCCCGCGCGTAGCCAGCCGCTCCCAGGAGCCCACCCCAACCCGCGCGCCCCCCAACCCATTCTCCCGCTCAGCCACCAACCCCCCCGCTCACCCCGCCCACCTAGTCCACCTACCCGACAACCCCCACACCCCTGGCCCCACCACGCGACGTGTTCCCCGCGCCCTCCGCTCGTTTTCCTCCTCCCCCGACTCAATCCACCAACCACCGCCGCCACCTCACCTCGTCGCCTCGCCACCGCCAGCGTCTGCCGCGAGCTCGCCCTCCTCTGCACCGCGGTCGCGCCCCGTGCTGCCTCGACGTCATCCACCTCGAAGCAGGTCGCCTCCGGCCAGCGCCCCGCGAGCGCGGTTGTCTCCCGAGCCTCCCTGAGCGAGCTCCGCTGCCGCTCGAGCTCATCGGCCGCCGGGCCTCTCCTCAGCAGCCCGCAGAGTCTGACCTCACCGTCCCCTGCCTCCCCACCAAGCAGAGCGCCGCCGCCGGCTCGGCCGCCCTCCCGTGCAACTCCATGCGCCCCGTGTCCCTGCAGGCCGCGCCAACAGGCCGCCGTCGCCATGGCCGCGCCGGAATCCCGCTTCACCGGCTCCCTCGCGCTCGGCCTCACCTTCCGCCAGGTCGGCGCCGCCTCCTGCGTCAATGCCGCCCTCTCCTTTCCCGCCATCTGAGCGCCACCTGAAGCCTCCTTCCCGGCCCCCGTTCCCCATCGCCATGGACGCCCTCGCCACCACCTTGATCTCTGGCCCGTTCCCCCCCGCGCGAGTCCTCGCAGCAGAAAGCGACAGTGCTGCCTCAAGCTCCTCCGGCCAGCACCGCTCTCCCTCACGTTGCATCACCAAGGAAGCACGCCTCCACTCGGCCACGTCCCCGAGGCCCCTCTGTGACATCTCGGCCACCGTTGCCGCCTCGATCTTGTCTTGTGCCACCGTGTTCTGCAGGTTACTCATGCCGACGACACGCGTGTGTGCCTAGAAGTAGACCCAGATGCTCTTCGTTGTTGGTAGACCAAGCGCAATACTTTCCCTTGTGGCACGAGAAGACGTACCCAAAGAATCACTCATGTCGAGTCCTGTTCGACACCGACAAACAAGTCCTGAAGCCAAGTTCTTCACCGACAAACCAAGATGGAACCACAAGACCATCGACGCCAAATCAAGTCCGTCATCGACCACCGAGCCCGGTACCCGAACATCCTCGTCACGGATGCGACAAGATCCCCTTCTCGAACCCTCGGCACGCCAAGGACTCCTGCCCGGAACACCAAGTTCGTCGAGACCCTGAAAACCCGTTCCTAGAGGCGAAGTCCGAACCCAACGACAACCAAGCTCTTCTTCCCGGAACGACAAGTGCTTCTACACGGATCCGATGGTCGAGACTCCGAAGACCAATCTCGCCGAGCCCGAACCCCATCGAACCCTCGGAACCCCAAGATCTTCGGACCTTGATGTGTGATCCCTTTCTCGAAACTCTATTTTATAAATGATATATACTTGTTGCATTAATTGTTCATCCTTGCATGCATATTGGGTGTAAGGGGCTATTTCGGCAATTCACCTAAATTAAATATGGAGTCCATATGCGGGTGATTTATGTCTTATTCCGGGCTCTATTTAAATTTATGTAGCGAACCGATGCCATGTTTTGTCTTGTTAATACAACATTTAATTTGCAGGGTAGATAAATAACTTGAATCTATTAATTAATTGTCGGGACCCCGGTTCCGCTTAATACTGCCTAATTGCACCGCATTTGTGCCATGCCATGCATCATATCATAAGCATGCCGGATCTTCTGACGTAGTATTAAATATAGCATCTGGTGTTTCTTTTAGTGCTTTTCTTCTTCGCGGATTAGGCCGATGAGTGGATGGGAGAATCGACAAGTTCTCCGGATATGATCCGTCGGCAGTGTTTCCCAGGCGAGCATCTCTCCCCCTTCTACCTATTTTGCATTTATAGTCTTTATTTCTCCTGTTGATCTATTGCTATCCGTGTCACGATGCTTTAGTTTCCGTGCACCAGTTATATCCCGTGTAGCCCCTATATTGCCATGGACACCTCCTGTTACATGTGTTTGGTAAATAGCTGGCCTTGCGAGTCGTAGTTGCTTGCTCAGGTGCGATCTTGTGTTGTCAAGTGCCACAGTTGTTGGAAGGTTGGCAGATGCTTAATGGTGGAGATGCTTATGTGTTCCATATGTGGTCCTTCAGTGGACTTGCTTGTCTTGCTCTATAGCCAGTTTCTGATAGTGGTCTCCTTTCCAAGTGCAGCCTAGTATCCTAGGGCAACTGATCAGGCCCTGGCCCACGTCCCCGAGGTGGATGCCGAGTGTGACCTCTGTCCGGAGGAGTTGGTGGTCTTCGCGTGCGAAGGGCAGACATCTGCGGGATACTGCCCTCGATGTCTACGAGTACGTCTAGCCGGACTCCACTCCACCGGCTACAATGGAGGCCCTGGCAAAGAAGCTTCTCACCGCTCATCATGGACTCCCGCCTCCATCTCGGGGACTGCTAGGTCGAAGGCCGTGACAACCCCAGCTGGCTCATGCAGCTTGGGGACTGCTGGCTCCGTTCTTCCACCCGGAAGGCCACCAAACGAGCCCGAGCCAGTCATGTGTGAGGAAATCAAGCTCATCATGGAGACCGTGTACACCATCTAGGAAACTCCTCCATGCGCCAAGCCATTCATGAACTTCCTGGCCAAAGGGTAGCTACCCGACAAGAGGTTGGAGCAAGGCATGTGAAGTGCAGAGCAAGTGCCTACACCATCATCAACAACGAGTTGTACAGGCACATTGTGGGGGAAATTTATCAGTGTTGCGTGAACCAAGAAGAAGGAATCCGGATGCTGGTAGACATTCACCAAGGCGAGTGTGGCCATCATGCATCGTCACGAGCCATAGTGGAAAAGGCATTCCGCCATGGGTTCTACTGGCCCACTACGTTGGAGGATGCTGGACAAATGGTGAAGGAATGAAATGGGTGCTAGTGATTGAACCAGCAAAAGCACACATCGGCCATGGCCCTCAAGACAATTCCCATCACCTGGCCATTCGCTTTCTAGGGTTTGGACATGGTAGTTCCCTTCAAGACAACATGATCCGGCATGACACACTTGCTGGTGGTGGTGGACAAGTTCACCAAGTGGATTGAGGCAAAGCCAATCAAGAAGCAGGACAAGCCGGTAGTGCTCAAGTTCTTCACAGATATCATCACGCGCTTCAGCTACCACAACAACAACATCACTAACAATGGAACAAACTTGGCCAAAGGGGCTTTCGCACGTTTCTGCAGAGGGTATCCACCTGGACCTAGCATCGGTCATGCCCCCCCAGTCCAGCTAGCAAAGAACAAAAGGGACCGCTCTGGCAAAGAAACTGAGCACCCGTGGAATGCGAACCTGCTTCGCCTATTCTACACTTGAATAAGAAGAGCATGTATCTTACTTTTATGTAATGAATAAGGTGAGGAGACTCAACACAGTCTCGGGGACTCCATAATCATTTGGCATCTATTGCTGCATAATTTGGTATTTTTCGGCTGCATTATTTTCAACCCCGGATCCGACAGTCTCTCCCGGGGACTCGCTGGATGGCCTAGACGGCCACGAATTACAGAAGGTGAAGTAGTGTATGCAGCTCTAAGGGCTTCCTCTTCGATTCCGGCTACAGACCGCATGGCAAATGATAGACACAGCAAGAGCAAAAAGCTCGAAGACACATACAAAAAAAGTCATAAGGAAAACAAAAATGTTTGGACATTTCGGTTGCGCCTGCTCGATCGATGTGGATAATTGAAATATGAAGTATTGTGCAATATTCCCACTAGTTAACCCTTCAATCCTGGCTATAGACCGCAACCTGGCTTGCAGTCGGCAAGGGCACATCTTGAACAGCCAATGCGCACAAAGAAAAGGATAAAGTAGTTGGCTTCGCGTGAAATGGCAAAGTTTCAAACCCAACGAATGAACTGCAGACTATATTCCTCCTATGCATATCTAACGGATAAACCATTACTTGTGTTTTATTTTTTTCCACGAGCTCAAATTCAAGTCAATTACCAAGGATGGATACTAACCACCCCAGACAGCAGAAGGCATAGAGGAGCTTCGACCGAGTTGGATCTCTTCAGCCGACCCGAACCTCGGGGACTACACCCTGTGGTTGCACTCGTGTGCCCCCACACAAATTCCAGCAAGCAACAACAACACAAAGGATCTTAGACCCAGCTAGATCTCTTCAGCTGGCCCGAACCTCGGGGACTACACCCTATGGGTGCGCTCGCGTGCCCCCACAAAAAGACCGGCAAACAACAAGAACTCAAAGGAGCTTCAACCCGTCTAGATCCTCCAACCGGCCTGAACCTCGGGGACTAAACCATATGGGTGCGCTTATATGCCCCCACATAGAAATAGGCATACAACAAGTGCAAGCCAAACAAACAGAAAGTACAAGCAAAAGAGCAAAAGACAATATCACAAAAGGAGAGGAAGCTCCCACCAGAGTTCAGCATAGAACATAGTGAATTGTTCACACATAGTTAAAAAGGACAAGTTTCTAATAGATACAAATACTCCTGGAATTCTAGGGATCAGGCCTAAGGGTCAGCTGAAGGGGTAGAGGCATCCGTCGGAGCTTGGCTGCCGGATCACTGAAGTCCTGGTCTAGCTAGACTAAGCTCTCGACCTTGACAACGCAAGTGCAAATATCAGGAACATCGGTGCGAAGCTTTTCGTAGTTGGTCCCCTGCCGGAATCCTCGAGAAAGGCTCTGAAGATCCACATCAGGTTACATGGACTTCAACAGTGCAAGAACCACCTCTGCACCACCGCATGTTGCCCACTCCTGCGCCGCGTCCATGAGATCAGGAGCATGAGCAAGCTGGGTCACCAAGGCATGCATGGAGGCGGGGAAGGTAGTGTCAGGCCAGACATAGGCAAAGACGTCTAGCGCGGCGCTACGCAGCTGGTTGGCCTCCTCGCTGAAAATCGGCACCAGCTCCTCCGGATGAAGGTAACGCCTAACATCCGCCTCGGGCACGCGGGTAAGAGCTTGTTCAGTCGCCTCAGGATACTGAGTTGCACCCGGCAAACCAGCGAATGTCAAAACCAGCTGTAGCAGATGAGAAGCAAGTTCAGCAGTTAAGAAGCAACTTACTGATGAAAATCTCAGCGATCCGACATAGCTCTGCCAGTGTAGCCTTCTCTCGCGCTTGAGCCCCCTTCAAGGCATCTTCCTGTTTCTTGTACATGAACTCAAGCTGCTTAAGAGTGTCGGTGCGAATGTCGACAGTCTTCTTGGCCTGACCATCCTTGACCTCCATTCGCTTTTGGTTCTCCACCAGCTCGCTAATATGATCTTGGCGAGCCTTGTTGGATTCCACCAGCTGGAGCACCTCCGCCTTCAACCTCTCCACCTCCCGATCCCTGTCTGCTAATGGAGCTATAGGAGGGTACCCGATGGTCAACAAAAAATGCAAAAATTCCCGCAAGCGGGAGGACACGGTAGAGCAAGCAATCTTATGCCCCAGGTCCTACACCGTCTAGGCAGAATCAGCGAAAGCTTTTTGCGGAAACGAAGGAGTAAAAAAGAGAGCAGGAAAACCTGCTAAAGAGAAAAACAACAAAATTAGTAAGGAGATACTAACCTCTCACGAAGCCCCCAACGCTTTGTCCTGGCCAAGTCCCTGCTCCATCGCCTCAACCAGGTGGCGCGCCTTCTGAGGGCGACGGGCGTAGACTCGGAGAGCTGCGCCAGGACATTGTCTGGCACCGGTGTAGCCCAGGTTGACCGCCATCCGGTAACCTAGAGGTCATCATCGCTGCTGGTAGCCATGCGCGACGCCTCTCCCTAGGCCCCCATGCCCGCACCGCCACATCCAGGAACCACCTCCCACCAACTGTCACCCACAGCCGGCGGCACAGAGGCTGTTGTCGCCGCCTCCACCGGCTCCTCCACCTAGTAGGCACCGAAACCTGTATGAGCCTCGCTCAGGACCGGGTCCGCCCTTCGGTTAGCCGGAGGGGAGGAGGAGCCGTAGCGCCACGCCAAGGCTAGAGCTTGGAAGTGGCGGAGGCCAGATGTAGGGTCACGGACGCAACCGGCGGTGACAACTCCGCCGCACTTGCAACAACCTTAGCCAGCACAGTCGCGGAGGGCTCAGCTGGTGCAACGGGCCCCTCAGCCCTAGCTAGAGGAGGGACTGACACGGTGGCAATGGTCGTGGAGCCGGCCAATGACATCGCCTCACTATATGAAGAACACATGGGCATGCTAAGAAAAAGGAAAGCCAGTGGTCACACACAAGAAAAAGAGCAAGGGCATGTACGCGACGAAGCTCGTCACGACTGCCCACAAGACCTCTTCGTGCCACCACTAGTTGGGGCGGTACTAGCAAAGGCGGCCTGCTTCACCCTCGCCCTCCTCGAGGTGGCTAGGTTAAGAGCAGCATCCTCACCATGCGTGGCTGCTACAGTCCAGACAAAAGACGTAAACAATCTGGCTGCTGAAGCCGGCCAAGGAAAAGGACATGAGTTAAGCACTCACCGGGAGGGTCCTCGCAACCCTCGTTGACCCGGGTGGGGAAGCGCTACGACTCCGTCGTCGGATACTTATGTGGCATGAATTCCGGTGAGAATACGGGTAACTCGTGGTCGCCCATGCCATCCTCCGCAAGCTGTGCTGTAAAGAGATACTCAAAAGGGGCATATAAGGATCAAGCAAAATCCCTACAGAAATATCAAGCAGGAGAGGAAAATAAAAACCAACCTTCGGCGGTAGCCGGCCCCGATGGAACGGCGTGGAGGAGAAGGTCCAGTCCTCCTCCAGGTCCTCCTTGTTGATCGTGGCAAGCCACTCGCGGAGGGACCCGTATGGCACCTCCAACCAGGAAACCTGGGTGGGGTCATCGGAGCTGGAGAGGTGGCACATCTTGTGCAACCGTGCTATTAGGGGAGCACACGCCGCGTCATCCAGGACAATGAAATTTTTCGGGAAGTGAGTCACTCCTTCTCCACCAGGACCTCCAGTCGGGCCGCCATCCGGTCCATGTCTGCCTGACCTCCCAGGCCCTTGACGGACCAGGCCCACCAGGTCGACAGTACGTTGGCGAAGGGCGGTAGCCCGATCCAATCCACGTTGGAGGTGTTACACATGTAGAAGTACGAGTGCTGCCACAACTTCACCATGTCGGGGATGCTTAGCCGCGGCATCGGCGACGACGCCCGCTGAGAGATGACGGAGGAGCCGTCTCCATCAGTGGCCTGTCCTTCCGCACCACCTAGACCTTGAAGTTGAAGAACGTAATAAAGTTCAATGTATTAGGGCGAACTCCCAAGTAGGCCTCGCAGTAGGCCGCATGATGTGACAGCTGCACCACCGCATTCGTCCCCAGGTGATGGAGCTGAAGGTCAAAGGTGGCAAAGAGCTCGATGACAAACTTGCTCACCGGCAAGCCAAACCAGCGGGCGAAGTGCGCGAGTAAGACCACGGCCTCACCGGGCTGGGGGTTGGGGAACCGTTCCCCCTTCAGCGCGAGGCGATGCTTCACCACTCGCTCTGATGGGATGAATCTCGCCCACCGGTACTTTTGGATGAGGCCCTCCGTGATGTACGAGCCGCACCATCCTCCACCCTGCACTGGCAGCATCTCGTAGGGTGCGGTGGCTGTCGTGGAAAATCGGGGTCCCGTTATCGCGAAGGAGATGCGGTGGTGCCGGCGACAAAGAATGGGAGGTGCAAAGGGCAGAGAGAAAGTAGAGTGCAAGGAGGTGCGGTGGCTGTCGTGGAAAATCGGGGTCCCGTTATCGCGAAGGAGATGCGGTGGCGCCGGCAACAAAGAATGGGAGGTGCAAAGGGCAGAGAGAAAGTAGAGCACAAGGAGCAGAAGCAGCAAGACGAAGGAGGAAGATGAAGTGGTGAAACGCCCTCCCTTACATCCCTATTTATCGAAGCAGAGTAGCACGCTCCCTGCTCTCCCCTCCGCCACATGGCAAGCAACTGCTCCTCTCCCCCCACGATACTTCATGTACGGATCGTGTGTGCCAACATAACTCCTGCAGAACACCCCGCAGGCATTACTTCGGGAGGCGAGGCATGCGCACGATCCCCAAGAAACCACAATGATGAAGACGTGTGCGTAGTTACCAAAAACTGCCACGGCAGCCCAAGAGGTCAAACTAACATGACGCACGCCAGAAGTTGCAGGTGTGGCCGACGTAAGCACTGACGCTAACAACCAAGCGATCTATCTCACCGCCGTGTGCGGCAGTTGGCAAACTCGATCACCGCTCACACCCTGTGGGTGGGCCACCGGTTCCCAAGCCGGTAAACTCAAGCCGGGAAATAATAAGAATGTCAAGCCGGAAAACGACAAACACTACAAGACGAACCTGCAACCTGTTCTTCATCACCAATGACTTCTGTTCAGTTAATGAGCATGCAAGAACTTCTCTACAAGGCGAGGTCCCAACACGCTGGGGGACCAGTGTCAGGGGGATGACCCCCGGGTAGGCCTAGCCAGGCTCAATTAGCCGGCTCCAGGGATGCTTGCTGTATGGCCGCGACACAAAGAACCACAATCGGGTGGACCGCTTTATCCGGTCCGCCCTTAAGATTCCCTGGCTGTCCCGTCTAGTCGGGTGACCAGGAGAGCCTGTCGGGTGGCCACCTCTACCGGCCACCTCGGATCCGTTATCTATGGTACAGAGGGGGTGATGCTCCTTTCTGAGCGCACCCTTTACTGGACAGGCTGGCGCGTCGCCCTGGCAGTGCTAGAAGACTCCCACGCCAAAGCGCCAAGGCTGGAGGCTGACGAGTAAAGCACCAGCTAATGAGTAAAGCACCGGCTAACGAGTAAAGAAAAGGTGTTGGTACACTGTAGCGTTATCCCCCTATACTGAAGGATTGACCGGGTCCTGGCCCACCGGCTGGGCCCGGCCAGCTGGCTCACTTTGTGAACCCAAAGCCCAAACAGTAAACCCTATAGCCCATATTGTAACCTACCTCCCCAACCAGTATATAAGGGAGGTTAGTGCTAGGGTTCTAGGTACGGGATAAGTTCTAAGTTCTCTAGATTCAACAAGTTCAGTAGTTCATCTTCCTCAAGCTCTCCATAGAAGCTAGGGAAATAGCTTAAGGAGCACTTGTACTGAGTGTTTCCTCCCCATATAGTAGATCCTTGCAGGAGTAGGATTGTTACTTCGACCAGAGGGCTGCGAACCTGGGTACATCATTCTGTCTACGGTATCTGTGTCCAACCCGTTGCGATTAGCTACCAAAGCATCCTTATTGGCTCCTTCATGCCATCCCCGATGGCACTGCCGTGTTCCACACCACAACAATATGCATGCGAACAACGGTGCAAATGAACATGCAAAAGTAATAGCTATCATTGATAATGATGATTTTTATTATGAAAGGTACAAATAACTACAAGTTAAGAATAGACGAAAATATACTAAAAAATGTTATTTTACAAACCTATGGAAAAACCTCAGGTACAATGAGAACATGCTATTGTAATTTAGTGTACACGTGCGTCTAAGCTTGAAGAGGGTCCGCCAATTCACATTGTGTTAACAACACGAAACACTATCGAGATCCTACACCTCACTGTCATGGGATTCCTCGTCGGCTCTAGAAGCATCATACGCGATGACCTCGCTTGTCGTCGCCCCACGCCAAGCATTATCGACATCACTCATCTCGCTACCATACGCGTCTCGAACCGAGTTCCTAGTCACCGAATTTCAGCGGCGGGGAACTGGGTTTTGCTCCTTTCCAGTCCCCGAATTTCTAGTCGCCAAATTTCAGCGGCTGGGAATTGGTTTTCTTTTTCTTCATTCTCCAGTCCCTGAGTTCCTAGTCGCTGAATTTCAGCGGCTGGGAACTAGGTTTTGATTTGCCAAATGCTTAGGTAAGTTCTTTGTTTGCAGGTTTTACAGAGGGAGTCGACTGATCGGTAGGCTGCGAGAGAGATCTTGGAGTGTGACTTGCGCGAAGCGCACGAGATCAACCGGCGGCTTCAGGAAACTATTGGTGAGTGTCTGCATTGTCTTTTTCCCCCTCTCTCAGGTTTGAGCTGGTCGTGTATAGAATTCTGATGTATTCTCGTGCAGATGCTTTCCCGAACGAGATCTCCAAGGCCCGTGAGGGGTAAGTTCCGGTCGCCGAGCTGGACGCGGCGAATGAGCGAGTGGCCTCTTTGGTCAAGGATTTGGAGGAGGCAAGAGTGGCCTCGATTTCTTCGGAGGAGCGAGCGAAGGCTGCCGTTGCCACGGCTGAGGAAGAACGCAAAGCCACAGATTCCATCATCGTGGGGTTGCACAACGAGCAAACTGCCTTGGAGAAGCACGTCAAGGAGAACTGCCGCAAACTCCTTGGTGAGTCTTTGTCTTTGCTTGACCCTTTCGTCTAGTCCCTGCTATGGGGATTTCATAGTTTCACTGACGCCTGACTTTGCAGCTGTGGTAGGCCAAAGCGACCCGATTGTGCAGACGTACAACGCCTCGCAGTGCATGACTGCCGTGGTGAATGCAGCCACGGCCTCGGTGTTGTGCGTCCAAGCAGCTCTCCAGGGCATGTCTCCCACCGAGGTTATCCCTGGGGGGTTGACGGAGGTATGGCGCTATCTGGAGGAGGAACCCGCCGTTGTGGAGTGGATGACGCGCTCGACGTTCAGACGTGGGGCCGCCACGGTGTTGAGCTTGGGTCTCGCCCATTTCCCCGATGACTTCGATCTTGACGATGTGACGAGTGGCTATCCATCGGCGACCGGCACGGTGGAGATGTCGGAAGTGCTGAAGCTGGCCGCGAAGGCCACTCCTTACGCCGATCGCGTCTTGGCGATGGGAGATCTGCTGCCATATCAGGAGACGGTGTTGGCGCCTGGCGACCCTGAGCCGGAGTACCGCGACATGAAGTCGGAGCAGCCCTTCCGGTCGTCGGTGTCGAAGTCACTGACAACGTACCCGACGAACCCGTGGCAGCCTTTTGTGCACGTCAAGGGTGGTGGTGCTTCATCATCAGGTCCTGTAGAGTAGACAATGTAATTTTCCAAGTTGTGATAAATGTCGAGTGGCGAATGTTGTAAGATATTTTTGCAATATATGCTACGGGGGGTCGATCGACTCGTGTTTTGATGAGTAATGTATGTTGTGTTTTTGCCTATGAATTGTTTTGATTGAGCGAGTCCCCGGGCACGTCCGCCTATTAATGGGGTATAACTCGATTGTATACTTTTATGTATTTGTTGTGTTTACGTGTTGTTTTTATCCCTCGCGTCTTCTGAGTGGCGAGTCCCCGAGCGCGAGTAGGACTGACTTATGAGCGAGTCCCCGAGCGTGGTGCCCGACCGTATTGGTCATGATTCTGTTGCAGGTTGTGAGTGTGTTGTTTGTAACGCGTCTCCTCCCCTGGCCCAGAGAGCCAGTCACTTGGCGAGCCCTAGGCAGCTCTCTTACTTGGTGTGTTCCCGAGCCACGTGGGGGTTCCCATTTTGCGGAGTCCCCGTGCGTGGTACTTAACCGTTCGAATCGCTTTGCGCGAGGGTGGGAGGGACAGATCGCTGTGAGAAGCATATATCGGATGTCTTGGCCCGGCCGGCCAGTCAGGCTAGGCGACTCCAATGGTGGCTCCGGGTTGGCGTTTTTCGTGGATGACCCAAGGCTCGAATATTTCCGGTGCCCTTGTGCCGCACTACTTGGCCGTGCCGGTCGCTCGACCAGAGGTTGACTTCCGTAAGTAGCGTATTGCTGGCATGTACAAGTGCGAGTGGCACAAGAATATGGCGAGTGGACACAATTTGTGCGATCTGAATAAATTTCATTATATATTCCGATGGAGTACAGTGTGGGGTTCTAAGTATAGAACTTTTTGAGGAGTTTTACATTCCATGGCCTCCCGACCTCCAATTGGCCATCACCCCGTATGTCGATGAGGTAGTAGGCGTCGTTGCCAAGGACTCGGCCTATGGCGAATGGCCCCTCCCATGGGGGGGAGAGCTTGTGCATGCCCTTCTTGTCTTGGGCCAGTCGTAGGACCAGGTCACCTTCCTGGAAGGTGCGAGTTCGCACTCGGCGGCTGTGATAGCGGCGAAGTCCTTGCTGGTATATGGTGGTGCGGGAGCGAGCCAGGTCACATGCCTCATCGAGTTGGTCGATGCTGTCTTGGCGGGCGTTCTCGTTTGCCGCTTCGACGTAGTTGGCGACTCGAGGGGAGTCGTGCTCCAGGTCTGTTGGCATTACGGCCTCGGCGCCATACACCATGAAGAAAGGCGTGAACCCGATTGATCGGTTGACGGAGGTGCGGATCCCCCATATGACAGAGGGGAGCTCGTCGACCCAGCATCCTGGGGTGCGCTCTAGGGGCGCCTGCAGTCGCGGCTTGAGCCCGTGGAGGACGCTCTGGTTGGAGCGCTCTGCTTGGCCATTTGATTCCGGGTGGGCGACTAATGCGAGGTCGAGTCGGATGCCGTGCTCCTCACAGAATTCCGCCATGGCCCCCTTGGCGAAGTTGGTGCCGTTGTCTGTTATGATGCTGTGCGGGTAGCTGTACCGGTAGATGAGTTCGCGGAGGAACTTGGTGGCTGTCTTGCCGTCGCACTTTTTGATCGGCTTGGCCTCGACCCATTTGGTGAACTTGTAGACTGCGACCAGGAGGTGAGTGAACCCAGACGGGGCCTTCTTGAATGGGCCTACCATGTCCATGCCCCATACGGCGAATGGCCACGTGATGGGGATTGTCTTGAGTGCCGAGCCAGGAAGGTGCGTCTGGTTGGCGTACTTCTGGCACCCGACGCATCGTTGCACGATGCGTGTGGCGTCGGCGTGTGCGGTGAGCCAGTAGAAACCATGCCGCATGGCCTTGGCGACTAGCAACTTGGCACCGCGTGATGGCCGCAGTCACCGGCGTGAATGTCCTGAAGGATCTTGCGGCCTTCTTCTGGTTATACACAGTGCTGGAACACGCAGGTCACGCTGCGCTTGTGGAGCTCGCCGTTGATGATGACGAAGGATTTCCAGCGGCGCGCGATCATTCGCGCCTCTGTCTCGTTGCTCGGTAGGAGTTTGTGTTCCAGGAAGGCGACGTATGGCGCTGTCCAGTCGCTAGGTTCCACAACCATGGCGACTAAGGCCAGTTCTGGTTGCAGTGGGATCCCGACGTCGATCTCCTTCGGTGGGCTGACTGAGGGTTTGTGGATGATGTCGAGGAAGACGCCTACTGGTGGCGCCTGTCAGGTTGATCCGATGCGGGAAAGGGCGTCTGCCTCCTTGTTTTTACGCCTGTCGATCCACTCGACAGAATAGCCGTCAAAGTGTCCTCCCAACTGGTCGACGGCTTGGCGGTACGCGATCATTGTTGGGGGACAGCGTCGCACGTCCCGGCCACTTGGCCGGCGACTAGGTCGGAGTCGCCATAACATAGTAGGCAGTTGATGTTCATCTCCTTAGCAGCTCTCATGCCGTGGAGGAGGGCCTCGTATTCCGCCATGTTGTTGGTGCAGGGCTTGAAGTTGAGGTGGGGCACGTAGCGGAGCTTGTCTCCTTTGGGGGAGGTCAGTATGACCCCAGCCCCCGTGCCGTCAGCGTTCTTGGAGCCGTCGAAGTGGAGCGACCAATAGTGTAGGTATGGGAGCTTCTCTGGCTGCTGTGCTTCTTCCCAGTCTGCGAGGAAATCAGCAAGGGCTTGTGACTTGATCGCTTTTCAGGGCTCGTACTTGATGTTGTGGACGCCGATGTCGATGGCCCACTTGGCGACTCGCCCAGTTGCCTCGCGATTGTGTATGATGTCTTGCAGGGGCGCGGAGGAAACCACCGTGATTGGGTGCTCCTGGAAGTAATGTGGGAGCCGCCGCTGTGCTCGGAATACCGTGTACACCAGTTTTTGGTACTGCGGGTAGCGCTGTCGTGAGTCCGTTAGGACTTCGCTGATGTAGTATACGGGGCGCTGTATGGGGCACTCCTTGCCCTCCTCCGGTCGTTCGACGACCATCACGGCGCTGACAACTCGATTGGAGGCCGCGACATAAATGAGCATTGGCTCTTTGTCGAGTGGCGCGGCGAGTAGTGGTGCCGCAAGTAGCACTTCTTTGAGCGCTTTGAGTGCGTCGTCGGCCTCCGCGTTCCATTGGAACGTTGGATCTTGCGCATCAGGCGGTAGAGGGGCGTTACCTTCTCGCCTAGTCGGGGGATGAAGCAACTGAGGGTCGCGACTCGCCGTGCCAACTTTTGGACGTCACGCAGGCACTCGGGTTTCCCGAGTCGCGCGATGGTGTCGATCTTGGTGGGGTTGGCTTCAATGCCTCGCTTGGAGACTATGTATCCCAGAAGGTGCATTTTCCAGGGTTCAGCTTGATGTTGTACCTCCGCAAGTTTGTGAAGGTTTCTGCTAGATCAGCGAGCAGATCGTCCTGGCGAGTGGATTTTACCACCACGTTGTCGATGTAGACGTGAATGTTGCGGCCAATTTGGCTCGCTAGACACTCCTGCATGCACCTCTGGTATGTGGCGCCTGCGTTCTTGAGGCCGAACGTCATGGCCCTGTAGCAGAATGCGCCGAATGGCGTGATGAACATTGTCTTCTCCTCGTCTTCGACCGCCATCTTGATCTGGTTATAGCCAGAGTAAGTGTCGAGAAAACACAGCGACTCCGATCCCGCGGTCGAGTCGATTATTTGATTGATGCGTGGTAGGACGAACTCCTCCTTCGGGCAGGCGCTGTTGAGGTTGGTGTAGTCAATGTACATTCTCCATGTGTTGTTCTTTTTGAGAACCAAGACTGGGTTTGCCAGCCACTTGGAATACTTGATTGGCCGGATGAAGCCTACGGCTAGCAGGCGCTGGACTTCCTCGGCGATTTCTCGGTGGCGCTCTTCATTGAAGGCCGTAGTGACTGCTTTACTGGTCGCACTTTGGGGTCAGCATTAAGTTTGTGCTCAGAGAGTTCTCTCGGGACACCTGGCATGTCAGATGGTTTCCATGCGACGATGTCGTGGTTCTCACGGAGGAACCCGATGAGCGCATTTTCCTATGCGGGGATCATGTGTGCCCTGATGGTGACCGTTTGGCTAGAGTCCCCTGGGACGAGCTCGACGGTGTGGGTGTGCGTGGTTGCCTCGAATGTGGAGTTCACGGCGATAGGTTTCTTCAGGATGGTGGATCGTCCTTGTTGATGTTGCCCGCGTATTTCGCGAGCTCCTCCGCATGGTCGGTCTCCGCGGCGATGACGGCGTCGGCGAGCTCGGCGCCTTTTTCCTCGCATTCCACGGCCATGTCGGGGTCGCCGTGGACGGTGATGATGCCGCTCGGCCTGGGGAGCTTCATCGTGTTGTAGGCGTAGTGTGGGGTCGCCATGAACTTTGCGAATGCCTGGCGGCCCAGGACGCAGTGGTAGGGGCTCCGGAAGTTCACCAGCTCAAAGACGATCCTGTCTGTGCGGTAGTTTGCTGGAGTGCCGAAGGTGACTGGCAGCATCACTTTCCCGATCGGGTACGCCTTCCGACTGGGGAAGAGGCCGTGGAAGGTCGTCATTGTTGGCTCGATGGCTGTTTCTGGGAGCTGGAGCCTTTTGAAAGTGTCGAGGTACAAGATGTTGATGGAGCTCCCACCGTCCATCAGCGTCTTGGGCAACCAGTAGTCGGCCACCTTTGGCCTGACTACCAGGGCGACTCGCCCTGGGTACTCGATTCTTGGTGCGTGGTCCTGGCGACTCCAGGCGATGCTCTGCTCGGACCAGTTTAGGAAGCGGGGGATGTCGACTTCCGTCACCGCATTGACGGCGACCGCGCGGGCGAGTACCTTCTTCTCACGCTTGGTGCCGAGCCCGGTGAAGGTATGTAGCGATCCGACGGCAGTTCTGAAGCCGCCGCCGTTCCCGTTGTCCCGAGGTTGGTTGTTGTTGGGGTCCTCCCTTGCACGTCTCGCCTTCTCAATCTCTTTGAGAGAGTGGAAATCGGTGATGGTGTGGGTGGCGGGTTTTCCCTCCCTGCTATGGTAGATCCAGGGCTGATTGAGCAGGGCGGTGGGGTCGAATTTCAGCCTCGTCACATTGTTGGCGCGGTAGTTCCCGTTGTCGCGGTAGTTTCCTCCGTTGCGGCTAGGAAAAATGATGAATGTCTAAATGATATATGGAACTAACCTCTCAAAAGGATTTAAACATCTGAGTTGTGATCCTAGTTTTCTTAGATTTATTGACTCTTTTGAAATCATCAGATGTTATTAACCTCATCAGATTTATTGACTCTAGGGAAACGAAGTCCGGATCGGATTTGGGTAAAATTGTTTTATCCGATGACTCTAGCGGGACCGCCGGCTTCGCCCTGTCGTAGCGCCTTAGATGTCATTGCGAGTTTCACAACGCCAGTAGATATCGTATCTATGCATAACTTGTTTTTGCAGGATGATGTTGTGAATGGTATGGCTTATGTGCATGTGATGTGTGTAATCCATACGTGATCTGTGTATCACGGATTTTGTCAGCCGGCTGGAGCCTAGGTGTTGTCATCTTATTGTATAACGGCCTGCGTGTCGGATTATTTGTGTAATTTGGATTACTAGCTAGTGTAGCTGTTTGGAGAATCCAGATAGCATGCAAGTCAGTGTACAAGTCGTCTACATGGTGTAAGATGGCACGTGACAAGAGTTGACACGAGTCGGATTACAGGCTTTATGGAGATGGAGATCGCCATGAAGAGAGCCATACCATTTCACATTATAATTTCTTTATTTTGTGTTATTGTTATGTCTCTGTTTTACCTCTATTAGATAGTTGGTAGAAAGTAATCCCTCAAAGAAGGTCTAGTCGGTTTCCCTGCCAAGTGCTGCACCATCACAAGTCGGACATTTTTGGTAGTGGGCTCATAAAATTGAGGTGCTATCAATTCTTTCCGACTAGGTGGGTTCGAGTCGGACTCTTACAACGAAAGCACTTGGTAATCTAGACAGGCCTATCACAACGGTTGTGGGACTTGGGGAAAAGTCGGATGGGAGCCGGGGCATGTGATGCCACCCATCCAACAGGAGTCGTATGAGATACGATTGACAAGGAGTTGTCTACCTAGATCACTTGACGGCTAGCGGTGATGCTAAAGCTCACTAGTCGACTTGCTTATTTAGGGTCCTGAATCACTAAGTAACCATTGGAGGGGTGTTGGTTCTAGTGGGAGCATAAATATTAAAGTGTTTAATATGCTTGCTCTTTATGGATACATGTCTTAAGTGTTTTGCATATTTTCTGTTGTAGATCAATGGCACCTAGCAGTCTTCCTCAGATTTCTGGTTTTGCTTTGAGAACCATCTTAGAGAAAGATAAGATGAATGGAACTAATTTCCCCAACTGGTATCATAATCTGAGAATTGTTCTCAAACAAGAAAAAAGGGATCGTGTCCTAGACAACCCACTCCCAGCTGAGCCGGATGAGAATGCGACTGTCGCAGCCACCAATGCCTACCGTCGGATTTGTGATGAATCCACGGAGATTAGTTGTCTTATGCTTGCTCACATGGAACCGGACTTGCATCAGCAGTTCGAGAATGTTGAGGCCTACGATATGATCGAAAGCCTCAAAAGTATGTTCCAGGCTCAGGCAAAGACTAGGAGGTATCAAGTCTCTCAGGCTTTATTGAGCCGCAAGCTTAAGGATTGCGATCCACTGAGTCCGCATGTGATCAAGATGGTTGGTTACGTGCAGTTTCTGGAAAGGCTTGGCTACCACATTAGCGAAGAGTTCGCTACGGACATAATTCTGAACTCTCTTCCTAGTGTGTATGGCCAGTTCATATCGAACTACCACATGCATGGTATGGATAAGAAGCTCACTGAATTACATGGGATGCTCAAGCAGGCTGAGGCGGATCTCAAGAAAGGTGCTAGTCAAGTGTTGATGGTACAAAACAAGGCTAAGTTCAAGAAGAGTTCTTGGACTAAGAAGAAGAAGGCAAAGTCAGGAGGTAAGGTGGAGGACCCAGTCCAAAGCGCTTCCTCAAGGACTAAGCCATCTCCTGCAGCCAGATCCACTTGCTTCTACTGCAAGTCGGATGGCCACTAGAAGAGGAATTGCAGCAAGTACTTGGCTGATAAAGCCAAGAGCGGAGGTGTGACTTCCGGCTCAGGTACGCTTGTTTGCAATGTTATAGACATTTATCTTGCTGATGCACCTGGTAGTTCTTGGGTATATGATACCGGATCAGTCATTCACATCTGCAACTCGTTGCAGGGATTGGCAAGAGGCGAGGTTGACATTAGAGTCGGAAACAAAGCGAGAGTTGCTGCGTTGGAAGTCGGCACAATGCAACTTCATTTACCTTATGGATTCATAATGGAGCTAAATAATTGTTATTATGTTCTAGTGCTTAGTCGAAACATCATTTCTGCCTCATGTTTGATGAGACAGGGCTATGAGTCGAATATTAAGAATAATGGTTGTTCTTTATATTTGAATGATATGTTTCATGGCTTTGCACCCGTCCGGGACGGGTTATTTATTTTGAATCTTGATAGCCAGTATGTCTATAACATAAATGTGAAAAGGTTAAAACCAAATGATCTGAATATGACCTACTTTTGGCATTGTCGGCTTGGTCATATAAGTTGGAAACGCATGAAGAAGCTCCATGATGATGGACTCCTAACTTCGTTCGACTTGGAGTCGTTCGAGACATGCGAATCCTGCCTTCTCGGCAAGATGACCAAGACACCTTTTGCAAAGAGTTGTGAAAGGGCGTCCGACTTATTGGGACTAGTACATAGTGATGTATATGGCCCGATGAGCACGACAGCCAGAGGTGGTTATGAGTACTTCATTAGCTTCACTGATGATTTGAGTAGATATGGATATATCTACTTGATGAAACATAAGTCGGAAGCCCTTGAAAAGTTCAAGGAATTCCAGAATGAGGTACAAAATCAACTTGGCAAGAAAATAAAGTTTCTTCGGTCGGACCGAGGAGGCGAGTACATGAGCCATGAGTTTGATGACCATCTAAAGAGTTGTGGAATAGTTCCCCAACTTACTCCTCCAGGAACGCCGCAGAGAAACGGTGTGTCGGAAAGGAGGAATCGGACCTTGTTGGACATGGTACGGTCAATGATGAGTCGGACGGATCTGCCTTTATCATTTTGGGGTTATTGTCTAGAAACTGCAGCGTTCACACTAAACAGAGTACCATCAAAGTCGGTAGAGAAGACACTGCATGAGATGTGGACTGGCAAGAAGCCGAGTTTGTCTTTTCTTAAGATTTGTGGTTGTGAAGCTTTTGTCAAGCGACTTCGGTCGGACAAGCTTACAGCTAAGTCGGATAAGTGTATTTTCGTGGGATATCCGAGGGAAACCTTGGGTTACTACTTCTACAACTGAGAAGAGGGCAAAGTGTTTGTCGCTCAAAATGGTGTCTTCCTTGAGAAAGAGTTTCTCACTCAGGGAGTCAGTAGGCGTACGGTGCATCTCGAAGAAATTCGAGAGATGCCGGCTAGCAGCGAGTCGGCAAAAGCCTTAGAGGTTGAGTCGGACGTGGTACCTGAGCCGGAAATTGCACCGACACTGCGAAGATCGGCTAGATTGCGAAGTGTTCGTGATGTGATGCTGTTGGACAGTGATGAGCCGACAACTTATTTGGAAGCAATGGTGGGTTCTGATTCCGAGTCATGGCTTGGAGCCATGAGATCCGAATTAAAGTCCATGGATGAAAATCAAGTTTGGAACTTGGTTGATCTGCCAGACGGTGCAAGACCCATTGAGTGCAAATGGGTCTTTAAGAAGAAAACTGATATGGATGGAAATGTTTCTATCTATAAAGCACGGCTTGTCGCGAAGGGGTTCCGACAAGTTCAAGGAGTTAACTACGATGAGACTTTCTCTCCTGTAGCGATGCTTAAATCAGTTCGGATCATGTTAGCTATAGCAGCCTATTTCGACTATGAGATATGGCAGATGGATGTCAAGACGGCTTTCCTTAATGGAAATTTAACCGAGGACGCATATATGATACAGCCCGAGGGTTTTTGTCAATCCGGCTAATGCTGACAAGGTATGCAAACTTCGGAAATCCATTTATGGGTTGAAGCAAGCATCTCGGAGTTGGAACATTCGCTTTGATGAGGTAGTCAAATCGTTTGGTTTCATCAAGAGTGATCATGATTCTTGTTTATACAAGAAGTTTAGTGGGAGAAAAGTGAACTTTTTGATCTTATATGTGGATGACATATTACTTATTAGAAATGATGTCCAGATGTTGCAAGAGACCAAGGAATCATTGGAAAAGAGTTTTTCGATGAAAGACTTGGGTGAGGCGACTTACATACTAGGAATCCGGATCTATAGAGATAGATCAAGGCGGCTCATTGGATTGAGTCAGAGTACATATTTGGAAAAAGTGTTGAAGAAGTTCAACATGGAATCGTCTAAGAAGGGGTTCTTACCGATGTCCCATGGCGTAAAACTTAGCAAGACTCAGTGTCCTTCGACAACTGATGAGCGAAGTTAGATGAGTGCGATTCCGTATGCTTCTGCAATCGGATCCATCATGTACGCTATGATTTGTACTAGGCCGGATGTTTCCTATGCTCTAAGTGTTGTGAGCAGATACCAAGCTGACCCTGGAGAGATCCACTGGGCAGCAGCTAAAAATATCCTCAAGTACTTGAGAAGGACTAAGGATATGTTCCTGGTTTATGGAGGTGAGGATGAACTCAGTGTAAAGGGTTACACGGATGCGAGTTATCTCACTGACTCGGATGATTCTCGTTTGCAATCCGGATATGTGTTTGTGATAAACGGAGGGGCTGCGAGCTAGAAAAGTTCCAAGCAAGAAACGGTGTCTGCGTCTACGACAGAGGTTGAGTATATTGCTGCCTCGGAGGCGGCAAAAGAAGCCGTTTGGATGAGGAATTTCCTCATGGATCTTGGTGTGGTTCAGGGCTCGTCCAATCCGTTAGACGTGTATTGTGACAACAATGGTGCTATTGCACAAGCCAAGGAACCTAGACAACACCAGAAGAACAAACATATACTCATGCGATACCACCTTATTCGCCAGTTCTTGGATCAAGGTGATAGCAAGTTATGCAAGGTACACACGGATGCAAACATTGCGGATCCGTTGACAAAGCCACTTCCACAGCTGAAGCATGAGGCGCACCTAAGAGCAATGGGCATTAGATGCCTCGACATGTGATGTCGGAAGATTGACTCTAGTGCAAGTGGGAGACTGTTGGGAATATGCCCTAGAGGCAATCATGAATGATGATATTCCTATGTATTCATAAGGTTATGGTCCATGTATGAACTGCTGATATGTATCATCGAATATGTGATTTGATTGTGGAACTACATATTCATGTTGTTCATACTAATTGTCCTTGGTCATTGAGGTTCTGCCGAACACACAACTTAGACCAATGTGAAAGTCGGCAGATGACTAGGTTCCACTTGTCATGCGCATGGAGATGCTACTCCGACTTACACGGATTCGGCTAAAGAGTTTAGCGAGTCGGACTGACCCATATTGAGATGCAATGAACAAGTCGTCATTTGCATGTCTCAATCAATGTAATCCTTAGACCTAAGGTTATTGCACAATCCGAGTTGAGGATCTCCGACTTAGGTTCTGTCAAACGCTGTTCTGTCATTGGGCAGTTATAAAGGTGGAGTTCGGGTCGTCTGAGAATCAAGCTGCGTGATGTGAATAACCAAGACAGGATTTTGCCCTTCCATCTGGAGAGATATTCTCTGGGCCCTCTCGGAAGATATGATTCGGAAAGCATGGCCATGCGCGTCACGGTTAAGTGTTAACCGAGGCAGCCGACTAAGAGTTAGTCGGATGAATCACTTATCTCGGATCGAGAAAGAGAGTCGGACTATTTAAGGGATGACGATCATTCGCCTATAGTCCGACAAGGTATATCGTGTGGCAAAAGGGACTCAGACAAAAGTCGCATTGGAAGGTATGTCGTCATGACTTATTGGTACTTGGGAGTTGGCATGTTCTGCTAGGAGCCGCTACCAACTGATTGATCACGAGTGAGACTCGGAATCGTGTCTGGGTTACCATGAGCCTGTCGGGTCACACACTTAAGAGCGGGAGAAAGTTTGGGTTAGACCCAAACAGGAAACCTATTTGGGTTGGACCCAAACAGAGACATGGACTTAGTCAGCAAGTGAGACTTGTAGTGGCTAATATAGGCCTTTTTAGTGAATGGGCCACAAGTGAGTGGAGCCCACTTTCACTCCCTATATAAGCTGGGGCGCGGGTGCTTAGAGTACAAGGTTAGGTCACTCCATGTGTTGGAAACCCTAGCCCCAGTCCGTCCTGTCGTCGCCGTACCGGACCTAGCAGTCCATCGCCGGCGCTCCTCCACGTACGTGTGGATACCGGCGGAGGTGTTGTACGTTCAGCACTTCGACGATCGTGAAGAAAGTACGGATCGTGGATCGTGGTACCGGAACGGATCGCGAGGACTGCACTGCATCAAGCGACGTGCTTCATCAATTCCGCAACTGCGCGTCTAGTGGTAATCCTCGTAGCCTTCTACCTGAGCTGGATCTTGGGGTCACCGCGTAGGGAAATTTTTTTGTTTATCTCTACGTGGCCCAACAATTCCGAGCCGGAGTCGGAGTCGAAGATCCCCAGGATGGAGGGGTCCTTGAAATCCTCGGGGTTGGAGACTCGCATGATGGAGTCCTCCCGTGACGCGGCGGTGATAGATCCGCCGACCGATGCAAGGGTCGCGGGGTCGGCGTCGTCATTCAGGGCGTCGTCGTTGGTGGCGACGTTAGTCTCGACCGCGTCACTGGCGGCCGAGTCGTACTTGGTGACGAGGCTCCTGATGGAACGGACCTGCTCCTCCGAAAGCATGTCGCGGTGTGGCTGCGATCCGCCAACGATCACCGCCGCGGCTGGGTAGATCGCGCCGGTGAAGCCGACGAAGAGGTTGATGGAGCCGACCGGCATCACCACGGCATGGGTGCGTGACGCCGGGATGTAACTGTTGGGCAGGATCTATAAGATCCCGCCGATGGCGATCATGCGACGGTGGGCGAGTCCCGCTATGCCCCGTGGTGGGCGCCACTGTCGTGGAAATGGCCACGGCAGTCGCTGCCATAGGCAGCGATTGAGTGTTTCATGAGGAAGAGTTGGCGGCCATCTGCGGTGCGAGATGGGGGCGGATGCACATGGGTTTACCCAGGTTCGGCCCCCCGGAGGGTAAATACCTACTCCTACTGGATTAGATTATGAGAGAGCGAGTTACAGGGGTGGTGAGCTCGACGGCTAGGCAGCGAGTCGCTTGAGGGGGTGTATGATGGAACGTAAGGTTCCAGGATACCCTAGGGAGGTTTATATATGACGCACCTCGCTAGGGTTTACAAGCTATCCCCGAACAAGATAAGGATCTGGGGGCTTTTGACCTAATCCGACTAGGCTTCTGCTACGCTTCCGGGCTTCCACTTGCCAGTCGATGGGCCTTTCCTTCCTTCACGGTCCAGTCGCTGTCCTCTAGACGCACTCGCAGGCCTTTCAGCCCACTCGGAACGTTCTGCTGGGCATACCCCCTTTGGCATATCCCCATCAATTACCACTTACCACTAAGTTCTAGACCCCTCTAACTCTGATAAGCATATACAAAAGGTCATGCCCCATGGCTAACTATATTCGCAATTGCTCTTGCATACTAGACATGATGCCATATCCTGTTAGGAAGAAATGATGAATGTATAAATGATATATGGAACTAACCTCTCAAAAGGATTTAAACATCTGAGTTGTGATCCTAGTTTTCTTAGATTTATTGACTCTAGCGAAATCAACAGATGTTATTAACCTCGTTTTCTTAGCTTTGTTTACTCTAACAACATCATCAGATGTTCTTAACCTTGTTTTGTTAGATTTTTGTACAATAGGTTGCTTCACATCATCATCAGATCCTTTGAACCTCGCTTTCTTAGGTCTCTTTACTACAGGTTGCTTCACATCATAATCATCATCATCACCATCGGATGTGACATCGATTAAGCCAGCATTAGTTTTAGAAACATAAATAGACATTGCAGTGATTAGAGTGTTTTGTTTTGATGTTGTACAGTAGGTTTAACTACTATTTTAGAGTCAGTAGCAAAAATTTTAAAACCTCCATTTTGATGGATGCTATAAAGTAGGCTCCTTCTGCATCATCCCTTACATTTTGCAGTATACAAAGTTCCTACATGCGCCTCTTTCCGCAACTTCCCTTGATAGTGCAGCCATTTGGAGACTTGCTAACTAGAAGAATCAAATTATAATTAGTGAACTACAAGAATCAAATTTATAAGCATATGGTTTGGTCACAACTACAACCATCATCCAATTCGATGAATCTGTATCTACCAAGGAGCATGTACAACCACAGTGGTCGTACAAAGACACTAAGTAGATGCCTATCATCCCATCAATATTCAAAGTGCCACATTTTCATAATTAACCAGTTGTAAATAGTGAAAATTATAAGATTATCCCTTAGCACTAACATAGCTATGAAAAACAACAATTTGGGCCTTATACTAAAAAACACACATAAGTAAATTAGATAATCAAACATATAGAAAGAAGCATACACTACCAGTGTGTTTGTACAGAACATGTGCTATATGCACATTATCCCATGTACAAAGATAGTGTCACACTTTAATCATTGGCAAAATGCATGTGAAGAAACAGTTACAAGGTGACCTCCATCAATATATAATGTGGTCTTTGTAGTAAGATATCACACATAAGTCAACGAGATGAATCTATATCTACCAAGGAGCATGCAGAACCATAGAGGTTCTACAAAGACACTAAGTGGATGCAGATCATCCCATCAACATTCTAAGTACCACATCTTCATCATTGGCCAATTGTAAATAGTTAAAATCATAAGATTATCCACTAGCACTAACATAGCTATGAAAAACAACAATTTGGGGTATTAATTTGGTAACTCCTACAAGATCATTCAGTGACATAGAAATCAACACCGACGCACTGATCTATAACAAGGTCATGACACAAAGACCAAGATCCATCACTGGTAACCTTGATGGAGCACTTACGCGGTGAACCTAGAACGAGTAGGTGACGCGGTGAAGGGTAGTAGGTCAATGATCACTTACGTTGTAGCTGTTGTCACCGGGGAGGGGAGGGTATTTTTACATTGCGGGGAGGAGATTTGGATGTCGCCGGGGAGGGTGGGGATTTTTTCGTCACCGGGGAGGGGAGGGGAACTGGCAAGTGAGGCGCCATATAAAAAATTCCTCGTCTGCTTCTAAGAAGCTACGCAGAATCCTAATGGCAGGTCTTCGAGCAGCGGCATAGTGAGGCGCCATATAAACAAGGCCGCGATCAGGGGGACAAGGCAGACTCGAAGATACAAAATCCAGATCCAACGTTGTGTGATGTGCATGCACCCAAGAGAGCACAAGCTTGGCACCCGCCACAAGTTGAAGTTTCACATAATGGTGGATGCCTTCGCCTAGACGAAACTTCATAATCAAATCTACCATGGTCTGAGGCGAGGATCCCGAGGAAACATGGCATTGTAAACAATAGCCAGAGACCTGCGGTAGCACTCGACAAATTGCTCTAGCTCTGATATATGATCCTTCAACAACGCAACAGTATAGGCACGTCGATGGTCAGTCCAAAAATCCGTCTCAGAACTTCAAGAGGTAGATATAAGAGTGTGCATCTGGTCACGCAACACGCGGGCTTTCCTCCCTCTCACTCAGTCGAATACCTGCACATTGGAGGAAAATTAATTTTTAGCAAGGCAGAAAGGCAACCAAAGAAGAAGCCAACTTACACAATAGTTTTTCTCTCGCCCTGGAGATCACTTCCAACAAAAAGCTTCGCGGTTGAGAGCCTGGCGTGTTTCTGAGTAGGAAACATCCACCAGTGATTGAATGACCCACAATTTTCCCTCAAGTTTCTTCACCTTGTCTATCTTTTCAACATATAGCGGCGGGTCCATCATACGCACGACGATAGGACTGATCGCACCCGTTATAGCGGAGGGCGCAACAACACATGATGGTTGTGTGGAACTAGAAGGAGCTGAAGAATCACTCAAGACCTTACAAGACAAAGAAGTATACTACACATTCAGCATACAAAGGAAAAGCCACACGCATATATTCAAAAGCTGCCTTCTTGCAAAAAAAGCAAAAGGAGGTCGGACAAGTTCAGAATCCACTGCAATAAGGAGAGACACGACAAATGATTACAAAAAAGGGGGCTTATGGGGCTGCTTCCTTCAAAGATAAGGTGACACTAGCAGATGGATCCCTAGCTACAGCAGCGACAGGAGTAGTCGATGAAGGAGCAACCAATTTCCCTGAACCCGAGACCAGAGCTAGGAGCAGCCGAGAATATTTTCTAGCCCTTTTAATATGCGGCTTCAGGTCAACTGCTTTGCCATAGGAGGTGACCGGGACAGAGGAGCTAACCTTCTCCCAGTCGACCTTCTCGCCATGCACCATCGCTAGAGACATCGAAGTTTCGGCACCGCTCCTTGATTGCGTCAGACTATAACCAACAAGGGGCCAGGATCAGCGCCAAAAATGCCGACAAGATCATTTAGGTCCTCCGGCACATCCTTGGTTGGATATACTTTGGCATGGATCTTCTTGAAGGCGCGGCGCAAATGGACAAGAAGATTGCGCCCATGAACGTTGTTAGCCTCCAAAGTGCTAACAACATCTGGTAAAGGATCAACCTTCTTATCATCATCCTCCATCAGGTTCTGGCCAGTCAGTTCTACACAAACAAAAAGGAAGAAGAGGTTGACAACCAAAAGAAAGAGACCAAAACAAAAAACATGAATAGATAAAAACTTACTGGTCAGCGAGTTATTCAAGGCCTCTAGGCGCTACCGCAGATTCGTATCTCGGGTAGCGACCTGCCTAGCCATTTCCTCGGCATCAGCCTTCGCCTTCTGGTTGGCTTCCTCGGTAGCTCGGAGCCTGCCTTCTAGATCGTCGGCACACTTCATCGCCTCATCCCGGATAATTGTGGATTCCTTGGCAGCGGCTGTAGAAGCAAAACACAATAAGGAGGATGAACATGATTACAAGGAAATTTAAAAAGCAATCATCCCATACCTTTCAGCTCTTCGGCATCATCACATGTTCTTATAAAGTGGGTGGCCATACCGACCATCTCACGAATCAAAGGCTGAGTAAGGGAAAAACACAGGAAAAAGGATGTCAAGGCAGACTAAATATATAGGGAAGGAAAAAGTGCAACGTCGAAAGTAATTTACATTCTTCATGTCGACATCAACGGGTGCTTTAGATATCACCACCCCTTTACCCACCATTTTCCTTTTTTTTCTATGGCGGCGGCTTGGATGAAGCAGCGACATCTTGTTGGGCCTCTTTCTCCACAGGAGACAAAATTTTCTCGTTCGACTCCATCAATGGCAGAGGGGTCTTCTTTGTGGAGCAGCCCACAGATGTGGGGAGAGGAGAAGCAGGAAGATCTTCGTCATCACTACAAGCAACGTGATCAAAAGTGAAGCATCAGCAGTAAAAAACACTCGATGAAAACAGAAAAAGGAGAAAGTAAATACTTACAAAGACACATCTTGTGCAAGACGAAACAAGTTTGTCCGGGAAGGAGCAGCTGAGATCGGAGAACTGTCGAAGGGCTTAGAAGCAGTCGATTCGTCCGAATCCTCGACCCTTTCCACAGCACAAGGGTTTTTCCTCTTTTCGCCGGTACGCTCCACGGGGAAGTCCCTAGAGTCAGCCGAAGGAAGAGATTGCATCTTCAACAAAGAATCAGACACAGAAATATCCCCCTCCTCATCCGCGGCAATCCCAATTATAGGGAGATTGTCGGATGCAGAGGGGTGGATAGGGGGCTCACCACATCCGGCAAGGGGAGGAAGTGAGCTCAGGTGATCAAAATCCTACAGAGAGCGGAAAAATTCAAATATGCACCTATAAACAGAAGACAAGGAAAAGACAAAGGCGAAAGAAATATACCTCGAGAAGCCATTTCTTCTTGCCATAGGGCTGCACAAGGCAAGTCGAAGGAACCGGGCTTTTCGTAGTCAAATTTGTGAAGCTCTGGACTCTGTTCTCATACACCTTAAGGGTGAGGTCCTCCGAAGAAATCCTCATCGGGTCCTTCTTCCAGGTATATGCCCACATACCGAATAACCGGGCTTGGAGTGGCTGGACGTGGATCCGCAAAAAATATGCCAAGACCTAGAGACCCGACAATTCTTTGCCAACCTCATGTCGCAACTCGGAAATACGACCAACAAAGGGCTGGATTTCGGCCATTTGTTCACCAGAGGGGCGTTGATCCCAGGAGTCGAGTTTACGGCATATTGTTTTAGGTTCAAAGGGGGCTAACCCGAAAGATTAGCCTTCGAGTGGCTGGTCCTTGACATAGAACCACTTAGACTTCCAACCTTGGACAAAATCCATGAGTTTGAAGTCTAAGTGATCAACGTCTGAGCGGACAGAAAAAATGGTGCCACCAACATCATGGACAATGGTGTTAGTGGTGTTGCGGCGAACATAGAAGAAATATTTCCAAAGGCCCCAACGGAGATGAATCCCAAGGAAACACTCGCAAAGAGTGACAAAACAAGCAACGTGGAGGATGGAATTGGGTGTGAGCTGATAAAGCTGCACGCCATAAACGAAGAGAAGGCCTCTGAGAAATTCATGGACGGGGAGAGAAAGACCACGGAAAAGAAGGAGAGGAACATTACACTCCATCCAGGCTCAAGGATGGGAGAAGCTTCGTCACCGGGGAGCTTGACGGAGCCCTTCGTCAGAAGGCCGGAGTTCCGCCCTCATGGAGCTCCCGCGTCATGCACATAGTAGGAGCCTACCCGACGGCTCTCTTCCTGGTGGCCTTTGAAGTGGCAGTGGAAGTCCAAGCGGCTTTGCTTTTGCCCATGGTAGCGGAGCAGGGAAAGCAAGGCACGAAAATCAAAGTTCGCAAGGAGCAAGAGCGCAAGGAGGAACAAGAAGCAGAGGGAGGCTGGGTGAAACAGTAAAAAGCGTATCCTTTCCCTTATAAAGAGCAACAACGCAAGGATCGAACCGTTCGATGCCAAATTGAAACGACAGAGGATTGCACGATGACGACACGTGCTTACAAACGTCTCGATAAGGAGATAATAAAAGTTATGACTGCGTAAAAACAGAGAACAACGCATGATGCCTCGATTCTCGCGTAGAGAGGGGACGTGTAGTCAAGAATCTCCGCTAAAAATGCCATCGCGCGTCATCATTACTGCGCATGGGCCCATGTTCAACACGTCCCTTCATGGCATGTTTTTCCTAAAAACTAGCAGCATCAGATACATCATCATTGATGTCACAAAAAGCACTACAACGAAAATTGCGGCTTTCGGGGGGTATGACCCAAAGAAATTCAATTGGAGACGAAGTAAATTCCTCGAGGAGAAGATTTGAGACTACACTCGAAATATACAACATTATGACTGTAGCCTCGGGGGCTACTCCTATCGGAACTACTGGTCGTGCACCCGACAAAATTTATAGAAACAATGACACATTTTTCTAGCCTATGTCTTGATGTATATCCAAAACATAACCTCGGGGGCTACTCCTATCAGGAGCGCTGGCGCGCACCTGATAATGAAAAATAATGGAAGCATCCGACGATAAATACTCCTATCAGGAGCAAGACATGGAAAATAAAATCAAAACTGTTGGATCACGCTCAGACGCAGGAAAAAATCTGAATGTCGTGTTCAGAGACATGAAGTTAAGACCACGGGACTCATGCAATTTGGCCTGGTAATCGCACAAGAATGCGCTCTGCCAGTAAAAATCTGTATCAACGATACGATGATAAATCCCGACGGGCGCGTTGGCTACCCGATAAAAATAAAAAACTGGAATTCATTATTTAGTAAGACCTCAGCGGCTCGAACTGAATTACACTAGTTACAAATTCCGGATTCAAGCCTGTGGACTTGAGTTGATGTGGGACAACCTCATTTTTGCCCAGGAGAAATTAACTGACTCCCGATCCGTCGGAAGCATCAGCCTCGTTGTGCCAAAAATCCCTACAAAAAATAAAAATCAAACAGAATAAGAGAAAGAGGAAAGAAAACTTTGAGATTCAACCTGAATACTGCAGATTCAGGTAGGATCTCGGGGGCTACTGACATGTGGATGATTACTCGGATGCTCATTATTCACCACCCTACATTGAGTAAAAGGCATGCGGCCCATAAGGATTCCAGATAAACAACCCAAGGAAGCAACCGACAGAGACCTTTTTTGTATTAGGAAAGAAACTATGACCTGACATTATGTTGGTGTTTTAATAGCGCATGTATGAAACCTATCCGCATACAACTTTGAGATCCGGCCTATTATATATAGGGCGGGAGAATCCCAAGCGAGGGTACCGAAATCTAGAGGACAATTTGTAATAGAGTGTTTTCTGCAATATTCAGGCGACTTTGTCTTCATTGTTTTCCTGACATCCGTCGAAATCCCCAGCGTTCTCTTTTCCGTGAAACCCCAAGTCCATCACCATGGGCATTGCCGAGGTTACCCCTCGTCATGTATCTTGACAAATTTGAGTCAACTAATTTGGATCAGATTACTTTCTTTGACAATCCCAGCCACTAATTTGGAATGGGAGTGGATGTTGTCGCCAATTATGTAAGTCTACATCGCAGCCATGATGGCAGCGACAGAAAGGTCAAAACTGATAGGGCCCCAACTTGACCCTCTAGGAATTTGGGACGCCAACTATGGGAAGCTAGATCCAATGGCAAGAAACTCGGGCCCCGCAATGCATTCTCTCGACAACTTTGGGACTGCTAGATCCAATGGCAAGCAACTCGGGCCCCGCAATGCATTCTCTCGACAACTTTGGGACTGCTAGATCCAACAGCAAGAAACTCAGGCCCCGCAATGCATTCTCTCGACAACTTTGGGACCACAAAGTGACTAAATTTGTAGGAACTCACAACCATCCATTGAATAAGAATTCTATTCTCTAAATTAGCTATCTATTCAACTAATCATTACATGTGCCACCCTTCACCACAACTGCATACTGTAACTGCTAGGATGGGGATGACAACTACTAAAACTGCCCACATGAATCTACTATTCTCCTCCCCCTTCACTTGAAGTTATGTTTTAGATTTTCTACCACTTGATCAGATACGGCAAGATCAGCCTCAAGTGTCAACTTCTCTTTGTGAATAAGCTCTGAATTCTTCTTTTCTTCCTCGACGGTACGCTTCATCTCGAGTATCAATAGGTTTTTATGGGCCAATTTATCACCTAAATTGACAACCATCTCCTCCAAATCCATCCTATGGCTAGAGCACTGGGTTGATTCATCTTGGTATGCAATGTACCATGGATCATCGACCTACGACGCACAATGTAACAATCCCAAAACAAACCCAATTGAAATCAATCCAACAGGCCATGGCGGCACTTCAAAGTCAACGGTAGTACAAAGAGAATGAGCTACCTGCACTTCCGACATGGTAGGATAAGGAGAATGTGGCCACGACAAGATCGATTCCCCACCCTCACTGGTGTACCCGCTACGACCAGACATTGAAGACTAATTTGCACCTGTAATGTCGAGGAAATTATGGGAACCGAATCAATTAGGATGGGCGGAGAAGGAGTGAAGGTCTTACCAAGAACTACTAGAAATTTCTGGGACTATTTATCGAGCTATGGAGGCAGAACAAAATCCCGGTCGTCGTGGGCGGCAGACCTGCCTGCGTTCAGTATTACATCGACGTACATCGTGGGTGGCAAACTGGTGTTGGATCCGTGGTTGAGGTGCAGCGTGGCAGTCCACCCGACATCGTTGTAGGACAGATTCGGTGATGCGCCGACCTGCCAACGATGGGTGCTCTGTCCGCCGATGGGATAGGAGCTATTCGAGGCTAGGGTCTAGGAGAAGATGAGAGAGAGAGTCGACCTCACGTGTCATACACGACCCCACCATTTAGTGTTTGGGGGAGTAGCTGCTCCAGGATTTTAGCATATTTGCCAATTTTGCATATCTGCTAAACTTTTTCTTTGAAATTTGCATATTTGCCACATGACCACCACATGTCAGTGACACACAAAATGGCCCCATCGATCATAGGCTTCGATGACCCCACATGGTAGCCCATCGTTCATTGGCTTCGACAGCCCCACAAAACGGCCCCATCTGTCATTGGTTGCACTGGCCACACAATCAGGAAAAAAGTGGCCCACAATGCAGCAAGAGATGGATGGTTCGACGTGTATACTGGCCCCACCCATCAGCACATAACGTCCATGGCACGACCCAACACGGTCCCATCGGTTAGCATGTAACAGTTAAGCCTTTGACCCGATGACATCCCTCCGTCCGGGTGCCTGCGAGGGTTTTAGAATAAAGGGAGGGGAAAGTGAGGAAACGTTAAGCAGTTGGAGAAAACTGAGTAAAACTAATGAACCAGGGGCACGAAAATAGAAATCCCTAATATATATGTGACTCCACTTAGATTAAAACCGAAAATATTAAATCTGAACTCCATTTGTGTTTGCACAAATGTTATTGCTGCACAAAAGTTACACCTACTTACTAATAATTACTGTTGCAAAAAATTTACACATATATTTACTTAAGACAACAAATTTGTTCTTCATATATCAAAACAAATATTTGTTAAGTTAATTTCAACAAGGTTTGAATAAATTAGACATTGGCTTTCACTTATAAAATATTAAATTTCCATTATTGTAATCAGAAGCTCATATGTTTATTTTATATGTTCCTTTTATCATATAAATCAAACTACATTGGACAATATGAACACAACCTAAGACCTGAACTCCACATCCACATGAAATTATAGCACTAGAACGTATGCCAGATCAAATCAAACTACAAAATATGCGCCTAGAGATACTAGAAAATATACGGCTAGAACTACTAGGGGAAGATCAAAACGAACTACAAAATATGTGCATATAACTACTAGGGCACAGAACAAATTAATTAATCAAACTACAAAATTAGAAAACCCTACTAGGGAGCATAGAAATTTGAATAGTAAACTCTACATTCAATGTTTAGATCTAACCTCCAGTTCTCTATCGCTGACCTCCTTCTCGAACTCTGCCGAAGCATGAATGTCCTACGTAGGAACAAGGGAACCAACGATCCCTAGATTCATGAGGGGACTGAACACATGCCTAGATCTTCAACACGACGATGGGGGCGAGGAAGCTCGCACACAACAGAGAAAAGACACTGGTTTTTTTACCTAGGTTCGAGACCCTAGTGAGGAGGTAAAGCCCCTATTCCTACTTGGTTGTCTTGCTCGCATTGCGTCGCGAGGGTGTGATTACAAGAGAATATCTAAGGTTTCTGATCCTAAGGATCGGCCCCTTCTAAAGTTGGGGTGGCTCCCCCTTTATGGTGGTGTCGGGCCTCTTCCCCCAATATTTTGTGGGAAGGGCCTCCACACTCCTATGCAAGGGGAGCCGGTGCACACCCTGACTTTACATGGACCAAGGCAAGGGTCCTTCAGGAACTCCCGTCTAAAGCAGGGGTCGCCAGGGATGCCCTCTCTACGGATCCATGTCATCCTCTACTCTCTTGCAACAAAATGGCAATGATGACCTTTGGAGTCACTAGTGGCGTCGGCCTTGTTTTAACATGAAAGTTTCCAGGTGGCATCTCCCTTTATCGAGGTAGACCGCGCAGGCAGTAGAACATGTGAGCTACCCGTTGATTTTTCATCTTGCACGATGGAGTGAGTCATGGATCTTCCCTTGCGGAGCGTCGCCCGGGGATTCATTGCCTTGCCGAAGGCCCTGCGCTGCTGATGGTGTCCCTATTGTGGCTATGATCTTCGAGGGACACAACCTCAGACCTGGATTGTAGTCTTCTCCTCCCACCTCGCATGGCCTCTCGGAGGGAACCGCCGCTTGAGGACACCAATGAGCACGGCGGGGAACCAGCAGCCGGTGGGTCGTGGTACCCCATGTGCCAGGGACCCAACAGTAGCCCCTGGGCACTTGGCTTGCACGTGTCCTTCGATAGATACGAATAGTCAAGGGGCGAACTAGTCCTAGGCCCACACTGATCATGTCAGCACATGATCTTGGAGGAATCCATTGTGGTCATCCATGTAGGGCCGGAGCGGGACGACAACTGTCGGATGCGGGAAACGCCGTTGTTCTGACCTCGGGGTTTGTTTCTTCAATAAAAATCCAAGCCTGTGCTTGAACTGTTCACTCCATATAACTCAGCCACCTTCTCCTCCTTGCGTCCACCACTGCATTGCTGCTTTTTCGGTCTCGACCATGGTGCCAAAAAGGTCTTGCGTCTCCTTGATCGTGGTGGCAGCACCGCCGGCGAGCGGTCGTGTTTTGCTAATGTCGAAGATCGCCAATGATGAGGCCCTGGAGAATGTACAGAGGCTAGTGGCTTTAGGTTCGAACAAGTGGGGATCCACTTGGATGTGGACCAGTGCGGCGGGCCTACCCAACTGGCCTGCCACATTGTACCCTTCACGCATTTCATCGATGCCGGGATGGAACTGCCATTCTCCCCCTTCTACCTCGTCGTCCTCGAGCACAACCGCATCCACCTGCTCCACCTTCACCGACAAAGCATGACCCTTCTGGCAATCTTCACATATTGGTGCGAAGCCTTCATGGTAGTTGCAGCGTCGGTGGCACTGTTTAGGCACTTCTTCTCCCTGTGCATATCTGCAGCGGGGGAATGCCTCGGCTATGTCTCACAGCTACTGATGATGACGTGAATTTCCTCCCTTATCCATCAATGGGAAGGTGGTTGATTTCGGTCGAGACTGGGTCTTTCTGGATACCCGCCAGGTAAATCCGCTATTCTAGGTCCCGTCTGTGCCCGCGGTGAAAATTCTTGGCTAGCCTCTACAGACGACCATCTGCAAAAGCCTGGGACCCCTCGAGAGGCGCATGAAGTCTTTGACGAGCTACGGCTGGACCGGCGAAATGGTGGCATGGGAGTTCATCCATTGGCAGATTGCGCCTCTCCAAGAGCACAACAAGGGCGTTTAGGCCATGACGGATGGCTGGGAAAAATCAAGTTATTGCACGGCCCTCTTCCCAAGGGCATGTCGCCGTCCTAATGGAGGTGCTCCTTGGGACATGACTGTACATGTGATTCTCCTAGAGGCTTTCCCCTTTTACCAGATTGGTGATGTGGACGCGGCCCATGCCGGTCTTCCTCTTTTTGACCAGTGGGGTGAATGCTCTTCCAGCCAGGAAGGTCGATGAGACACCCCCGGGGTTAGGGCTAGACAAATCACAGACCTCTGTTCGATATAAGCCTAACCTAAATCTCAGAAGCGTACATAGAAAGAATTGGTAACATTAAAGTGACCCTATGATACAAAAGTTATTACAGCAAGCTCATAGAGCAGAGAACCAAATTATTACAAGCAAAGGTCACTGACCACAAACACCAAACAACAGAAGGAAAATTATGCTATTAAGTATAGAAAACTTAACAAATGGCCTAAGAGGCCTGAAGCATAACGATGACGCCCCATTCCATAGATTCCAGGCTGCCAGCCGGGAACCCCAAACTACTCGTCGATGTCGATGTTGTAACAAACTCCTCTTCTATGGTAACACTTACCACTGCAAAAGTATCAACAAAGCAAGGCTGAGTGCAGGGTGTACTCCGCAAGCCTTATGGATAGTGGAGCTATTTTGCATCAAGATAACTTTCTTTGTAGAAGAGGGAGGAGTAGCTCGACTAATGGAACCTTTTAAAAGGGGTAAGAAAGCGATATCACTAGCTTTGATCTTCTTTTGATATCGAGCGAATCTTTATCAGCTGAACCGACCAACTAGGATCACCCCTCGATCCCTGAGGAAGCATCCTTAGAACACACCTCACTTCTCTTGTCAAGTTTTACAATTAGGTTATAGTTCTCTTTGATCATCACGGTCGTTCCCAACTCGTCCATAACCATGGACACAGCTTCTCAAAAATATTAAAACCCTGCAGGGGTGTACAGCTTTACCCACACATACCAACCTTCTCTTAATGCCACATAAGATTAGCCCTCTTCCTTGGAAGTCCGGGTGAGGTTGGTTGGACATGACCTTTACCTTTCTTTCGCTGAGACCGTGAGTCACGCCCTAAGGAGATGCCACTGTAATCGGTCAAATCCCAAAGCCGGTCCCTAGAGATGTGTGCAGGGTTCAAGATTATGGAGGCCGTGCTTCTCCTATTCCCGGCCACGCTTACCTACATGTATGAATGCACCTCCTACACCTCCTTCGAGAAAAACAAAAATGTATAGGTGATGGCTCAATGCACGGCCCAGAAAAGTGCTGGTGCGTGGTTGATGTAGAGCTCGTTGGGAACCCCAAGAGGAAGGTATGATGAGCACAGCAGCAAGTTTCCCTTAGTTATGAAACCAAGGTTTAATTGAACCAGTAGGAGCAAGGAAACACCCCAAATGTGTTACTAGCTGAGCTTTGGCAGGGCGCACTACCGGTGCTAGTAGCAACGTGGAGACCTACACAACACAACCACAAAACTTTGTCCCCAACTTGCGATGAGGTTGTCAATCTCACCGTGTTTTGTGGAAAACAAAGGATTAAACGTATCGAGTGGAAAGAAGTAATAGTTTGCAGAAAGTAAACACAAATCAGTAAAAGATTGTAGATTGAATGTAAAAGGCAAGGACCGTGATCCATAGTTCACTAGAGGTGGCTCTCCTTAGATAGATAACATGTTGGGTGAACAAATTACAGCGGGGAAATTGACAAACATTGAGAAAGCAATACATGCATATACTAATCATCTTGACTCCTTTGAGACTTGATTGGGCATTACAACATTATACATAGACCGCCATCCAACTTCATCTATGACTAATAATCCACCTTCAGGTTATCATCCGAACCCCCTCCAGTATTAAGTTGCAAGCAACAGATTATTGCTTTACGAACTGCGTGTAAAGTAAACAATACGATTGTTCTATGAACAAAGGATTTTTGTTTTCTCCCTAGTAGCAACAGCACATCTAGTACCTTAGAGATTTCTGACACTTCCCCGGATTACCAGAGGCATGAACCCACTATCGAGCATAAATACTAACTCTTCGAGTTGCTAGCATCTACTTGGCCAAGATAGCTACTGACAACGGAAAGCATGCAAGATCACAAATAACAAAGACATGATAGAATCAATAATCAATCTGAAATAGCATCTCAATATCCATCGGATCCCCGCAAACACAACATGCAGAATTACAAATAGATGATCTTGATCATGAACGGAGCTCACAAGACCTAGACATGAAAGCACAAAGGAGGAGAACCAGCCATCTATCTACTACATGGATCCGTAGTCCAAGGATGAACTACTCACGCATCACACCGGAGGCTTGCATGGTGATGAAGAAGGCCTCCAGGGTGAATTCCCCTCTCTGGTAGGGTGCTGGGAGGAGCTTCAGATCCCTCCTGATCTAGGGCTGCAGATGACGGTGGCTACAAACTCTTTCGCTTTTGATCGGGCACTTAGGGTTTTCGTCCTGAGGGTATCTTATAGTTGGAAGGGGAGGCCAAGGGGGTGCCAGGGCTGGCCTCACCACCCCCTGGTGCGGGCGAGGCTGGGCTGCGCGGCCAGGTGGTGTGGTGCCCCCCTGGCCCCTCTCCGTCTCGTACTCTGGCATCTGATGACGTCCAATTCCGAGAATATTCACTTTGGCTTTTGTCACGTCCAATTCCGAGAATATTCATTTTCTGACTTTCCTAGAACCAAAAATAGTAGAAAACAGGCAGCTGCCACTATGGCTCTTGTTAATAGGTTAGTCCAAGAAATCATTTGAAAATTACTCCAAAGTGTGGACAAAACACAAGAAAGTGGATAAAACCAAGCATGGAACATCAAAAATTATAGATACATTTGCAATGTATCAACATCCCCAAGCTTAACTCCTGCTAGTCCTCGAGTAGGTAAGTGATAAAAAGAAAGAATAATTTTTGAGGTGACACGCACCATCAAAGACTTGATCAAAGTATTTGTAAAACATTCAAAGTTGGGATCATAGTACTTCAATCATAACATGAAAGACAAAGTTCTAGCAATAAGCAAAGAGACTATGATGCAACATGAAAAGGTATAGACAAAAGATTCATGAATAACAATGCTTTGCAAGAAGTTTGTTTGTTTCACATAAAGCTAACATAGCATAATAGCATTCAACTTGTCCCTCAAAGAGTAGCAAATATAAATGCATAGGACACCTTCAAAGTTCATAAGAGTGACTAGATACAAATAGTTTAAAACAAGCAATATCAAGTTATGCATCAATCAACTAGTCTTGGGACAATGCACATAGAACTAAGAATGGCCACTATGCTCTCAAAGTAGGTGCATAAGGGTAGAAGGTGGAGACTCAATATTATGGTGGAAGAAAGGCCTTTTGTAAAAGGAAGCAGGGATTCAAGTCTCATAAAGAGCTTCCAAAAATTATGGTACTTATAGCTTTCAGCTCTCATTGCCCCTATCATAAGCATCTTGAAGGTGATTAAGGTTAAAGTGACACAACTAAGAGGATATGCTTGACAAGTTATAAACCGAAATCTCATGCCCCTTACTTATGAAGACCGATCCTCATGCTACTCAACTTTAGTCACAAGTAAGCTCTTGTCATTGTAAGTACATGTGTATCATTAAGAACCGCCAACAGGGTACCCCTTGCACATGATACGGGAGCTTTCCCATAATCAAAATGACAAGGCAAGCAGACAATGAGCATCTCAACGATCTTTTTATTTGCTATTTGCATAGGTTTTTATTGAGGATCCTTCATAGAATGCTCATTATGGTGATGCTGCAAGTTTCCACCATGATTAGGCATGGCTTAGGCTAGCGGCCCAGGCGTTTCTCTAACACACATACAAACTCCATGATCTTACAAGTTCCACTTTTATTTCACACTGACGGGATCCGTAAGCAAAAGAACATGATATCAACGGGGTACAAAGTACAAGTGCAATGTTGAAAGCGTTCCCCATGAAACATGGTTCTGCTAATTTCAACTTATAAAGCGCAAGCATATACTCAACAAAGAAGGTACCAATGGTTCAAGTTTATTAGAGGAAAGTAAAGTAAAGTGTGCCATCAAGTTCGTGAGAGCTTTAATCACTAGTTTTCTCATAACAAGTTTAATTTGGAAGGTAAACAAAAACATGAATATACTTGGAATAGCATAAGCTAGTAGGTAGGTATGGTGGACTCTTTGGAATAACTTGGTTTAGGGAATTGGATGCATGAGTGGAACTCATACTTGGTTGTTTAGGCTAGCAAAAGACTAGGAGCGACAAACTAAGAGAGCAATAATGGCCATAATCATGCAAAGCGACAAAACATCAATGATAAAAGCATAAAGTGATACTACAAGTTGAAAACTAAAGGATAAAAAAGGCTATGGTGGCTTGAGATAGTCATACATGGTGTGAGCATGCGCCAAGTCAACCCAAATAAAGCATCAAAGGAGAATACCACTATACTACGCTTTAATATGCTAAAACAACGCATGATTCATCCAAGGCACATTAAGCAATCTCAATTGTTTATAAAAATTCATGCTACAACAAAGAATACTAAGCATAAAGCCAAAACAATATCAAGCATGGAATCATAAAGCATAGGCCACAGTAAAAAACGAGCTCTTTTTACCACATAAGCATGAACTTTCCTACTCTTTTCCATACCAAACCAAACTATTTGCAAACCAATGTATGAAAGAGGGGGTCCAACCAATTTATTCGGAAAACTAAGCAAACAAAAGCAAATGAAAACCAAAACAAAAAAGAAAAAGAAGACCCTCCAAGAACAACACAACGGTGCATGAAACAATAAAAATGAAGCGTTTGGAAGAAAGCTGGGATTTTTATTACTGAAGAAGGGGATGCCTTGGGCATCCCCAAGCTTTGATGCTTGTACTTCTTGGATATTTCTTAGGGTGACACACGTGGCATCCCCAATCGTGAGCTTTAGTCCATCCTTCATCTCATTACTCATTCCTTCCATACACCTGAAATTTTTCCTTCATGCAAAACTTCACACAATCTTTATTAGCAACATTAGTGCACTCAAGATAAATAAGTCTTAAGGTTCAGTTCTAACAGCAAAAAACTTCCATTATAACAGTAGCTACTGTATCACTTCCCTCAAAAATCTCAATTCCCCAAAAGAACTCAAAATCTAACCAACAAGAAGCAAATGTAGAAAATGGCAGAAATCTGTCAAAACAGAGCAACAGGTAAAGACGAATTTTTTCGAAGACCTTCTGTTGCTCAAATCAAAAAGTGTTTAACTACCTAAAGTTAGATAACAACCTGGGGCAAAAGCACAAAAATTCACGCCTCAAAAATACGTGCAGAGATCTTACACGAAATTTTACGGTGAAGCACAGAAATCTGTTTCGGGACAGCAACTTTCCCAATCATTACTTCTCTCTCATTGGAGGTTACTCTTGGCACAAAAAGAAAATAAAAAGGATAAGGAGAGGTTATTACAGAGGTAATAACTTCCAAGACTCATCTAACATTTTTGGGTTATCTCTCAATAAGTACTTTTCTTTAACGCCTTTAAGTGAGGCATAAGAAGCAAGAAAAAGAATCAGATGTTCTCAAATGAAGAAGCATTAAGATCAATACCAGAAATATTTTCAACAAGGCAAGGTATATCATCCAAATAAGTTCTAGAGGATCCTCTCTCAATGCTCTTAGGTTCACTATTCTCATCAAAAGGGTTTGTAGGAACAATCCAATCAAGATTCTTTTCTATGGCATCATGTATTGCTACTAGTTTAAAGGGTATTGGTATCTTACGTTCCTCCCCATTAGGTTCGGTTTTGTTCATCTTTTCTCATGTACCAACAACATCTACACATGATCCTAGCATATTGAAACGTTCAAAGACTTTCCTAGCTTCCTTGGCAACATCATAGAACTCCCTAAACAAAGTTTCTAGAATAAACTCCCTCTTTTCAGGGTCCTTAATTTTTTTAAGCTTAAGAAACATTACTTGCATTAAGGGATTGAGGATAACAAACCTAGCTTCTAACATGTGAATTAAAGAAGCTACAGCAATCTCATAGTTTGGAGCAAGTTCTGCAAGGGATCTATCCTCAGTATCATCATGTTTACTAACATGATTAAAGAATTCTTCAATATTATCTTTCCCAATTATAGAACCACTACCAATCGAAAGGTCTTTCAGGGTGAATTTGGGGATCAACATGGTGAGCTAAGGAAGATGTGACAACTAAAGGAGACTTAATTTTTGTGTGTTTTTGGAATAAGAAAGCAAACTAGTAAAACTATTTTTTTTGTGTTTTTGAATAACAAAACAAGCAAACTAAGCAAAAAAGAAAAACTAAGCAAAACAAAAATAACAAAGTAAAGAGATTGGTTATGAGGGACTCCCCTTGTGAAGATGTCCTTGACTCCCCGGCAACGGCGCCAGAAAAATGCTTGATGGCTCAATGCATGGCGCCCAGAAAAGTGCTAGTGCGTGGTTGATGTAGAGCTCGTTGGGAACCCCAAGAGGAAGGTATGATGAGCACAGTAGCAAGTTTCCCTCAGTTATGAAACCAAGGTTTAATCGAACCAGTAGGAGCAAGGAAACACCCCAAAGGTGTTACTAGCTGAGCTTTGGCAGGGCGCACTACCGGTGCTAGTAGCAACGTGGAGACCTGCACAACACAACCACAGTACTTTGTCCCCAACTTGCGATGAGGTTGTCAATCTCACCGTGTTTTGCGGAAAACAAAGGATTAAACGTATCGAATGGAAAGAAGTAATAGTTTGCAGAAAGTAAACAGAAAACAGTAAAACATTGTAGATTGAATGTAAAAGACAAGGACCGGGATCCATAGTTCACTAGAGGTGGCTCTCCTTAGAAAGATAACATGCTGGGTGAACAAATTACAGCGGGGCAATTGACAAACATCGATAAATAAATACACGCATATACTAATCATCTTGACTCCTTTGAGACTTGATTGGGCATTACAACATTATACATAGACCGCCATCCAACTTCATCTATGACTAATAATCCACCTTCAGGTTATCATCCGAACCCCCTCCAGTATTAAGTTGCAAGCAACAGATTATTGCTTTACGAACTGCGTGTAAAGTAAACAATACGATTGTTCTATGAACAAAGGATTGTTGTTTTCTCTCTAGTAGCAAAACACATCTAGCACCTTAGAGATTTCTGTCACTTCCCCAGATTACCAGAGGCATTAACCCACTATCGAGCATAAATACTAACTCTTGGAGTTGCTAGAATCTACTTGGCCAAGATAGCTACTAACAACGGAAAGCATGCAAGATCACAAATAACAAAGACATGATAGAATCAATAATCAATCTGAAATAGCATCTCAATATGCATCGGATCCCCGCAAACACAACATGCAGAATTACAAATAGATGATCTTGATCATGAACGAAGCTCAAAAGATCTAGACATGAAAGCACAAAGGAGGAGAACCAGCCATCTAGCTACTATATGGATCCGTAGTCCAAGGATGAACCACTCACGCATCACACCGGAGGCTTGCATGGTGATGAAGAAGGCCTCCAGGGTGAATTCCCCTCTCCGGCAGGGTGCCGGGAAGAGCTTCAGATCCCTCCCGATCTAGGGATGGAGATGACGGCGGCTATAAACTCTTTCGTGAATTTTTGATTGGGCACTTAGGGTTTTCGTCCCGAGGGCATCTTAATAGTCAGAAGGGGAGGCCGAGGGGGTGCCAGGGCTAGCCTCACCACCCCTTGGCGCGGGCCAGGCTGGGCCGCGCGGCCAGGTGGTGTGGTGGCACCCTGGCCCCTCTTCGTCTCGTACTCTGGCATCTAATGACTTCCAAAAAATAGGCACTTTGGTATTGTCTCGTTCAATTCCGAAAATATTCATTTTCTAACTTTTCTGGAACCAAAAACAACAGAAAACAGGCAGCTGGCACTATGGCTCTTGTTAATAGGTTAGTCCAAGAAATCATATGAAAAGTACTCCAAAGTGTGGATAAAACACAAGAAAGTGGATAAAACCAAGCATGGAACATCAAAAATTGTAGATACATTTGCAATGTATCAATAGGTCGAATGGAACACCTGAACTATGTGACTCATGGAATCTACTAGGCAGGTTAGTTGGTCAAGGGGGTTTCCAGGCCCCCGTGTGGCTGTATACTCGTCTTGGTTTAAGAGCCAAGAACTCGGATCCTAGTGGTGGCAAGTATGGGACTGCAAAAACGACAACCAACATGGCCTCCCATACAAGCCTTAACATGTTTAACATTCATCTCTGATCATACCACGTCATCCTGTCATACTAGGTTCACTCGTAGCTCTTATTCATCAATCGGATGGACCAGTGGTAAAAACTAATCTTAGCTAAGCACAACATATATAAGTAGCTCTAGCAAAGCTCATAAGCCAAACCCTTGTTATGTGAGGAACAGTGGATGAGGGAATATATGCTACAAAGGAAACATGCATTAGATAGGATTACTATATCTATCGATAAAAGACATTGGAATCGTATGCACATGGCAAGAATGAAATACTTTGAAAGCATATGATTTTATCATGTGTGGGGATATGCTTTCCTTTCCCTATTTATACCCAACTAAGTAGATATTCGGACTCCCGGTACTTGACTTGATTATAGTTGGTCAAGTATTGATCTTCGATCTTCGATGGTGTTGGTCTTGGTCTTTGATTTAGGAGTCGGTATCGTATTCTACCAGGAAGAACCAAACACCGGAAAGAAAGGGAAAAAATCAACACGTGGCATCGTTGCAATGCTCAAGTAGGGATGATGATACGACAAGTTAAATAACATTGAATTGAAACCCTAAAACATGCTTTGTCATTTTAAATGGGGTCCAAGGGGTCCAAACCCTAGAATATGGGGAACCTCGGAGTCACCTGCGGGGGTCCAATTGTTCTTCTAATTAAACTTGCAATTTAAATTGTACAACAATGCATGATTTTGATGCTCTTGTGTAGATATAATTTTTCTAAATATTTTGATACATTATAAATATTTTTCTGATTTAAAATGAATTAGTTAAGATTTGTCTCATTTTTAATCCATTTTTAAATCATTATAAAACTATTCAACATTTTTGGATATTGTAAATTGTTTTACAACCTGGACCCACATGTCAAACTTTTATTAATTACAAAAATTATTTTCTGAAGAGATTAGAAATCTGATAAACTGGGCCCACCTGTCGGCATTTTCTATTTAACGAAAATATTAAAGAAAAGAAAAAGGGATAATTGCATCATAATGATGTCATGCTGACATCATCAATGGGGAGGAGCTCCCTGAAGGCCACGGGCTCGGTGACTGGGATCGCGGGGGCCTGCGAGAGCGGGGGCATTCGACTCGGTGTGAGGCAAGGAGTTGACTAGCGACTGCGCCTCCAAGAAATGGTCGCCGGAAATGCTTCCCCAATGAGAAAGTGCGGCGGGCGTAGGAGACACATGATGGCAGCGCGATACAGGAGTGGCGGGGGAAATTGAAGTGGTCCACGAGGACCACAAGGTCACTAGAATCATGCTCAGGTGGTCGTGGATGGCTGGGGTTATCGGCATCGAGCTATTCGACAGCGGCGAGCTCCATCAGTGTAAGGAAGATAACCTTGAATATGGCGATACAGGGCTCCCCAGCAAGCCCGTTTCAACGGGGAGGAAGAGGGAGACGTGGCGAAGCTCATGGGAGGGTCGGTAGGGTCCGAGGTGGTGCAAAACATCAGCGATTGGCGGAGTCTGTGGATAGGGTTTCGGCTGTGCTTGGGGAATTTGCGAGAGAGGGAGAGACGAGTAGAAATGGGGATGGGAAGAGAGAGCACGAGACGAGCGTCGTTATCCTACTCCTCGCAAGCGGTGGCGGGCATCGCAGCATGCATGGCGATCGACGGCGGTGGCCCAGGCACTCAGTAGCTTCTCTACTCGAGGAAGAAGACAAGCGAAAGGGTAGGCAAGCTTGGGCCATTGCTGGGCCTCGGCTGGTTGTGGGTTGCTATGCACTGCTGCATGGTTGAGCGGTAGATAGAGTAGACGAGAGAATGGGCTGGCCTGCCGCGGCTATTGTTCTAATTTTTTTAGAAAAATTATTTTCTAATTCATGTTTCTCTATTTTCTCTTTGTATTTTAAAATCAATTATGGTTTTGAATATTCCAAAAATACCAGAGGATTTTGTGAAGCTATTCAATTTGGGCTCCATATACTTTGGTAGTTTTCAAAATTATCGAAACCATCTGAATGTATTTTAGAGAGAGGATAATAGGGTTTTACGTTTTTTATTTTTCTTCATTATATTAATGCAAGTTTTATCAAAACATGTTAGGCATGCTATGCTCATGATGCACAATCAAACCCTACTTACTATTATAAAAACTAGAGGCGTTACAGTTGAGGGAATCCTTGCGCTCCCGCCCCCGTCTAGGATGATGTGACAGCGCTGGATGATGAGGGAGTGATAGTGGGTGGTGGTGACGAAGCATCTCCGCCTATTCGTAGGGGGATGATGCTGCATAGTTTGTCCACCTCCGAAGAGGACACCGAGGATCTCGCTGACGCAGAGTCTCGACGTGTTTAAGCCAGGGGCAGCAGTGCAATCCGTGCCAAGGTTTTATCCTGCAAAGGGTATCGCTGAGGAGAAAGGCCTTGCGGGAGGCGACGAGGACACCTTCCTTCCTCCTGGGTTGAAGAGTGGAGCTTGTACATTCCGAGGCTCCTCCAGCAGAGGGTAAGTTATCTCTTCAAGGGTGCTTCTTTTTCCCCTACCTCTCTTATCCTCATTACCCGATCCCTCCTACTACAGGTCCAAGAGGAAGAAGAGGAAGAGGGCTGCAGGGCATTCTTCTTCGAGAAATACCCACAAGGCTGTAGGCTCCAGCTGTGGTTGTTTGGCCCGTGGGCCACGTCCCTCGTTGATGTTTTTAGCAGGGGCGATCCTTTGGTGTCGCACGAGGCAAGAGTCGTTGATTCGAGCACAGTAGCCCCTGCGGGTGTAGGGAAGGTGGTCCCACCAAAACCTGGGGACTGGCCTCGCACCCCGAATTACTAGAGGCCTCTAACACTGCCGGTTCCGGCTGAGGAGGAGGGGGAGGGTGCAGGCTCCACCCAAGGCGTCTTTCTCCTCCCCTCCAGTGTAGGGGGCGAGGAGGGTGCTACTTTGTGCGAGGATCTAGTGGGGACCATAGGGCGTCTCCTTCCCAAGAACTTAGCATCCACGGGGATGATGTTAGGGCTAGCCCCCAAGCCCCCTCGATCACAGGAGCCTTCACCACAGGCCGAACTATCAAACCCAGCACACAGCCTAGATTTTCCAGACATCGCCTTTCTCGGGATGACCGGCCACATCCATGCCATCAAAGAGGCCACACGCCCCGACCGTGACTAGTTCCTTGCAGATGTTGCTGGAGAGGAGCACCGATTGGCGAGGGAATGGCGTTTTTTTCATGAGGCACAAGGCATCATCAACATTGCGCTCAACCTATGCGAGCGGCGTAGAGATGGGAGAAATTTGGAGGCCACAAAGATCCTCAAGAAGGCCATGTGCAAGGCTGATGAGATTATGGCGTCACCTCGGGGCGGGCTTAGTGGGACAGTTGTCTCTCCACGGAGTGTCTCATCGGCCGAGCCCAGAAGCTCTTGGTGCATGAGCGAGCGGTTTCCCTCTCTGAGAGGGAGAGCGAGGTGATCGCATGTCGATCTATCAGCGTGAACTAAACGTGGCATGGACTGAGAAGGCTGTCCAGCTTCGAGAGGGCGAGCAGGGCCTAGAGCACGATAGCCTGGAGTTGCTATAGGTGCTCGAGGAGGCGACCCATAATGAACCGGAGGAGCCCAAGACCAAACTCGACGAGCACAGTCTTAACCTCGACAGCATGAATGCTAGGACCCAATAAAGGACTGATCGCTTCAACTTCAATCTTGAGGAGGAGAAAAAACATATGCGGGCGTACGGCCTTAAGGAGCTTGCCTCGAGCCACAAGAGCCTCCATGAGGACTTCATGAGGAAAACAAAGCTCCAAGAGTAATGCTTCTCAGTGAGGAAAGCTGAGATGGCGAAGGCATAGCGGCGCACCAAGGAGAGGTTAGCCCAAGCCCTAATTGACCTCGAGGAGGCGAGGAAGGCTAGGGATAATGCTCTTGCCTAGACCAAATCACTTGACTAGGATCTTGCCAAGATCCGGCTATAGATCAAACCTTTGGCCAAAGCTGCTGACCTCCACAAGCAAGAGATGACAGACAGTTGAGTGCTTGAGAGGCACCGGTGCCAGATGTACCGGGACCGTACTCTACATGATGTTGCTACCTTGGGCCACTTCGGGTGGAAATCTTCTATACTGGCACCTTCGTGGATGCCAGCGAGAGCGGTGCTTACCTTGAGCTCTTTGACCGTATCACCGCCGAGCTAGAGAAAGCTGCTTCGCTCTACCAAAACTTTCTCGAGAAGGAATGCTGCAAGGCGTTGCATGCTATTGTGACCCAAATCTTCTCCCACCTCCATCGGATGAATGCTGGCTTCCCCTGGCAGGAACTCCTGAAGGAAGTGCAGCAACCCCTGATGGCTCGTGCCCAGGATCTTGTTGAGTTTCAATAGCTCGTGGAAGAGCGCATGGAGGCCATTGTTGGGAGTTTTCCCGATATGAGGATAGAGAGAGCGGTCAAGCCTCCAGTGTTTCCGCTGATACCGCAGGGGACCAGGAAGGCGAGAGCGGAGAAGATGGTCTCAGGATCAGCCGGTCGGGCAGAAAGGAGGACGAGGAGCCTGTTGATGACAGTGCATCAACGTCTCGGTCCTGAGAAAGTTTTTTGCTGGCCCGTGCGCCTGCTTCACTTTGTTGAATCCAAGAACTCTTATGATGGGGACACCCTTTGGGTTTTGTATGCTGTATGTGTCGCTTAACCCTCATGGAGACAACTTTTGGTTTTGATGCATTGTTGCTCAACTCTTGATGGAGCTGCTCACGATTATATTGACATCCTATTGATTATTTGTGCGAGTATGCGGTGACCCAGCATACCATTTCATGATGTAGTACACTATAGTCGTTGACATAACACCAATGAAACACCATTCCACTAGTATTACATCCCTCAGAATGGCGCAACAGCAACATCGCGGGTCCAAAACATGACTTTATATTATATATGACACATTACAGAAGATCCAAAGAACTTCCTTCATATAACGAGGATTATAATTTTAAAAATATCAAAATAATATTAGGAAATAAATAAACAACCAGCTTTAAGACCTTTACTAGGTTTACTTTAGTAGAAATATACAAGATGTATCATTTGAAAAGGATTTCAAATTATAAAGTAACAAATTCCTATTTATCTATTTTATGGAAACTCTTATTTAAATTTATAACTTCATAAAATACTTTAGTCTTTAATAATCCATTAATTCTAAAAATACTGACTTAAAACCATAATTATGGTCTATAATAAAACCTAAGTATAAATTATTAATATTCCTTTAGAGTCTTAAATCAATAATAACTAATAACATCAAATTAACTTTTAGCAGCATTCACTTATATTAATGGTGAATGATCTCATATCTCAAACCTTATATAAAACGACTTTAAAGTTTAATAGGAGTTCAACAAACCGTATAATGAGATCACTGTATCTCATATTTAGATTTAACTCTACAATCTCCTTAGCATCGATTTGCGAAGCTTAGATTCATAAAGTTATACTTCATACCTATACATATCTATCTTCGATCTTATCGAAGAAGTTCTTAAACTCGACCATGATATAAAAATACAACACCACACATTACTTAACTGGATATTATAAGTAAACTCTTCAAAAGTTAGTCTTTTCGCCTCTTCAAAAGAAACACTATACTAGTTCTTTTAAGTCATAACAACTTTAAACATGAGCCTTGTGATAATTACAAGATCCAACTCAACCTAAATCTTGTATTAAGATTACACTTCACCATTTATATGTTGTATGTTAGTCTTAGAGTTTTGTAACTACACTCTTTTGTGAAGTAAACTTGAAGATAAATAAAATCGAAAACAAATCATCTAAATACATCTCACTTGTAATGTTGGGGAATTACGTGGGATGTTACAACATGCGTATCATTACTTATGCATTACAGCATATTTCTTCTTTAAACATTGTCCTTATCGGGCAATGATGGTATTTTGTAGAACCCGAGGTCCAGGGTCAAGTCGAAGCATTCTACTATAATACTTCGCTATATCAAGGCAAGTTGGCACTTGCTCATGTCCTTTGATTATTTTCTACCAAGTTTTGCAAATTGTTGTCTTATCATCTGCATTTCAAAAAGGTCAAAAAACACTATTTTTATAATAATGTAAACTACGGGTTACTGATCCAGGGTGATCAGCTAATCTATTAAGCCTAGCAATTGGAATACCATTGTCCAGGAATATATCATCTAGGACTTAACAACCAATGTCGCTAGTGATTCTAGCGTCATATACCACGCATTAACCATGAGATCTACAATGGCTCTAGGGAAGTCAGCTGGATCTTCTTCCTTTCGCATGGATGGACGACCTTATCATGAAGATATGGATTTCTCGTTGAGACCCTAGAACATCGGTGGGACCCCTTTTGTTCCCAATGACTTTTGTGTATAGACTATCTGTGAGAGGCAGCCAGTGGTATAGTAGGTCCTTCAGGGAGCTTCTCAAACAGTCTTCAGGTGCCTACCAGAGTTATCACTAGTCCAAAAAGGGGCTTAACAGAGGTGGGGCATGTCCCGGGGGTCGTGTCTTCATGTGGGGTCGTGGAGAAGGGAAGCGATTGGCTTGGATCTTAGGTTGGGACTCAAACCAAGGAAGTTTGAACGGGGACATACTCTCGGTCGTGCAACAAAGCTTAATGTCTCTCATGGGTAAAGTAGCGCACCTCTGCAGAGTGTAAGAATTGTGACATGTTACTCCTTGTTTTGGGAAGGAGCTGCGAACGCTGTAGGAAAGGAACTCCACGAAAGTTCTGGTCAACCTGTGAAGACTGACGGACATAGCTTTTCACAATAAAAGCAACCTTTGAAGAAATTTTTATGAAAACCTGCATAACCTACGACCTTTTGGTATGTGGTTGTAGATAGTGCATCAAACACTTGTCTTTAGTGAATGGTTCTAAGTACGCTTGTACTCAACCGTACCTTCTTAACCCTTGCTAGATTCGGGAACACCCAATGGCGAACTTAGGAGGTGAACTACTTGCAAAACTGAAGATATCCAACGGAGATCAACGAAGTCAATATCTACATCGGAAGTCATAGAAGTCAAGCTGAAGCATAGAATATAAATAATCTTAGAAAATAGAACCTACTTCTATAGAGCATTGCTATAACAGCAATCGCAAGCCATATTTATAGTAGTAGTACTTCTGGAATCGACTTCGAGTTGCCATTTATGGTTCTCTTTTGTAAATTATATCCTCGTTATATCGAGGATGTTCTTTGGATCTTCTGTAATGTATTATGTGTAATGTAAAGACATGTTCCGGACCCACGATGTTTTTGTTGTGCCATTCTAAGGGATGCAATACTAGTGAACGGTGTTCATTGGTGTTATGTCAACGACTATAGTGTATCAGAGCAAACGCTTTGACCTTAGGTTGGAAACCTATTAAATGTGCAGATCCTGTTGGAAGGATGTTAGCAACGGTAAAGAGTTCTATAGAAATATGATGAGTATTCAATTGAGAAATTCATTGTCATATTTCTAGTGCGATAATTCTTTGTTATGATACAATTAGGATAATAATAGTGAGTTGTCACTTGGTAGAATTAGTTATAATATCTTTTCTAGAGTAAGGAATAGCATTTTTTTCTTCGGCATCCAAGCCAGAATGTCCAAGTGCTGAATAGGATTTTAGATGACTATGTAGGAGAATGCCATCAGTAGAGGTGAGATGTATGGAAGTGGTGTATTAAATTTTCATAGTAGAAGTAATAATCATGATCAGGAGTAGAAATTCAAGGAGTTAGGAGGTGGTATTCATACTACTATATCTCGTGATTTTCTAAGTTCGGAGATTGAGTTGGATCATACTGCTCTTGTGCAGATTGAACTCAATTTAGCTATCGAATATATGAATCGTTACAGGTCAATACTTGATCTAGTTTATAACACTTAGGCAGTTCTAGTCCAAGAACTGGATATTGTCCTTAAGGATTCCACTGATCATGTAAACACATTCAACCCAAGAATGAAGTTGATAGAGAAGATAGGCACCCTAAACAATCTTTTCTAAAGGGGTGTACAAAGAAACTGAGCTTGGTGATCCTTAGTCAAAAACCCTTGCCTAGTACTAGTATGAACCTCAATCACCTAAAGATCTAGGAGTCAAATATTTAGTTGAGTATGAAGCCAAGGGAATGCCAAATTTGACATTCTAGAAGAGGGTGGTTACACAGCTTAATATGGTTGCATAAACACTGAGATGGAAGTTATGTTCTACTTTAGAAGTGTGTTTGAAACTAGGCAGAATACTTCTGTAGAATATCACACATATTCTTGTCATTTTTGAATGGCTAATCTCAATCTATGTACTTCTGATTCATAGTATGCACCCTGTGGATGTTCTTATGTTCTAGAACGCAGTCGTCGGACTTCGCGTCATCATAGACCGAATTCCAAGAAGTACTAAGAAGAAGGAGAAAAGTAAGACGAAGTAGTAACCATTATTAGTGGGAGCTATGAAAAGGGGTGTATACCCGGAAGTGAGTATTATAGTACTTATAGGATAACTATAATAAGTTAAAGTATGTCACATGCACCAATAAGATCTTGTAATATACGAGTAACGTAATAGCAAATGATAAGATATAGTTGTGAGAATAGTTTGTTTGTACTATTTTACAATAACCATGTGTAATACATGGGATATATTTGGTTTTGGTTTGGATTTGGTTCTTGATCTATTGTGTGACTAGGTCCGTGCATGAAGTTTGAAATTAATGGGCACATGCATGGTGTTACATTAAGTTCGTACTTGATGTACAGGTCTAGAGGGGAAAATTGGTTCGCATGAGGGAGAGACGAGTTATCTTCGTGATGAAGAAGAGATGAAGGCTTGTAACAAGGTGGATACAACACAAATAGAGGCTATCAACGCAAATCCAAGGGAATGATCAATTCCAATGCTACATTCGACCATCAATGAGGGATTTCTCTAGTACATGAAGGGCATGGAGGAAGGTAGGAGGATTGAAATGATGAGGCAGAATCAGTTCTATCAGGATATATTGAAGAACATGCAGAAGAAGCCATTTGAGGAATCCCATTCAAGGCTTAAATTCGTGGAACTTTTACAAACCAAACCTTGGAGTTTTCCATGATAGAAGAACCAATGGAGGTGGAGAACTGGTCAATGGACACATCTCGTAAAATTAAGAGTGTGGGATGTCGGGATGAGGAGAAAGTGAGATATGCAACCTATCTATTCACTGGAACAGCAGCCACATGGAGGGAAAAGTCAAAGTTTGTAGCTCCGGGAGGGGATTGTTCGTTTGCGGTACCAAACTTCCTGGGTGAGTGCACCGCGGTACCCGAGTTGTCATCAATCGCGTGGAGGGCCGTAGTAGAATCGCAAATTGTCTAGAAGGGCCAAATAGGGGTGAATACAAATCTAACAGCCAAACGGTCGTTTGAACCAGACGAAAAACGGTTGAACTCAAATACCGTCGTTAGGTCAACACTTCTTGGCCCGCCCTGTCAGTATTCCCCATTATCGTTTGCGGTCATGGACTAGCTTACCCCTGCGTGGACCAGATCCCTAAGTGGACCAGATCTATTTCTTTGCTCTACTTTGGTCTTCTCCCTGCTCCCCTCCCCATAACATTTGCTTAGCTCCGGCTGCTCGTCTCAGATCGGAGCTCGCACTTGCTCTAATTTGCGTCCCCGCCATGTCCGGACAACCTCCCACGCCTCTAATCGAAGCTCGCAGCCGTCGTCGTCACATCATCCGCCGTATCAGAGCTTAGCGTCCCCGAACTAACATCTCGCCTCTAGCTAGTCCTTCTCGCATGGTGGAGCGCGTCCCGTCTGGCGATCCAGGCCGGCGACCAGCCTCGGGAAGTTGTGTGTTGTCGTGCACCCAAGGTATGGTAGCCCTGACATAGCAGTTCGATGACCACGCTCTAATGGCCACCGTGCTGGGCGTTCGTCCCGCTGTGTCGCCGGCAGAGTTGCTGTCAGATTTTAGGTCTCGTTTTGGGATCAGACGAAATGAGGTCAAGATTGAGGTATGAGCGCTGCCATTTGATTTTTTCGTCCGGTTCGAGCACAGCTCAAACACCGAGCGTGTTCTGCATTCTTCCCGTTCTTTCGAGTCTGCGGGGAGAAAATGAGCTTCATGCATTGGCATCGCACCTGTGGGTGGGATGATCGCTTGGGGCAGCTTCGTTTCTTCTCCAAACTCAGCTTGGATGGCCTCCCATTGGATGCTTGGGAGCTGGAGGCCCTCAAGCAGGTCGTTAGTAGCCTTAGCGACAAGCTGGTGGAAATCGTGCCACCGAGCGACAGATGGGTCATCGAGGTAAAGGCGTGGCTGAAAGATCCTGACACCGTTCCTAAGATGTACAAGGTGCAGATTCCAAGAAGGGTAGGGCGACAGCTTTACTGGAAGCACCCGGTCATCATCCACCTGGAGGAGGTTCTGGAATCGGTACATGGCATTTAGGGCCCCGAAGAGGCTGCTAGAAAGCGTCCTCGTCGCCTGCAGGGTTGGCCTGGAAGGATCGATGTCACAGGACCACCATCGTTTCGCGACGGCGCACACAGTTTTGGTGGGGGAACTAGGCTTGGACAAGCTGGTGGTTCTGATTTCCCTCGAGTGAAGATAGAGCTCTAGTGAATTGTCGTGGTATGTGTGGCTAATGAATTTGTAGTATGGAGAGCATAGCAGGAAGTTAGCATCGACAAAAAATGTGTAATAGTTTGAATCGATGTAGTACGTGTGTGTAATAGTTTGAACTAGTATGTGTGTGTAATAGTTTGAATCGATGTAGTATGTGTGGGTAATGAATTTGATGTAGTGTGTGTGTGTAATAGTTTGAATCGATGTAGTTGAACACCATGCTTTATAATTTCTATGAATAACCAAGGACAACCTCATGAAAAGAGGGTGGTCTGGCAATGAGCAATGTCAAATTTGTGGATGCCAAGAAAATGTAGGCCATCTCCTCTTAAAATGCAAGGTAGCTATATTTGTAACACGTTGAACTGTAAGACCATTTTGTAGACAACACAAGACAAAAGAAAAATGGTTTACAGCACAGACAGCAGACACAAAATCTGTAGTCTGGGATAAAAAAAAGTCAGTTAACTGGATTTAACCACGACTAGTAATTGAAGGAAATAGATACTTGATAGTATTTGCTTACAACGGTAGTACTTCCATACAAAAGGGTCTTTTACCTGCACAAAAGTGGGCTAAACTGCCTACTAGTTTATAGAACAATTTGTCAGCATTTCATCTACAAAAGCCATTCTTCAGTCTGAACTTCACTATTCTACACTGAAGAAACTACAGACCTCCACCAGAAAAGTTGGCTGGCCAATTGCCTTGAGAGGACATAAGTTCTTTGATCATTTTACCCAAACTGATCTATTGCCTTCCCGGCAAACTATAAGAAATCTGCATCGTTCATGCACGAGCAATTTGCGTGCGCCAGTCCCGGTTCAGTTGGACCATCCGCGCCGCCGCAACGATTTCTTCGAAACTTAAATTTGGCATCTCCTTCTCGGGGTCGTAGGTCCGTGTGAACTCGAACCTGAACTCCGGCGCTGAGCTGATGCCCGCCGCCGGCTCCGACTGTCGAACAATTTAGCATGGTGAGTGTAGACGCTTGGTCATCGCCACGGTATGGCCTCCGACGGTGCGTAGGATGGAGCGTCTTTGCTGCAGACGGCGTGTTCCCAGCCTCCCCCACTACGGTAATGTATCCCGCACCGAAGCATGGACACGAGAGTTCCTAGACCTTGGTGCTGCCCTATTCGAGGGTGTCTACCCTCGGCGACATGCTCTCATGAACGATTTGATACGTACCTTGTCCCCACTGCCTAGGGCATGCCGTAATGCCACCGCACGATTTCTCCACATCGCTATCTTGGCCCTGCTTGCCGCATCTGGCGCCAACGACGCCGCCATCCCCGTCGCGGACGATTCGGCACATTCAGGGAAATCATCCACCTAGCAGGGCAATGGGAGACCGACCTTGAAGTAGAGCTTCATGGCCTACCTTAGAGGGGCTAAATACCCCAGTTTCGGCGGCTATCGCGGCGGCGGCGGCTTTAGGCGGGGCCATGTTACCCTAGGTGGTGCGGCGCGGAGGAGCTGCGCAAGGTGAACTGTGGTTGGTTGGAGAAGGGGAGTGAAAGACTGACAATAGGTTTGGACTATGGGCACGCATGAAAATAACCATCTTCCATTTCCTTAGAGGGTAATAATTCAATACTCATTGCATTAACCGCTCAATCTTTATTTCCCTTCTCAACATAAGAGTGCGAACATATTAAAAAGATTGGTCGTGGTTATCCACCTCATCGGGCAATGTACCAGGACATGTAGGAGCCCGGGTTTCATTTTAGAAATGTTGACGACTGTGCCCTTATGTTTATACAATATTATTTCTATGCCACCATGTACCGTGGATTGTAGCAACACCATCAGAAACAGGGGATGACGACGTGGCATGTTTTCTTTTTTTAAAGGGCATCAGAAACAAGGGATGCAGACGTGGCATGTTTTCTGACTGGCGGACCCGCCTCCTCCACCTTAGACGGCGCGCATCCCAAGTTCAAGGGCTGGTGCCGCCCACCAACACATTATTGTGCAATTTTCCATGTGGAACCTGAATTCCGGTGCTGAGCTGATGCCCATGTCGAACATAGAGAATTCTGAAAGAAGCTACTAAAAATAAATACTTTGAATTCTGAAAGTACTAAAATTAAATACATTACAATTTTGTCTGAAAGGTAATACGCATACTGCTGATCGAAATAATATAAATCCAGTACAAATTTCTACTTCGAAAAATAGACCTGAAAATGCTAGCAAATAACCTAGGATGAATATAGGATTCATTGTCCCCTATATATTTCGTCGTCATCGGCTCCCGCGTGCTGCAACACATATTCAGAGAACTCTCTTCGTCTGCAATGTGCTACTAGTATCTTGTCAAAAGGGTAAGGTCTCGGTGTATGTTCCAGACTTAAGCTATGCATTACCATTGTTGGTTCCTCTTTCCAGGCTTGAACCTCATGATCGTATAGTCTGATATAATTCCTGTAGTATATGAAACCGGGTTTGACTATAGGGTGTAACCTGGTGTCAATGGAGATAGACTGATTGTAATCAACAAAGAGGGCATGACTTCCAATGTCACCGACGGCCTCGAGAGAGCGGTTCTCCGTGTCCACCCGGTACAACACCGGTTGCCCTTTGGCAAAATCCCTGTTCAACACAAGAAGTAGATCACCATTTGTCTCCACAAGGTAAAATTTGTATGTTCCGTGTACCTGTTCAAAGACTGAGGCTGAAATTATTTTGGCCATTGTGACAGTGCTCGGGCGCTGCTCTAACTGGATGTTGGTCGACAAGATGTCTCCATTCTCAAGTAATGCATATACTTCCCCTCGGAATACCGTCATGCAGTCTAGAAGCGTACCAAGAGGTGGAGAATACAATCCTTCTCCAAATGATTCATTGATTTGCCCCGTTGGGGTGCTCTCATCGGCCCATACAATATGATCTAGATAATCAGTGCAAACGAACACCATCATCGGGGACTTCGTCACGACGATAGATTGCAGAAGATCAGATGGTATGTGTGCTTGAAATTCAGTGTTGGACTTATGAGTGATTGGGTTCAGAAGCCGAATCTGGTACGGCTCCACCCTCTGAGCAAGCACGATGACGCCACGAGAAACACCGACGAAGTAGAATCTTTTGGAAGAAGAGGGCATCAGTTAGCACTAAGATGTTTGCACTAGAAAATACCAATAAATATCGGATGTGAATGTGAACCTGCGATGGACGTCCATTAGATTTGTCCTGAAGCAACGACCAGTGGCGAGGTTGAGGAAGGTGAAGTTGCCAACGTCTGGAAGTGTGTGATCTATCATGATCCAGCTGTTGAGATGGAATTCGGGCACCTTTAAAGTGCGGCGCCAATCAGTGCAGATTCCCGACAAGCAGTATAGGTTTCGACGTACTCCTCTTTCTCTAGCAAGTAGTCGGCGATCTTGTGAAGTGGGTCGGCCGGGAGATCAAACCAGTTCCTCTTCATCTGGCTACTGGCCATGGCTTACATGCGGGAATGTTTTGATCGAGGAAGAAAGAAGAACTACCACTACGAGGAGGAGAAGAAGAAGAAGATGAGAACAGACAAGGGAGATGAAGCGGAACTGACACTGCGAGGAGACGAGGAGACGAGGGAGAAGAAGCGGAACTCCCACTTCAAGTTTGGATCAACGGGTTTTTTTTCGGAACTAGTGCGTCAACCATCCATGCACTGCATGCAAGTTTTGATTAAACAGACTGACATGTGGGACCTGCTAAAAAATTCCGTGAAGTGCTACCGTTCATAGTGCGCTGACAGGTGGCATGTTTTCTGACTGGTGGGCCTGCCTCATCCACCGTCGATGGCGCGCGTCCTAGGTTCGAGGGCTGGTGCCGCCCACCAACACATTATTGTGCAATTTTCCATGCTTTGTCGCAACCAGCTCCGCTCCGCTGCTCCTGGCGCCACCACTCCGCTCAGTCGTGCACAGCTCTCATCGTCCCCTTGGGTCGTCGTCCTCCCGCCCTCCCCTCCCTGCCCTGTCTCCTTGCTGCCATCCACCGCCCAGGCGCGTCTAGAAATGAAAACCGAGAGTCGGCCGTTGGGTTAGGGGGCCAACGACGCTGGTGATCCAGATCCCGCTCGGAGATGGATCATGCAAGGCTTGAGAACACAGAGATGGGTCCTGCGCGGCTGGAGAGCACGGAATCTCCTTCATGTCTGGAGAGCACAGAGGACAACGAAACAGGGGAAGAGGAAGCGGTGTGCAGATATTTGGAGGTATGGAGCCCGGAGAAGGTGCCGTGCATCCACATTGAAGGGTAAGAACTGTGATTCCTTTTCTACATACCCCAATTAGCATTTCTCGTCCCATGGTGATGGCAAGGATATGTGTTGGTAACCACAGGACGTCTGTACAGCTTGTCCTTGAGCATGATCCTTTGTCAAGCGAGCATGAAGGCACTGAAATGTGTGGCGGTGCGGATGATGATGAGAAAGCATATCCAGACATGGCTGTTGACCCTGATAGGATGGAGAGTAGGGAAGATTTCGTTGATTCGAAATTTGAGCCTGACTATGGGACTGATGAGGAAGAGGAATGTGAAGATGTGGAAATGGGATGTAGATACGATGACGAAGACGAGGACAAGCCAGTGATACACTTTGACAGGGACAATCCTACAATTGATGAGGGGACTATCTTTGATAATGTGGAGGACTGCAGATATGCAGTTGCAACCTATGCAATCAGAGTTGGGTTCAAATTTATCATTGAAAAGAGCGACCAAAAGAGATTTAGGGTGCACTGTAGGGAAAGTAATCAGTGTAAATGGAGATTACATGCATCTCCAATGCGGGGTGGACAACCTTTTCAGGTTGCAATAGCTACATTTAGTTTCAGCCTTTCTCATATTTATTCTACTGATAACTAGCTCTGAATTATTTGGATTCTTATCGAATGGAGATCAAAGTAAACACAAAGAAACACAACTTCCCTAATACTTCTTTAAGTGATAAAATTATACCGACGACTACCAAGTGGATTGCTACTACTGTACTTGACAGGGTGAGGCAGGGTCATAACATTGGACCTGCTGAACTCAGAGCAAAGATTAGCAAAAAGTTTAATGTTCTGATTCCTTACCATAGAGTCTTTGATGGGAAGGAGATGGCTCTAGAGTTCATTCAAGGCAAGTGGAATGAAAGTTTTCATATGTTGTATAGTTTCAAAGCTCATGTAGAGAAAACATCACCTGGTAGTGTTGTTGACATCTATTACGAGGTTCTGAAAGGAAGAGAAAAGGTCTCGAGGGGGGTCAGGTATAAGAAGGCAGATAAGATATGCTTCAGGAGATGTTTTGTCTGCCTGAAGGCATGCTGGAAGCGGTTCCTAGACGGCTGCAGGTCATACTTGGCAATAGGCGCAACTTCTTTAATAGGGAAGTTCAGGGGACATGTTGCTTCTGCTTGTACTTTGGACACGCATAATTGGCTTCTACCCGTAGCTTATGTTGTTCTTGACGGTGAATCAAATCAAAGCTGGACATGGTTCATGCAGAGACTACGAGAAGTAATTGGTCACCCTGAAGGCTTGGTGATACACACCGGCGCATGCAAGGGTCTTGAGAATGCTGTTGATGCTATGTTTCCTGGGGTTGAGCATAGGGAATGCATGCGGCACCTTGCTACTAACTTCACGAAGAAGTTCAAAGGAAAGATTTTTGAAGAGGACTTGTGGCGATCATCATACACATACACCCCAAGCACGCATGCTACTTACTTGCAGAACATGTATGTAGTGCCAAATGTGAAAATATACCTTGAAGAACATCACACCAAGCTTGGGCCAGAAGCAAGTTTGGTGAGTTAAGCAAGGTGGATTTTGTTTGCAATATTTGGTAGAGAGTTTCAATGATAAGATTTCGGGCATGAAGACACTTGGAATTGTTATGTTATTGGATGCAATAAGACAGTGCATAATGGTGAAGATAGATTTAAGGCAAAGAATTAGTGCAAGATAATTTTAAGCCATAAAATAGTTCCAAAGGTGGTTATGTTACTGAATGCAAGAACCAGGGCAATGAGAACAATAAAGATGTGGATGTTTAGAAGTTCCAGAACATTGGCTGAGGTTTATGCAGAATACAAGCATGGAAGTAAACGGAGGTACACTGTAGACATTGGAAACAAGACTTGTTCATGTAGGCAGTGGCAGATTACTGGTCTGCCATGTCACCATGCAATTTACTTCATCTTAAAGCTTAGAGGTAGCGGAGTTGAAATAGAGAACTATGTCGACAACTATTTCTCTGTGGACAAGTTTGTTGCAGCTTATGCAGAAAATGTGCCACCTATGGCCGATGAAAATGATTGGGAGATTGTCGATCCAGGGTTCAATCTTCAACCACCAGTTCTTAGGAGGCCACCTGGGAGGCCTAGAAAGCTAAGGATCGAAGCCTCTGCCGATAAAGGTTCAAGGTTGGGAGCTAGGAAAAGGAAATGCAAACGTTATGGCGGATACGGCCATATCAAGAGGTTGTGCAAAAACCCAGTTACACATGATATTGTCCCTGTTCACACCTCGGTGGCAGAAAACGAGGCTTCTCAGCCAGAATTGTAGTAAGAGCAGCGCGAAGATGGTGATGAGCACTCAGAGGAAAACGTACGTAAGCAGCCAATTTATGAAGAAGTGGAGGTGCCTGCTAGACAAGGGTGTGAAAAGAAACAAAAGGGTAAGTGGAACGGGGAGGAAAGGGCAAATAATGGAGGTGTATTAGAATATGAAGAAGTTGCAGGGGTGATTGAGGATGTTCTTGAGGATCTTTCGGATAACTACAGGAGAAATAATAAATCCCTGCCAATTTCATCTTCGTACGATTCTCCAGATGAAAGGTAAGCTTAAAAATTGTTTTATTTGCCATTTTATCATTTTTTTATCCTCATCAACTGATGCTTAATGCAGCATGGGCTAGCAGACTAATAAGAGGAGAAGAAAGATGTGGGCACAGTAACATCGTATGTTGAATTATATCATTGAAACTAAACTAGTTGTGTCATCTTTATTTATATCTGGCGCGTGCAACGTGTCTGTGATGGGGTCATGTGGACCAGATTACAATTTTTTAAATATTATTACATTATTTTTTACCTGTGTTTGGACGCGGCTACTAGTTTCCATCTCCCTTGCATTCCCATCTCCTCTTGCACACTCCAGAATTATGGTTGTGCCATCAAGTAGCAGAGTCAGCGTATTGTCCTATCAGATGTGAACGCAATGACTTTGTTTGTTTAGAATTTGACAACTTTTGATTAGTTTGAAAGAAAGAGAAACCTAAAACATGTATCTAGACATGTTTTGGGCATAGACACATTTATGAAATATCTAAAAAAACTAAGTCTGTTATATCTAGACAGGAGTAGTACACTATTACAACACGCTTGATCCCTTCTCCTCTGGTGCACTCCAAATTATGGCAATGCCATCAAGTGCTGGGAGCAGAGTCAGCGTATTGTCCCATCAGATATGTCAGGAACGCGCGAACTTTATTTTCAGGATCGGACGAGTTTCGATCGACTAGTTTCAAAGACAAAGACAACTAAAACATGGCCAACATATATAGATTATGACGATAATCGACCATGACACAAGTGACCTAGATCCAAAGATGGCATTAAGATACCGTACATAGATTTAATTTATGCTTAAGTGGCCCTAATCGAGTATGACGCTCCCGCAGTCTCCATCATTGATGATGTTGTCCGCGTCGCCGCCAGCCTCCTCCTCATCGAAATCGATGCCGACATTCCCAGCAGCGTTCCTCCTCCTCATGGATTCTTCACGGCGCGCTGCATCGATAACGGTGGAGGTCGTACGCCCAGGCATTACCCAGAAGCGCTGCCTCCTGTCGGGGTTGCGCAGATCCGGGTGGATCTCCCGCCGGTGGGTTCCGCACAGCTTAATCAACGCAGCCCGCTTCTTCTTGAACAGTTTTCGCCAACACGCGCTCGTGCGTGAGTATCGTGCCATTGCCCTCTTCCACTCCGACAGCTGGCGGCGGCGCTCCTCGATCTGCCTCGCCAATGCATTGTCGCGCAAGAGTGGCGCGATAGGAACCCCAGCGTAGCTGAGCATGAAGTCGGCCGGAAGCCTCACGAATGGCGGCGCGAGTATGTCGTAGTGGGCGAACATCTGAGCCTCGTGCAAGCTGAGTTTCGGCCTCTCCCTCTCCATGGCGATGAAGGAACATGATCTGAGCTTCGGCCCCGAGGTTAAGGGGATAAGGGCAAGGACATAGGCCTAGTGTTGTTGCCACTTCCAATCAGTTTGCAGAACAGACTTCTCGCGGATCGCCCTCGCGAAGGACATCCTTATCGTCCACACACCCCGATCCAACGGCGCCTAACAATTGGGGATCGGGTCTCTAGAAGCCCAGAGCGGTTGCTGGTTAGCTCTGTATCCTGATTGTTTGTGGATTACGGCTGTAGTTGAAAATAATACACATTTCAATGACACTGGTGGATCCATAGGTGGTATCTCAAGAGACCACACATGCAATGACTCTATCTGTGGTTAATGAGAAGAACACACATGCAATGACACTGGTGGATCCATATGTGGTATGTGAAAAGAACACACATGCAATGACTCTAGTTGTTGTTAGTAAAAAGAGCACACATGCAATGACACTGGTGGATCCATGTGTGGTCTCTGAAGAGAACACACATGCAATGACACTGGTGGATCCATATGTGGTATGTGAAAAGAATAGTCATGAAATGACTCTAGTTGTTGTTAGTAAAAAGAACACACATGCAATGACACTGGTGCATCCATGTGTGGTCTCTGAAGAGAACACACACGCAATTACTCTGGCTGTTGTTAGTAAAAAGGGCACACATGCAATGACACTAGTGGATCCATAGGTGGATTGTAAAAAGAACACACATGAAATTACTCTGGTTGTTGTTAGTAAAAAGAACACACATGCAATGACACTGGTGGATCCATGTGTGGTCTCTGAAGAGAACACACATGCAATGACTCTAGTTGTGGTTGATGAGAAGAACACACATTTCAATGACACTTGTGTATCCATATGTGGTTTGTGAAAAGAACACACATGCAATGACTCTAGTTGTTGTTAGTAAAAAGAACACACATGCAATGACACTGGTGGATCCATGTGTGGTCTCTGAAGAGAACACACATTTCAATGACTCTGGTGGATCCGTATGTGGTACGTGAAAAAAAACACATGCAATGACTCCAGTTGTTGTTAGTAAAAAGAAAACACATGCAATGACACTGGTGGATCCATATGTTGTATGTGAAAAGTGCACAGATGCAATGACTCCAGTTGTTGTTAGTAAAAAGAGCACACATGCAATGACACTGGTGGATCCATGTGTTGTCTCTAAAGAGAACACACATTTCAATGACACGGGTGGATCCATATGTGGTATGTGAAAAGAACACACATCCAATGACTCCAGTTGTTGTTAGTAAAAAGAACACACATGCAATGACACTGGTGGATCCATGTGTGGTCTCTGAAGAGAACACACATGCAATGACTCTAGCTGTGGTTTATGAGAAGAACACACATTTCAATGACACTGGTGAATCCATATGTGGTTTGTGAAAAGTATAGTCATGAAATGACTCTAGTTGTTGTTAGTAAAAAGAACACACATGCAATGACACTGGTAGATCCAACTGCCATCTCTAAAGAGAAAACACATGCAATGACACTTGTGGATCCATATGTGGTATGTGAAAAGAGCACACATGCAATGACTCTGGTTGTTGTTAGTAAAAAGACAACACATGCAATGACACTAGTGGATCCATGTGTGGTCTCTGAAGAAAACACACATGCAACGACACTGGTGGATCCATATGTGGTATGTGAAAAGAATAGTCATGAAATGACTCTAGTTCTTGTTAGTAAAAAGAACACACATGCAATGACACTAGTTGATCCATGTGTGGTCTCTGAAGAGAACACACATCCTATCACTCTGGCTGTTGTTAGTAAAAAGAGCACATGTGCAATGACACTGGTGGATCCATTGGTGGATTGTGAAAAGAACACACATGCGATGACTCTGGTTGTTGTTAGAAAAAAGAACACACATGCAATGACACTGGTGGATCCATGTGTGGTCTCTGAAGAAAACACACATGCAATGACACTAGATATTGTTAATGGGAAGAACACACATTTCAATGACTCTAGTGGATCCATATGTGGTTTGTGAAAAGAACACACATGGAATGACTCTAGTTGTTGTTAGTAAACAGAACACACATGCAATGACACTGGTGGACACACATTTCAATGACACTAGTGGATCCATATGTGGTATGTGAAAAGAACACACATGCAATGACTCCAGTTGTTGTTAGTAAAAAGAACACACATGCAATGACACTGGTGGATCCATGTCTGGTATCTGAAGAGAACACACATGCAATGACTCTGGTGGATCCATATGTGGTATGTGAAAAGAGCACACATGCAATGACTCCAGTTGTTGTTAGTAAAAAGATCACACATGCAATGACACTGGTGGATCCATGTGTTGTCTCTAAAGACAACACACATTTCAATGACACTGGTGGATCCATATGTGGTATGTGAAAAGAACACACATGCAATGACTCCAGATGTTGTTAGTAAAAAGAACACACATGCAATGACACTGGTGGCTCCATATGTGGTATGTGAAAAGAACACACATGCAATCTAGTTGTTGTTAGTAAAAAGAGCACACATGCAATGACACTGGTGGATCCATGTGTGTTCTCTGAAGAGAACACACATGCAATGACACTGGTGGATCCATATGTGGTATGTGAAAAGAATAGTCATGAAATGACTCCAGTTGTTGTTAGTAAAAACAACACACACGCAGTGACACTGGTGGTTCCATGTGTGGTCTCTGAAGAGAACACACATGCAATTACTCTGGTTGTTGTTAGTAAAAAGAGCACACATGCAATGACACTAGTGGATCCATTGGTGAATTGTGAAAAGAACACACATGAAATTACTCTGGTTGTTGTTAGTAAAAAGAACACACGTGCAATGACACTGGTGGATCCATGTGTGGTCTCTGAAGAGAACATACATGCAATGATTCTAGATGTGGTTAATGAGAAGAACACACATTTCAATGACACTTGTGGATCCATATGTGGTTTGTGAAAAGAACACACATGCAATGACTCTAGTTGTTGTTAGTAAAAAGAACACACATGCAATGACACTGGTGGATCCATGTGTGGTCTCTAAAGAGAACACACATTTCAATGACACTTGTGGATCCGTATGTGGTACGTGAAAAGAACACAGATGCAATGACTCCAGTTGTTGTTAGTAAAAAAGAAAACACATACAATGACACTGGTGGATCCATGTGTGGTCTCTGAAGTGAACACACATGCAATGAATCTAGCTGTGGTTTATGAGAAGAACACACATTTCAATGACACTTGTGAATCCATATGTGGTTTGTGAAAAGTATAGTCATGAAATGACTCTAGTTGTTGTTAGTAAAAAGAACACACATGCAATGACACTGGTAGATCCAAGTGTCATCTCTAAACAGAAAACACATGCAATGACAGTGGTGGATCCATATGTGGTATGTGAAAAGAGCACACATGCAATGACTCTGATTGTTGTTAGTAAAAAGAGAACACATGCAATGACACTAGTGGATCCATGTGTGGTCTCTGAAGAGAACACACATGCAACGACACTAGTGGATCCATATGTGGTATGTGAAAGGAATAGTCATGAAATGACTCTAGTTGTTGTTAGTAAAAACAACACACATGCAATGACACTGGTTGATCCATGTGTGGTCTCTGAAGAGAACACACATCCAATCACTCTGGCTGTTGTTAGTAAAGAGAGCACACATGCAATGACACTGGTGGATCCATTGGTGGATTGTGAAAAGAACACACATGCGATGAATCTGGTTGTTGTTAGTAAAAAGAACACACATGCAATGACACTGGTGGATCCATGTGTGGTCTCTGAAGAGAACACACATGCAATGACACTAGATGTGGTCACTGGGAAGAACACACATTTAAATGACACTAGTGGATCCATATGTGGTTTGTGAAAACAACACACATGGAATGACTCTAGTTGTTGTTAGTAAACAAAAGACACATGCAATGACACTGGTCGATTCATGTGTGGTCTCTCAAGAGAACACATATTTCAATGACACTAGTGGATCCATACGTGGTATGTGAAAAGAACACACATGCAATGACTCCAGTTGTTGTTAGTAAAAAGAACACACATGCAATGACACTGGTGGATCCATGTGTGGTATCTGAAGAGAACACACATGCAATGACACTGGTGGATCCATATGTGGTATCTGAAAAGAGCACACATGCAATGACTCCAGTTGTTGTTAGTAAAAAGATCACACATGCAATGACACTGGTGGATCCATGTGTTGTCTCTGAAGACAACACACATTTCAATGACACTGGTGGATCCATATGTGGTATGTGAAAATAACAAACATGCAATGACTCTAGTTGTTGTTAGTAAAAAGAACACACATGGAATGACACTCGTGGATCCATGTGTGGTCTCTGAAGAGAACACACATGCAATGACTCTAGCTGTGGTCTCTAAATAGAACACACATTTCAATGACACTGGTGGATCCATGTGTTGTATGTGAGAAGAACACACATGCAATGACTCCAGTTGTTGTTAGTAAAAAGAACACACATGCAATAACACTGGTGGATCCATGTGTGGTCTCTAAAGAGAACACACATGCAATGACTCTAGGTGTGGTTAATGAGAAGAACACACATTTCAATGACACTAGTGGATCCATATGTGGTTTGTGAAAAGAATAGTCATCAAATGACTCTATTTGTTGTTAGTAAAAAGAACACACATGCAATGACACTGGTGGATCCATGTGTGGTCTCTGAAGTGAAAACACATGCAATGACACTGGTGGATCCTTATGTGGTTTGTGAAAAAAGCACACATGCAATGACACCAGTTGTTGTTAGTAAAAAGAACACACATACAATGACACAGGTGGATCCATGTGTGATCTCTGAAGAGAACACACAATTCAATGACACTAGTGGATCCATATCTGGTATGTGAAAAGAACACACATGCAATGACTCCAGTTGTTGTTTGTAAAAAGAACTCACATGCAATGACACTGGTGGATCCATGTGTGGTCTCTGAAGAGAACACACATGCAATGACTCTAGTTGTGGTTAATGAGAAGAACACACATTCCAATGACACTTGTGGATCCATATGTGGTATGTGACAAGAATAGTAATGAAATGACTCTAGTTGTTGTTAGTAAAAATAGCACACATGCAATGACACTGGTGGATCCATGTGTGGTCTCTGAAGAGAACACACATGCAATGACACTGGTGGATCCATATGTGGTATGTGAAAAGAACACACATGAAATGACTCTAGTTGTTGTTAGTAAAAAGAACACACATGCAATGACACCGGTGGATCCATGTGTGGTCTCTAAAGAGAACACACATGCAATGACTCTAGGTGTGGTTAATGAGAAGAACACACATTTCAATGACACTAGTGGATCCATATGTGGTTTGTGAAAAGAATAGTCATGAAATGACTCTATTTGTTGTTAGTAAAAAGAACACACATGCAATGAAACTGGTGGATCCATGTGTGGTCTCTTAAGTGAAAACACATGCAATGACACTGGTGGATCCTTATGTGGTATGTGCAAAAAGCACACATGCATGACACCAGTTGTTGTTAGTAAAAAGAACACACATGCAATGACACAGGGTGTGGTCTCTGAAGAGAACACACAATTCAATGACACTAGTGGATCCATATCTGGTATGTGAAAAGAACACACATGCAATGACTCCAGTTGTTGTTAGTAAAAAGAACTCACATGCAATGACACTAGTGGATCCATGTGTGGTCTCTGAAGAGAACACACATGCAATGACTATAGCTGTGGTTAGAAGAACACACATTTCGATGACACTGGTGGATCCATATGTGGTATGTGAAGAGAATAGGCATGAAATGACTCCAGTTGTTGTTAGTAAAAATAGCACACATGCAATGACACTGGTGGATCCATGTGTGGTCTCCGAAGAGAACACACATGCAATGACACTGGTGGATCCATATGTGGTATGTGAAAAGAACACACATGAAATGACTCCAGTTGTTGTTAGTAAAAAGAACACACATGCAATGACATTGGTGGATCCATGTGTGGTCTCTCAAGAGAACACACATTTCAATGACAATGGTGATTCCATATGTGGTATGTGAAAAGAACACACATGAAATGACTCTAGTTGTTGTTAGTAAAAAGAACACACATGCAATAACACAAGTGGGTCCATGTGTGGTCTCTGAAGAGAAGACACATGCAATGATTCTAGCTATGGTTAATGAGACGAACACACATTTCAATAACACTGGTGGATCCATATGTGGTATGTGAAAAGAAAAGTCATGAAATGACTCCAGTTGTTGTTAATAAAAAGGGCACACATGCAATGACACTAGTGGATCCATGTGTGGTCTCTGAAGAGAAGACACATGCAATGACACTAGTGGATCCATATGTGGTATGTGAAAAGAATAGTAATGAAATGACTCCAGATGTTGTTAGTACAAAACACACATGCAATGACACTAGTGGATCCATGTGTGGTCTCTGAAGAGAACACACATTTAAATGACACTGGTGGATCCATATGTGGTATGTGAAAAGAACACATATACAATGACTCCAGTTGTTGTTAGTAAAAAGAACACACATGCAATGACACTGGTGGATCCATGTGTGGTCTCTGAAGAGAACACACATGCAGTGACCCTGGTGGATCCATATGTGGTATGTGAAAAGAGCACACATGCAATGACACCAGTTGTTGTTAGTAAAAAGAACACACATGCAATGACACTAGTGGATCGATGTGTGGTGTCTGAAGAGAACACACATTCAATGACACTAGTGGATCCATATGTGGTATGTGAAAAGAACACACATGCAATGACTCCATTTGTTGTTAGTAAAAAGAACACACATGCAATGACACTGGTGGATCCATGTGTGGTCTCTGAAGAGAACACACATTTCAATGCCGCTGGTGGATCCATATGTGGTATGTGAAAATAACACACATGCAATGACTCAAGTTGTTGTTAGTAAAAAGAACACACATGCATTGACACTAGTGGATTCATGTGTGGTCTCTAAAGAGAACACACATGCTATGACACTAGTGGATCCATATGTGGTATGTGAAAAGAGCACACATGCAATGACTCCAGTTGTTGTTATTAAAAAGATCACACATGCAATGACACTTGTGGATCCATGTGCAGTCTCTGAAGAGAACACACATTTCAATGACACTGGTAGATCCATATGTGGTATGTGAAAAGAACACACATGCAATGACTCCAGTTGTTGTTAGTAAAAAGAACACACATGCAATGACACTGGTGGATCTGTCGTGGTGGTGTCACGGCAGATGCCATGGATAGGCTAAAGGTGGGGACTAAATGCACTAGAGGAATCCAGGGAGGGATAGTGTGGTGATTCCACACATAGGTGTTTGTATTCAATTCGCTTCCAAGGTTTACAAGTGCTCCTTGAGCTGTATTGGGGAGAGGAGGAAGAAGGAACTCTCTTACTCTCACCACTAGCTAGCTCTCAGGAAAACAAGAACTGAACCAGTAAAAACCAACCCACTCGAGATCAACCCTTTCTACAGAGGCCCTATCCCTCCTTATATAGGGGTGGCGAGGTCTCCAATTAGGGCATACGTGGAGGCATATTCCAGGGATATGCCTCTTCCCAAAATAGTAAGCCGAACGGGTCACTTTTGCCGAGCGTCATCCCCGCAGAGGCTACGTGAGCCTCTGTGGCGCCCGTGTCATCCGACACAGGCATCGTCACCTTTGTCGGCCACGCCTCAGTGGTCCTGGCCTCTGCCCGCTTCGCTCATGCTTTGCGTACAGTGGTCACCCTTTGACCAGCGGGATACCTTCCTTCTCTTGCAAGCTTGATATATCTTGCATGTGTCTGCATATTTGATCCAACCACACCTGTACCTGCATAAAAGCTAGATATATCTTGCCGACATACGACATAAGTCGGCTGAGACCTAGTTAGGCGGACATCCTCAGGTCCGGGTTACTCCGTGATTCGGCCTGCCTTGAGGTGACTCGGCCAGCACTTGCTTTGACCTTGCCGTACCTCGGCTAACTCGGCCTTTATACCCCAGCGTGACCCTACCCGGGGTATCCCCCCAACATTAGTCCCCGAAGCTGGTGCGGTCTTAGCTGCCTTAGCCGCTAAGGCCACAGCAGGTTCAATTTTACCGAGCCTCTTGCTCCTTTTCCGAGTTATCTCATAGTTCGGATTCCATGGGTTTGCTTTCCCTTGGCATATTCCGAGTTTTCACTCGCTGGTCGGGTCTCCCCATACCTATCTGAGTTATTCTTCCTTCTCTTGTACGCTTCCCCACGTGGAGGCTAATCATTACTTTGCCTCATTTTAAGGGCCTACGCTACTAACCGCCGCAGTTATTGTCAGAAATTACTGTTGTGCATGTCACATCGTGTTTGTCTCCTCGTTAACTGTATCATAACGTCACGTCATGGGATCCGCTGCGTCCTGTGGCCCTTCCTGTGGCTCGTTTTTGATTGGTTAATCCGGGTCATAAACGGCCACACTGTGTGGCCCGTCCGCACAGCGCGATCCCACTACCCCTCAAGGGCGCGCCCCTTGGGTCTTTTCCCCACTCTCGCGCCCCTCTGCCTCTTCTTCCTCTTCTTCTTCCTCCCCGCGACAGTGCCGCCGCCACCGCACTTGCGTAGCTACGCTGCCGCCGCACCGTTTCCTCACGCACCTGCGTCGCCGCCTCTCCCGCTTATCTCCTCCGCCATGGGTCCACGCCAATCTAGGCCACTGCCCCCTACCACCGTTAGGGCCAGTGAGGACAGTGACTTAGAGATGACAGAGGAAGAGCTCGCCGTCGCGGAGCAGGAAATGGAGGAGGACGCGGGGAACGCCGACCGCGGCGCCTGGGCTAGGTCCTGGGTTTGCCAGGACAATCTTGCCTGGCTGTACCGTACTCGACGTATGCCGTAGGGCGTCATTGCACACCTCGCCGCCGCGGAGCTTGCTCCCTCACACAATCCGGGTGAGTTTGTGGTATTCCTTTCCCACTTCCAGCGCGGGTTTGGGCTCCCCGTCAGCGACTTTTTCCACAACTGGCTCAACACCTACGAGCTTCAGCCGCATCATCTTCCGGCTAACGCCATCACTTCTGTCTCTGCCTTCGCTTCCACCATCGAGGGCTACACCAGACTATGGCCCACCAAGGAGCTATGTATCCGTTTTTTCAGTCTCCGCCAAAACATGATTCCGAACATAGAGCTTAACCCGGAGGACAAGTAGCTCACGCAATTCGGTGCAGCTTCTATCTCGCCTCGGAAACAGTCCATCTTCCCTCGAGTCACGGGGCTTCACTCCTGCAAGGGCTAGGCCCAAACCTTCTTCTATGTCAGAAATGGCATGGACGAAGATCTGATTCGGCTGCATCCCTACGCTCCGGGTCCTCCTAATCCGGATATGTGGACAAGATCCCCAAGAAACCCATAGTTCTGGCGAACCAAGTCAATAAACGGTTCCAGGAGCTAAAGGATCAGGGATTGCGCAACAAGGACGCAATGATCACCTTTGTCCGCAACCGGATCTCCCCCCTCCAAAAACGCACGCATAAACTCTGCCACATGAGCTAGGGTCGTGACCCCAACCGGACCTCCTCATTCGAGTTGAGCAACACTGAGATTTACTGCCGGGTCAAGGCCCTCTTTACCACCAACAAGAACTTCTCTGTTGAGTGGGTGTGGGGGATCGAGCACTTCTGCCGAGATAGGCTTCCCCCTGCGGTAAGTCTTGTGCCCCAAACCTTTTCCGAGTTAAATCATATGTCGGTTTTTGTTGTAGGTTTGATCCCTTTGCCTTTTCTTTCCCTTAGATGTTTCTTCAGCAAAGTATTGAGGATGGCACCGAGCCTCCTCTCAAATGGGCGCCTGATCGAGATGCCTCAGACGAGGAGGAGCCGGACGAGGAGATGTTCCTGCCGTTGGCTGATGAGACCAAACGACAAACTAGTAAACTCTCTTCCATTAGAGATTGGCCTGACGATGAAGATCAATCCGACGTTGAGGTGATGGAGGCATTTGATGATGTCCCCTGTCTTACGCTTTTTCGGCATCAGCTAACCCCGGGGGGCAGATCCATGAAGATCCTCCCCTTGCCACGGGTGAGCCAGTCCCGGTCGCATCGAAGAAAAGGGGGGCCGCATCTGCCTCTTCCTCCGGACCTTCTAAGCCAACCAAAAGGTGAAAGAAGTCCGCAGAAAAAGCTGCCACCAAGTCCACAACCAAGGCCGTAGCCCGGGAAGCTCGCAAGCCAAAGGAGCCTTTGACCTCAGATGAGTAAGTCATTTCTCCCTTTGTTATTCATTTGTTCTTCCTTTGGTATAGTTTCTCATTGTTCATCATCTGATTCGGCAGGGCCACGGTGGAGGTTCCTCAGAGTGGATCCGGCATAGCCTCGCCGCTCCGACATAGCCCTTCTCACCCTCGTGGTGACGATTCACGTTCGTTGAGCCCCATTCAGGAGGGTTCAGCGGCTGCTCCAGGTTCTAGCCCACCTCGTCAAGAGGAGGGCAACCTCGGAACGGGGGAAGCGGTTCTATCGAGGCCGCAGTTGCTCCCTCTTCGGCTTAGCCGTAACCAGCCACCACTGAGGTTCCTTCAGCACCCCCGACGAAACAAAAATCAGGACCAGCATCAGCTCTAGCATCCGTAGCAATAGCACAAGCACCAGCAGCAGCACCAAGCCCGTCCGCCTCGTCCGAGTCTTCCAAGACTCGGCGAGAAGGCACCAACAGTACCAAGGCTAGCACCAAGGCAGCTCCCAAGGGCAAATCTGCTACAGCAACTTCAACCTCTCAGCAGCAGCCCAAGGGGAAAAGGCTTTTGACGCTGCCAAGGCAACGTCAATCGAGGCTCGACAACGTACACTTCCGTCCATGCTTCCGAAGAAGACCCCACCAACAACGGACACCTCTACCGGGTCAGCTGATGCGCAACTCGTTTTGCACACCAGCCCTGCTGTTGCCCAGGTTGAAAGGAGGGAACCCATGCTAAGGGTCTGGTTGCGCCTCACATGCTCAGCGGCGAACGTTATCCTCTGACCTTGATCGAGTTCGTAAACAACTGGAACAAGGCGGAGTTCGTCCATAATGACGATCTCCTAGAGAAATTTGGGCCCGCCGAGTTTGCTGCACAAATGAATACCGCTGCTAAGGCAATTAACCTTGCAGGTCGGATGATGGAGGTACGCTACCTCGCCTTTTCTTTAATGTGTATTAGATATTAGTGATATCACCATTAGTCCCCGAGCCTCCGGCGGAGTAATTTGTTACTCGTCCGGATGCTCCTTAGAGAATTAGTGTAGCTCCTTAGTAACTTCGAATATGCACACACCTAGATCCGGGTTAAGTTCCACTTGGCCCGGATTTTGTACACTTCGAATATGCACACACCTAGAGCCGGGTTAAGTTCCACTTGGCCCGGATTTTGTACACTTCGAATATGCACACACCTAGAGCCGGGTTAAGTTCCACTTGGCCCAGATTTTGTACACTTCGAATATGCACACACCTAGAGCCAGGTTAAGTTCCACTTGGCCTGGATTTTGTACACTTCGAATATGCACACACCTAGAGTCGGGTTAAGTTCCACTTGGCCCGGATTTTGTACACTTCGAATATGCACACACCTAGAGTCGGGTTAAGTTCCACTTGGCCCTGATTTTGTACACTTCGAATATGCACACACCTAGAGCCGGGTTAAGTTCCACTTGGCCCGGATTTTGTACACTTCAAATATGCACACACCTAGCGCCGGGTTAAGTTCCACTTGGCCCGGATTTTGTACACTTCGAATATGCACACACCTAGAGCCGTGTTAAGTTCCACTTGTCCAAGATTTTGTACACTTCGAATATGCACACACCTAGAGCCGGGTTAAGTTCCACTTGGCCCGGATTTTGTACACTTCGAATATGCACATAGCTAAGCTATCCCTTTTTACTCTTTTTAGGTGACTACCAATCGCCGGAGCACTGAGTTTCAGTGTCTCTTGGATACTCACAAGATGTTGCGTGCGAAACATACTACACTTCTCGCTGAATACAAGAAAAGGGGTAAGTTTTCTCCTTGGCATTTTTCCACTTCTCCTTGTCTTTTTCTGCCAAATTAATCCATCATTCGGATTCCGCAGCTGGACTGGAGGCCGAGAATACCATCACGAGGAAAAACTTGGAGCAGATAAAAGGTAAGTCAGTTTTGCTTAATCTTCTTCTGCGCTCTATCTCCTTTTCTTCTTGGCTCGGCAAATATTCATACCTCGGCTTTGCCGGGTCAACAAACTGTTTCAGCATCTCTTGAAGATAGTGTGCCCGTGCCTGACATGATGCTGCATTTTCTCGAACAAGCAGGGCAGCATCAGGCCGAACTCAAGAAGAAGGATGATGAGCTTGCCCTCCTCCGGACCAAAGATGAAGAAATTGCCAAGCTTAAGGCAGACATGAAGAAGCTCAAGGCGCTGCACACAAATCTAAACTTGATAAGGCTGGCCAGAATTTTACTGAAGAACGAGAGCGCCTCAACCTCCAGATTGCTAAGGACCAAGAACTGCTGAAGGAGGCCGACACCAACCTTGAGTCGGCGAATTCCGAACTTGCGCAACTCCGGAAGAGGCGTGATAACTGCACCAAGGAGCTCACCCGGATCCACAGCCACATCTCTCGTAAGTTCTTTTCCTTTAGCCGGCATGAATCTCTCCGGGTCAGACAAATTTCCTTACTTGCTTCACTTGTCTTGTTTTCAGACAAATTTCTAGAGGGAAATGCCATTGCAACTACTGATGTTGCCAAGTTCTGTTAGAAGAGGAATACCCCAATTGTTCCTGGTGCTGAAGAGATTCCTTATGACATGGAGGACTTGCTAGTCAGCTTGTCCTCTCGTGTCGAAATTGTGAAGAACTATGGCAAGGACACCCTGGATGTGGCAATCCGGATCTTCAATGCCTTTTGGCCTGATGAAGATACTCCGGAGGGGACCGCAGCTCTCGTCGCCAAGTTAATGGAGTGCGAGACCCAGCTTGATCTTTGGAGGGAATCTGCCAGACGCGCCGGAGCTGAGATCGTTCTCCACTACGTGCTTACGTGGTATGAGAAGATCAACCTCAATCTCCTTGAGCGCATGCACACCGGATCAAGGTGGTCCAATGACCCGGATTGGATAGCTCGGCGCAAGGCTTGCGCCCATAGCCTCATCCAATACGCCCCCATTCATCAATGGAACGAGGGACCAAGCTTCCTTGGCGCCGCCGATGATGAAAACGCTGAAGATGATTCGGGTGAGGACAAAGAGGACAAAGCTTCGGACGTTGAGGATGGTGAAGATGACGCTAAAGTCGAAGCTGGAGCTGCACCCGCTGGCGCCGAATTACCTCCTCCCATTGCTCCTTGATTAGAAACACTTTGGATTTCATCAGATCCCCGGTATGCCGGGTGCAATTGTATTAAGTACATAAGTGATATTTTGCTACTAAGTTTTTGTGCCGGATTAACTTGGGCGTAGTCCCCGAGTTTCATATTCTTGTTCCTCCAATTTCTTGGCTCGGCTCGTGTCTACCTTGGTTCAGTTTTATGACTTACGAGTCTGAGCTTCAAAAATTGACTTAACAATACTTGGTAACTTTAGGATTAGCTCAAAATAATTCAGCATAGTAAACATAAAATAACCATAAGGTTAGTCGGAAAAAAAACATCGGCTCGATTAAGTTCCTGTCCTTAGTCGTTTTTCATGTGCTACGCAATTCCAAACTTGATCTCTTGCTTGTCATGAAGCCAAATCTTGTTGGACAGTAGCAAGTCGAAGAGTTAGGTGTTTGGTGCTCACACACTACTAATCCGGCTTAAGTAGAAGCAACTTACGCCAACCGACATATAAATATTAAATACAGAAGACAACAAATATTATTAAGGCAGTCCCCGAGTTACTGCTCGAGGTGCCAACATTTCATTGATAAGCTCATTGCCGGCATACATACCGACATATGAGAGACTCGGATACACACACTTCTTTGCTAAATGTGGAAAGGATGAAGTAGAGCTCCCTCGCTGGACCTGTCCGCCTTGTTCTTCTCTTGTGGTTTTGCATGGATAAGATAATAAGAATCATTGTGCAATGCTTTGCTCACAATGAAAGGCCCTTCCCATGGGGGGGATAACTTATGCATGCCAGCAGTATGTTGTACCAACCGGAGTACCACATCACCTTCCCGGAAAATTCGGGGGTTTACTTTCCGGCTATGATAGCGTCGGAGATTTTGCTGATATATGGCGGATCTGGACAATGCTAATTCTCTCGCTTCTTCTAGCAGATCAACATCATTTTGCCGGGCTTCTTGCACTTCGGCTTCTGTGTATTGGGTGACCCTAGGCGAGTCATGCTTTATGTCGGCTGGTAATACAGCTTCTGCCCCATATACCAGAAAGAATGGTGTATAGCCTGTTGATCGATTCAGAGTTGTTCTTAAACTCCACAGTACTGCTGGTAGTTCCTCTATCCAGCACCCCACTGATCTTTGTAGTGGCTAAATGAGCCGGTGTTTTATCCCGGATAATACTAATCTGTTGGATCTCTCCACTTGTCCGTTCGATGCGGGGTGGGCTACCGAGGCAACGTCCAGCCGGATCTTCTTATATCGGCAGAATCGCGCGAATGCTCCTTCAGCAAAATTTGTGCCATTATCTGTTATGATGCTGTGAGGATAACCGTATCTCAAGATGATATCTTTGAGGAATGTCACGACCGTAGCTCCATCACATTTTCTTATTGGCTTCACCTCAATCCATTTTGTAAATTTGTCAACCATGACCAAGATGTGGGTCATGTTCCCTCTTGCTGGTTTGAAGGGGACAACCATATCCAAACACCATACGGCAAATGTCCAGGTAATCGGTATGGTCTTGAGCTCCAACATTGGCATATGTGTCTTTGTAGCATATCTTTGATAGCCATTGCACTTTCTTACCAGATCTTCGGCTTGTTCCAAGGCACTTGGCCAGTAAAACCCATGACGGAAAGCTTTTGCTACCAAGGCTCTAGACGAGGCATGATGCCCACATTCCCCTTGATGTATATCTCGGAGGATGTCAAGTCTTTCTTCTGGGTCAACACATCGCTGGAGAATGTTTGTCACACTCCTTTTGTATAGCTCCGAATTGATGATCATGTATGCTTTTGCTCTCCTCTGAGTTTGCCTGGAAAGCACCTCCTCAGCGAGTAAGGTTCCATCTTTCAGGAATTGAAATATGGGCAGTGCCCAAGCTAGTATAGCTCGCACAGGGAACACATCCTCATCAATTTCCATCTGATCCATCGGCATAACCTCAGCCGGATCACGCTGCGCAGTCCCCGGGTCTTGCGAAGCAGTCCCCGGGTTTGTCGAGGCAGTCCCCGGGTTTCACGAACCACTTCCCACGTCAATGTCCATGGGCATAGCCTCCGATTCCAGATTCGCCGGGATATAAATTGACTTGGATTCTAGGGATGGCCTGATAGAGGGTTTTCTGAGGTGCTCTAGCGCTACACCTGGCGGGATTGCTTGCCAGGTTGATCCGAGCTTCGACAATACGTCGACAGCTTCATTTTCCACCCGAGGTATATGATGAAATTCGCATCCCTCAAAGTACCCTGATATCTTTTGCACATGAAATCTGTAAAGTGCCATATTTGCATCCAAAGCATCCCATTGTCCGGAGACTTGCTGGACTATGAGATCCGAGTCACCTAAGCATTAGATCCGACGTACTCCAATTTCCTTTGCCACTTTCAGCCCATTCACAAGTTCCTCATATTCTGCAACATTGTTCGATGCTGTGAAATGGATCTGCAGCACGTATTTCAGCTGGTCCTTCTTGGGCGAGATAAGAACTACTCCGGCGCCTAACCCGGTTTTTGTTTTTGACCCATCAAAGTGCATTCTCCAGTAGTTCGGATCTTGCAATGGTGGCTCATATTGCACCTCGTCCCAATCCACAAAAAAGTCAGCCATAGCCTGAGACTTGGTTGCTTCTCTTCTGTCATATTGTGGCGCATAAGGGGCTAGCTCAATTGCCCATTTTGCAATCCTGCCACTTGCATCCTTGTTGCTCATTATCTCGGATATGGGAGCTTAACATATTACTTTGATGGGGTGCTCTTCAAAATAGTGCTTCAGCTTCTTAGCTGCCATATATACACCATATGCCACCTTCTGATAATGGGGATAGTTTTGTTTCAAGGCTGATAATACCTCGGTCAAATAGTATACTGGCCTTTGCACTGACTTACCCTCTTCATCGCGCTCTACCACAATTACTGCACTTACAACTCGGTTGGTTGCGGCTATATAGAGCAACATTGGCTCCTTTGAAAGTGGAGAGGCTAACACTGGTGCAGTGGCCAACATTTTCTTTAGTTGGATAAAGGCTTCATTGGCCAGCGGCGTCCAAATGAACGTGTCCGACTTTTTCATGAGTTGATAGAGAGTCAATGCCTTTTCTCCCAACCGACATACAAACCGACTTAAGGATGCTACACAAGCAGTGAAATTCTGGACATCGTTAAGGCACTTCTTCAGTTCCATTCGCTCTATGGACCGGATTTTAGTTGGATTAACTTCGATACCTGGGCTGGAGACAAGAAATTCGAGTAATTTTCCAGCCGGGACATCGAAGGTACATTTCTCTGGGTTAAGCTTCATCCGGAACCTCCTTAGGTTCGAGAATGTCTGCCTGATATCGTCAAGGAGGTTTTTGCTTTCCTTGGTCTTTATAACAACATCATCCACATACACCTGCACATTTTGACTAATTTGGTCGTGTAAACATTTCTGCATATATCTTTGGTATGTTGCCCCTGCATTATGTAAACCAAATGTGCATGGTGCGATAGCAATAAGCCCCATACGGGGTGATAAACGCAGTCTTTATTTGATCACTTGGGTTCAGAGGTATCTGGTGGAAACCAGAATATGCATCAATGAATGACAACAGTTCACACCCAGCAGTGGAATCTATGACTTGGTCTATCCTTGGCAGTGGGAATGGATCTTTTGGACACGCCTTATTCAGGTTCATGTAATCGATACACATGCGCCAAACCACTGCCACATTCGGATCGTCCTTCTTCTTCTCCACCAGCACCAGATTAGACAGCCAATCCGGGTAAAGCACTTCCATGATGAATCCTGCTGCTAGCAACCGAGCTATCTCATCTCCTATGACCTTTCTCCTGTCTTCGACGAAGCGGTGGAGAGGTTGCTTCACCGGCTTTGCTCTGGGTCTCACATTCAAAGAGTGCTCGGCCAACTCCCTCGGAACACCTTGCAAGTCCTGTGTAGACCAAGCAAAAATATCCCGATTCTCATTGAGGAAGTTGACAAGCTCGCTTTCCTATTTGTCATTTAACCCGGCACCAATTGTTACTGTGCGCTCTGGGAACATATCATAAACAAGCACTTTCTTGCTATCTTTTGTCGCTTGGAACGAAACACTACCATGCGGGTTACTCAGCGCCGGCATATACTGCTGCGCGGACTGAGCCAAGGCCGCCACTTCCTGGATTTTCCTCTTCTCTTGCACAATCACGAGTGACTCGGCCAGGTTAGACCCGGCTGACACGCATTCAATGGAACGTCGGAAATCACCAGTTATGGTAATCACACCATTTGGCCCGGGCAGCTTCATCTTCAAGTAATTGATGTGAGTACTTGCCATGAACTTGTTTAGAGCTGGTCTGGCGAGTAACGCGTGATATGCGCTCTCCAAATTTACAACCTTGAATTCCAAATTCTCAGTCCGGCAGTTATCTCTCGTGCCGAACAACACGTCAAGTCGGACCTTGTCAATGGGCTCACAAGAAATGCCTGGCACAATGCCATGGAAAGTTGTCCTTGTAGCTTGGAGCATGTTCTCCGAGATACCCAACTTGCGCATCGTGTCCAAGTACATGATAATTTATGCTGATGCCATTGTCAATCAGCACCTTTGAGAACCTCACATTGATGCTTGGCCCAATGAATGTTGGGTCCAACACTAGCGCATACGAACCAGGACTTGGCATAAGCTTGGGATGATCTTTGATGCTCTAGCTAATTTCCTGGTCCGACCAAGGCATATACCTCGTCACCGCTGGCATTACTGCATTGACTTCCATGTGTCGGCGTTGCAAGCTCTTTCTGTCTGTCTCTTTTGTGGTGAACACACAGTAACTCTGATGATGCTCTCTGTACTCACTTCTCCCCTCATTTCCGGGGTACCTCTGATCCGGTTGATGTTGGTCTTCCACTTGATGCACTGCATCACTTCTCTCATGGTTGTCATACCTCGGTGGAGGGGGAGGCAACATTAACTCTTGCGTGTTCGCTCCGGAGAGCAATTGCTGCCGGGGTAACTCCTGCCAAGGTTGATCATTCTGAGGTGCCTGAGCATTCCCCGAACCACCCTGTTCTATCTTTTGCATCCATTCACACTGCTTGGTTGTGTGACCCGCTGGGTTACTCGGATTTGGCGTGTGAAATTTACACGGCTGATCCAGCATTGCCTCATAAGTATACCTCGGATGGTCCTTCTTTTCTTGCCACTGTTTCTTCTACTCTAGCGTCCAAGTTTTCTTGCCATCATTTCTTGGGGTCCATTGCCGCCCTCCAATTTTCTGACGCTGATTGCTTCCTGTGCCGGGCTGATCCTGATTCACAGTAGCAAGTTTTTGCGAACTGTACCGGTAATCCGGTATATCATCTCTTCTTTTACCCCGGTAATCATTCCTCTAGGATGATCTGGCTCCATCTCTCTGGTAGTACTCATCGTTTGACTCGTTTGAGACGAGCCTAGGTTGAGTCGGATCTCCCAAGGCATATGAATCAGCAATCCGGATCGTCTCTGCCAATGTAGTTGGCATATCCCTTTGCAATATTTGCCACAACATGCTTGCATATCTACACCCCTATGCAAACCATGCTATGGCATGTGACTCAATCACGCCCTCACATGAATTTCGCACTGTGCACCACCGGGTTAAGAACTCTCGGTCTGTCTCATTCGGTTTCTGCTTGCACATTGCTAGGGTCTGTGGCCTATTCGGCCTCTGATACGTACTCCAGAAGTTACTGACAAACATCTCCTCAAACTCAATCCAACAGTTGATACTTCCAGGTGGCAAGTTGTTCAGCCATACCCTCGCTGGACCCTCCAGCATTTGAGGTATGTATCTCACAGCCCATCTCAAGTTGCCTGTAGCAATTTTCACTACTTTTGCGTAGTTAAGAAACCAATCCTCCGGCTTTGTGCTGCCGTCATACGTTTTTGTGCCTCTAGGTAACTGGAAGTTAGGCACCGGTGGCTCCTTCATGATCCGGGGCCCAAAACAAGCAGGACCCGGAGGACCTTGAAATTCAATCTACTCCGACCTGTAAAGCCGATCTAGCTTTAACCTGGCATCGTCAGGTATCAAATTCCTGCTTCCCAATCTTGACCCTATCACATGATAGTCCGGCCTGGGATACCCAGCGTTCACCATTTCCGAATCACCATCATTGTATATATCTTGCTCCGGTGGAGCTGCTCTCTGTTGCATACCTTGGCCGGCACTGCGCTCTTGCCGTGGTATATTCTGCTAGTGTGGTTGCCCTGCACCTACTGAATTACGCTGTCCGGCATTGCCGTTTACAGCGTTCCCTTGACCGACATTGCCTTGGTCATGGTTACCTCGGCCAGCTTCACCTCGGCTCACACTTCGTCGATCCTCATTTCTCTGCACTTCTTTTCCTTTCCCTGCCCTTGCCGGGTCATATGGGACTATCTGCTTATTCCTCCTGGCCGAGGTTACTACCTCTTCTCTCCTAGGACCACCATGTGGAGATGATGCAGCTCTAGCGGATTTCTCCGGGTTACCCACCGCCGAATGAACGATCTTGGAGGCCCCAGCTCTCTCCGGGTTAGCCCTGAGCAATTCCTCATTTTGTCTATTCGTGATCCGAACCAACTCATTGACCCTATCTTATTGTCTTTGCCGGGCTTCACCCGTCAAACCCTCTAACTCGGACGCAGCCACATCTGCTGCTCTGAGGTTCTTTGCCGGGGTACTATACTTCGGCAGCCCCACGGACAGACAGTTCTCTGATTCCTCAATCCTAGTACCACCCTCTTTGTTCATTTCACTAATGAGGTGTCTCCCCTTCACTTTTACAACATCTACCTTATTTGCCTTTGCGTAGTCACGCAGTGTCATGTTCAACAACTTCTAAGCCGCGGCTATATTTTTCGCACCCTCTAGTATTTTTTGCCTAGTCTCCTCTAGCACGGCTTGTGCCTAAGCTGGATCTACTACTGCTGCTACTAGATTTTCCAAGCTATCCATCGCCTGCTGGAGCACATTCTCTGGCCTCTCTAGCGGAGGACCTCTACTTTTCCTCGGTGCTTTGGGCGTTACCTCCGGATCTGGTGCCGGATCTTTGCTCGCGCTAGCGTTAGGCGCAGTCATCATCACCTCGGCGCGGTCCGGGGAGCGAGTGATACGTGCCCCGCGAGCCGCGCTAAGGGGTGGCTCGCCCCCTTCGACGACGTGCCGCGGGTGAACGCACGACACGTTAACAGCAACGTAGATCTTGTACGTGCCGAGCTTGACGAAGAGGCCATTGCGCGGAAGAGGACGCTTGCCAAAGCAGCTAGTGTTGTCGCTGACGAAATCCAGCGCTCCAAAGCGCTAGACGAGCCCGGAGACGATGTGTTCGCCGGTGCCGATGAAGTTTCCCATCCGGATCTTCACTCCTGCTAGCGCTGCTAGCCCCACGGTGGGCACCAACTGTCGTGGTGGTGTCACGGCAGATGCCATGGATAGGCTAAAGGTGGGGACTAAATGCACTAGAGGAATCCATGGAGGGATGGTATGGTGATTCCACACACAGGTGTTTGTATTCGATTCACTTCCAAGGTTTACAAGTGCTCCTTGAGATGTATTGGGGAGAGGAGGAAGAAGGAACTCACTTACTCTCACCACTAGCTAGCTCTCAGGAAAACAACAACTGAACCAGTAAAAACCAACCCACTCAAGATCAACCCTTTCTACACAGGCCCTATCCCTCCTTATATAGGGGTGGCTAGGTCTCCAATTAGGGCATACATGGAGGAATATTTCAGGGAATATGCCTCATCCCAAAATAGTAAGCCGACCGGGTCACTTTTGCCGAGCGTCATCCCCGCAGAGGCTACGTGAGCCTCTGTGACGCCCGTGTCATCCGACACAGGCATCGTCACCTTTGTCGGCCACGCCTCGGAGGTCCTGCCCTCTGTCCGCTTCGCTCATGCTTTGCGTACAGTGGTCACCCTTTGACCAGCGGGATACCTTCCTTCTCTTGCAAGCTTGATATAACCCAGATCGTACCTAGTTGATCCGGCCACACCTGTACCTGCATACAAGCTAGATATATCTTGCCGACATACGACATAAGTCGGCTGAGACACAGTTAGGCGGACATCCTCAGGTCTGGGTTACTCCATGATTCGGCCTGCCTTGAGGTGACTCGGCCAGCACTTGCTTTGACCTTGCCGTACCTCGGCTAACTCGGCCTTTATACCCCGGCGTGACCCTACCCGGGGGTATCCCCCCAACAGGATCCATGTGTGGTCTCTGAAGAGAACACACATGCAATGACCCTAGCTGTGGTCTCTAAATAGGACACACATTTCAATGACATTAGTGGATCCATATGTGGTATGTGAGAAGAACAAACATGCAATGACTCTAGTTGTTGTTAGTAAAAAGAACACACATGCAATGACACTGGTGGATCCATGTGTGGTCTCTAAAGAGAACACACATGCAATGACTCTAGGTGTGGTTAATGAGAAGAACACACATTTTAATGACACTGGTGGATCCATATGTGGTTTGTGAAAAGAATAGTCATGAAATGACTCTATTTGTTGTTAGTAAAAAGAACATACATGCAATGACACTGGTGGATCCATGTGTGGTTTCTGAAGTGAAAACACATGCAATGACACTGGTGGATCCTTATGTGGTATGTGAAAAAATCACACATGCAATGACACCGGTTGTTGTTAGTAAAAAGAACACATGTGCAATGACACTGGTGGATCCATTCGTGGTCTCTGAAGAGAACACACAATTCAATGACATTGGTGGATCCATATGTGGTATTTGAAAAGAACACACATGCAACGACTCCAATTGTTGTTAGTAAAAAGAACACACATGCAATGACACTGGTGGATCCATGTGTGGTCTCTAAAGAGAACACACATGCAATGACTCTAGTTGTGGCTAATGAGAAGAACACACATTTCAATGACACTGGTGGATCCATATGTGGTATGTGAAAAGAATAGTCATGAAATGACTCCAGTTGTTGTTAGTAAAAAGAGCACACATGCAATGACACCGGTGGATCCATATGTGGTATGTGAAAAGAACACACATGAAATGACTCCAGTTGTTGTTAGTAAAAAGAACACACATGCAATGACACTAGTAGATCCATGTGTGGTCTCTGAAGAGAACACACATTTCAATGACAATGGTGATTCCATATGTGGTATGTGAAAAGAACACACATGCAATGACTCTAGTTGTTGTTAGTAAAAAGAACACACATGCAATGACACTGGTGGATCCATGTGTGGTCTCTGAAGAGAACACACATACAATGACTCCAGCTGTGGTTAATGAGAACAACACACATTTCAATGACACTGGTGGATCCATATGTGGTATGCGAAACGAATAGTCATGAAATGACTCCAGTTGTTGTTAGTAAAAAGAGCACACATGCAATGACACTGGTGGATCCATGTGTGGTCTCTAAATAGAACACACGTGTAATGACACTAGTGGATCCATATGTGGTATGTCAAAAGAAAACACATGAAATAACTCCAGTTGTTGTTAGTAAAAATAACACCCATGCATTGACACTTGTGGATCCATGTGTGGTCTCTGAAGAGAACACACATTTCAATGACATTGGTGGATCCATATGTGGTATGTGAAAAGAACACACATGCAATGACACTGGTGGTCCATGTGTGGTCTCTAAAGAGAACACAGATGCAATGACACTGGTGGATCCATATGTGGCATGTGAAAAGAGCCCACATGCAATGACACTAGTTGTTGTTAGTAAAAATAACACACATGCAATGACACTGGTGGTTCCATGTGTGGTCTCTGAAGAGAACACATATTTCAATGACACTAGTGGATCCATATGTGGTATGTGAAAAGAACACACATGCAATGACTCCAGTTGTTGTTAGTAAAAAGAACACACATGCAATGACACTGGTGGATCCATGTATGGTCTCTGAAGAGAACACACATGCAATGACTCTAGCTATGGTTAATGAGAAAAACACACATTTCAATGACACTGGTGGATCCATATGTGGTCTGTGAAAACAATAGTCATGAAATGAATCTAGTTGTTGTCAGTAAAAAGAATACACATTCAATGACACTGGTGGATCCATATGTGGTATGTGAAAAAGAGCACACATTGAATGACACCAGTTGTTCTTAGTAAAAAGAGCACACATGCAATGACACTGGTGGATCCATGTGTGGTCTCTAAAGAGAACACACATTTCAATGATATGGTGGATCCATATGTGGTATGTGAAAAGAACACGCATGCAATGACTCCAGTTCTTGTTAGTAAAAAGAGCACACATGCAATGACACTGGTGGATCCATGTGTGGTCTCTAAATAGAACACACGTGTAATGACACTAGTGGATCCATATGTGGTATGTGAAAAGAAAACACAAGAAATGACTCTAGTTGCTGTTAGTAAAAAGAACACACATGCATTGACACTAGTGGATACATGTGTGGTCTCTAAAGAGAACACACATTTCAATGACATTGGTGGATCCATATGTGGTATGTGAAAAGAAGACACATGCAATGACCCTAGTTGTTGTTAGTAAAAAGAACACACATGCAATGACACTGGTGGTCCATGTGTGGTCTCTAAAGAGAACACACATGCAATGACACTGGTGGATCCATATGTGGTATGTGAAAAGAGCCCACATGCAATGACACTAGTTGTTGTTAATAAAAATAACACAGATGCAATGACACTAGTGGATCCATCTGTGGTCTCTGAAGAGAACACATATTTCAATGACACTAGTGGATCCATATGTGGTATGTGAAAAGAACGCACATGCAATGACTCCAGTTGTTGTTAGTAAAAAGAACACACATGCAATGACACTGGTGGATCCATGTATGGTCTCTGAAGAGAACACACATGCAATGACTCTAGCTATGGTTAATGAGCAAAACACACATTTCAATGACACTGGTGGATCCATATATGGTTTGTGAAAACAATAGTCATGAAATGACTCTAGTTGTTGTTAGTAAAAAGAATACACATTCAATGACACTGGTGGATCCATATGTGGTATGTGAAAAAGAGCACACATTGAATGACACCAGTTGTTGTTAGTAAAAAGAGCACACATGCAATGACACTGGTGGATCCATGTGTGGTCTCTAAAGAGAACACACATTTCAATGATATGGTGGATCCATATGTGGTATGTGAAAAGAACACGCATGCAATGACTCCAGTTGTTGTTAGTAAAAAGAACACACATGCAATAACACTGGTGGATCCATGTGTGGTCTCTGAAGAGAACACACATACAATGACTCCATATGTGGTTAATGAGAAGAACACACATTTCAATGACACTAGTGGATCCATATGTGGTATGTGAAAACAATAGTCAAGAAATGACTCTAGTTGTTGTTAGTAAAAAGAGCACACATGCAATGACACTGGTGGATCCATGTGTGGTTTCTGAAGTGAAAACACATGCAATGACACTGGTGGATCCTTATGTGGTATGTGAAAAAATCACACATGCAATGACACCGGTTGTTGTTAGTAAAAAGAACACATGTGCAATGACACTGGTGGATCCATTCGTGGTCTCTGAAGAGAACACACAATTCAATGACATTGGTGGATCCATATGTGGTATTTGAAAAGAACACACATGCAACGACTCCAATTGTTGTTAGTAAAAAGAACACACATGCAATGACACTGGTGGATCCATGTGTGGTCTCTAAAGAGAACACACATGCAATGACTCTAGTTGTGGCTAATGAGAAGAACACACATTTCAATGACAGTGGTGGATCCATATGTGGTTTGTGAAAAGAATAGTCATGAAGTGACTCTAGTTGTTGTTACTAAAAAGAATACACATGCAATGACACTGGTGGATCCATATGTGGTATGTGAAAAGAGCACACGTGAATGACACCAGTTGTTGTTAGTAAAAAGATCACATATGCAATGACACTAGTGGATCCATGTGTGGTCTCTGAAGAGAACACACATTTCAATGACACTAGTGGATCCATATGTGGTATGTGAAAAGAACACACATGCAATGACTCCAGTTGTTATTAGTAAAAATAACACACATGCAATGAGACTTGTGGATCCATGTGTGGTCTCTGAAGAGAACACACATTTCAATGACACTAGTGGATCCATATGTGGTATGTGAAAAGAGCACACAAGCATTGACTCTAGTTGTTGTTAGTAAAAGGAGCACACATGCAATGACACTAGTGGATCCATGTGTGGTCTCTGAAGAGAACACACATTTCAATGACACTGGTGGATCCATATGTGGTATGTGAAAACAACACACATGCAATGACTCCAGTTGTTGTTAGTAAAAAGAGCACACATGCAATAACACTGGTGGATACATGTGTGGTCTCTGAAGAGAACACACATGCAATGACTCCAGCTTTGGTTAATGATAAGAACACACATTTCAATGACACTAGTGGATCCATATGTGGTATGTGAAAACAATAGTCATGAAATGACTCCAGTTGTTGTTAGTAAAAAGAGCACACATGCAATGACACTGGTGGATCCATGTGTGGTCTCTGAAGAGAACACACATGCAATGACACTGGTGGATCCATATGTGGTATGTGAAAACAACACACATGATATGACTCTAGTTGTTGTTAGTAAAAATAACACACATGCAATGACACTGGTGGATCCTTATGTTGTATATGAAAAGAACACACGTGCAATGACTCCAGTTGTTGTTAGTAAAAAGAACACACATGCAATGACAATGGTGGAAACATGTGTGGTCTCTAAAGAGAACACACATGCAATGACTCTAGCAATGGTTAATGAGAAAAACACACATTTCAATGACACTGGTGGATCCATATGTGGTTTGTGAAAAGAATAGTCATGAGATGACTCTAGTTGTTGTTAGTAAAAAGAATACACATGCAATGACACTGGTGGATCCATATGTGGTATGTGAAAAGAGCACACATGAATGACACCAGTTGTTGTTAGTAAAAAGAGCACACATGCAATGACAGTAGTGGATCCATGTGTGGTCTCTAAAGAGAACACACATTTCAATGAGACTAGTGGATCCATATGTGGTATGTGAAAAGAACACACATGCAATGACTCCAGTTGTTGTTAGTAAAAATAACGCACATGTAATGAGACTTGTGGATCCATGTGTGGTCTCTGAAGAGAACACACATTTCAATGACACTAGTGGATCCATATGTGCTATGTGAAAAGAGCACACATGCAATGACTCTAGTTGTTGTTAATAAAAGGAGCACACATGCAATGACACTAGTGGATCCATGTGTGGTCTCTGAAGAGAACACACATTTCAATGACACTGGTGGATCCATATGTGGTATGTGAAAACAACACACATGCAATGACTCCAGTTGTTGTTAGTAAAAAGAACACACATGCAATAACACTGGTGGATCCATGTGTGGTCTCCGAAGAGAACACACATGCATTGACTCCAGCTGTGGTTAATGAGAAGAACACACATTTCAATGACACGGGTGGATCCATATGTGGTATGTGAAAACAATAGTCATGAAATGACTCCAGTTGTTGTTAGTGAAAAGAGCACACATCCAATGACACTGGTGGATCCATGTGTGGTCTCTAAAGATAACACACATGCAATGACACTGGTGGATCCATATGTGGTATGTGAAAACAACACACATGAAATGACTCCAGTTGTTGTTAGTAAAAATAACACACATGCAATGACACTGGTGGATCCATGTATGGTCTCTAAAGAGAACACACATTTCAGTGACACTGGTGGATCCATGTGTGGTCTCTGAAGAGAACACACATTTCAATGACACTGGTGGATCCATATGTGGTATATGAAAAGAACACACATGCAATGACTCTAGTTGTTGTTAGTAAAAAGAACACACATGCAATGACACTAGTGGATACATGTGTGTTCTCTGAAGAGAACACACATGCAATGACTCTAGCAATGGTTAATGAGAAAAACACATATTTCAATGACACTGGTGGATCCATATGTGGTTTGTGTAGTCATGAGATGACTCTAGTTGTTGTTATTAAAAAGAATACACATGCAACAACACTGGTGGATCCATATGTGGTATGTGAAAAGAGCACACATGAATGACACCAGTTGTTGTTAGTAAAAAGAGCACACATGCAATGACACTAGTGGATCCATGTGTGGTCTCTGAAGACAACACACATTTCAATGACACTAGTGGATCCATATGTGGTATGTGAAAAGAACACACATGCAATGACTCCAGTTGTTGTTAGTAAAAATAACACACATGCAATTAGACTTGTGGATCCATGTGTGGTCTCTGAAGAGAACACACATTTCAATGACACTAGTGGATCCATATGTGGTATGTGAAAAGAGCACACAAGCATTGACTCTAGTTGTTGTTAGTAAAAGGAGCACACATGCAATGACACTAGTGGATCCATGTGTGGTCTCTGAAGAGAACACACATTTCAATGACACTGGTGGATCCATATGTGGTATGTGAAAACAACACACATGCAATGACTCCAGTTGTTGTTAGTAAAAAGAACACACATGCAATAACACTGGTGGATCCATGTGTGGTCTCCGAAGAGAACACACATGCATTGACTCCAGCTGTGGTTAATGAGAAGAACACACATTTCAATGACACGGGTGGATCCATATGTGGTATGTGAAAACAATAGTCATGAAATGACTCCAGTTGTTGTTAGTGAAAAGAGCACACATCCAATGACACTGGTGGATCCATGTGTGGTCTCTAAAGATAACACACATGCAATGACACTGGTGGATCCATATGTGGTATGTGAAAACAACACACATGAAATGACTCCAGTTGTTGTTAGTAAAAATAACACACATGCAATGACACTGGTGGATCCATGTGTGGTCTGTGAAGAGAACACACATTTCAATGACACTGGTGGATCCATATGTTGTATATGAAAAGAACACACATGCAATGACTCTAGTTGTTGTTACTAAAAAGAACGCACATGCAATGACACTGGTGGATACATGTGTGGTCTCTAAAGAGAACACACATGCAATGACTCTAGCAATGGTTAATGAGAAAAACACACATTTCAATGAGACTGGTGGATCCATATGTGGTTTGTAAAAAGAATAGTCATGAGATGACTCTAGTTGTTGTTAGTAAAAAGAATACACATGCAATGACACTGGTGGATCCATATGTGGTATGTGAAAAGAGCACATATGAATGACACCAGTTGTTGTTAGTAAAAAGAGCACACATACAATGACACTAGTGGATCCATGTGTGGTCTCTGAAGAGAACACACATTTCAATGACATTAGTGGATCCATATGTGGTATGTGAAAAGAAAACACATGTAATGACTCCAGTTGTTGTTAGTAAAAATAACACACATGTAATGAGACTTTTGGATCCATGTGTGGTCTCTGAAGAGAACACACATTTCAATGACACTAGTGGATCCATATGTGCTATGTGAAAAGAGCACACATGCAATGACTCCAGTTGTTGTTAGTAAACGGAGCAAACATGCAATGACACTAGTGGATCCATATGTGGTCTCTGAAGAGAACACATATTTCAATGACACCGGTGGATCCATATGTGGTATGTGAAAAGAACACACATGCAATGACTCCAGTTGTTGTTAGTAAAAAGAACACACATGCAATGACACTGGTGGTCCATGTGTGGTCTCTAAAGAGAACACACATGCAATGACACTGGTGGATCCATATGTGGTATGTGAAAAGAGCCCACATGCGATGACACTAGTTATTGTTAGTAAAAATAACACACATGCAATGACACTGGTGGATCCATGTGTTGTCTCTGAAGAGAACACATATTTCAATGACACTAGTGGATCCATATGTGGTATGTGAAAAGAACACACATGCAATGACTCCAGTTGTTGTTAGTAAAAAGAACACACATGCAATGACACTAGTGGATCCATGTATGGTCTCTGAAGAGAACACACATGCAATGACTCTAGCTATGGTTAATGAGAAAAACACACATTTCAATGACACTGGTGGATCCATATGTGGTTTGTGAAAACAATAGTCATGAAATGACTCTAGTTGTTGTTAGTAAAAAGAATACACATTCAATGACACTGGTGGATCCATATGTGGTATGTGAAAAAGAGCACACATTGAATGACACCAATTGTTGTTAGTAAAAAGAGCACACATGCAATGACACTGGTGGATCCATGTGTGGAAAACATCTCAATAGACTGACTCATCATTCCAAGGTTGTCATAATTCATTTTCACCAAGTGTTCCCACCTAAAGTGACTCAAGTTTTTGATCTACTCTAAACTACTAAGTTAAGAGTGTTCACTAAGGTGGAGATGATGGGATCAATCTCATGCCATAGAATGACATCTAAAGGGTTCTAAATAGGTCAAGTTTTATACTCTTTATGCTACCTTCAAAACAAGTAAAGAACTTTGGGTAAAGTAAAGGGAGTAAAGCTTGAAAATAAGACTTGGGGTACTCATAGTCAAAGTGATATGACTCAAGCATGCTTATAGCATCTTGGATCAAGTTAACTAGCTTAATTCTAGCTTACTACAATAGCTTGCCTTGGTTGGTGCAGTGGTTGAAGTTTTCTTCTTCTTCTTGGTAGAACTCCTCCTCCTCGAAAGCTTGGTCGGTACTATCGTCTATAAATACATACGAAGTACACAATCACCAAATAATACTTACTAGTCTAATTAGCATTCTAGACACACATTTGATGATATATTATCATCACAAGCATCACAAGTTTAATTAACTAGTTTCACTCTTTTTAATTTAGAAAAGTAATTTCTACTCATTGAAAAATTAACTAAGATTTTAATATTCACCACTTAAAATATGGGATCATGTGGACACATGTCATCACCACATATCCTAACATGTGGGAATGTGATTTAAGGGTTGGATCATAATTACTTTGGTTTAAGTTCATTATTTAATGATTTAAAGTGGCTAGAAATGCATATATAGCATTATTTTGGTACTAGTCCAAAGTTACTGCATGTAAACCTTAATATTATTACATATTCAGATAGGTATGATGAAATGTGATTTTTCAGAGTTGGAATCAACTCAAAATCTATGTTGGTTGATTTTATAAAAATGTTGCAAGGTGCAAATGCTTCTGTTTTATTATTTTTACTAGGAGAGATCTATAACTCTAATTGAATTAAATCCAACGGGCTTGGATAGATCATTTCAATAACTTATAGGTAAAATTGGTTTCATGCAATTTGGATTTATAAATCTCTCTAAATTGATTTTCAAACTCAGAGACAGAACTAAGTTTAAACTAAAAAGAAAAAATCATAATTCAAACTAACTGGGTCGTGCGGCAAACGCTAACGGGCCGGCCTAGTGTCACTCCGCAGCACGGGGCTCAGCTGATAGGGGGTCCACCAGTCAGTGTCTCATAACGCGCGAAGCGGTACAGGGCGATGTGGGACGTTGGATTAGAGTGGGAATTAATGGTTGTGGATCATCGTCGATGACGGAACTGTCGCCAGCGAGCTCTAACCCTAGCGTCTCGGTGGGGGTGCATAGGGGGCGTACCAGGGCTCCAGAAACGACGGCGAGGCGGGCAAACGGTCTGGTGGTCGACGGCGAGCTCAGGGACGGTCGAGGCAGCTCTAGGGGTGGTCGCAATCAGCGGCGCCCTTCTCCTCCAGAGGCGGCCTGCTCCGGTGCAATTCTGGCGAGCTGCTGCTCCCCGTGCTCCGGCTAGAGGTGCAGTGAGTTGAGGGGAGTGGAGTGGTGTGCTGCAAATGGCTGGGGGTGCCCTCCTTTTATAGGCTCGACGGCGAGACCGAGAGGGATGGGCAGGCGACGGTGGCGACATGGCTACGGGCTGCTAGCGGCATGGCTGAGGGTGGCGATTGACGCGCCTGGCGGTGCTCTAGGACTTTAATGCAGGCTTAGGGGCGGCGGTAAGCAATCGGGCAGAGCTGGCGCTCTGAGCGCCAGAGGCGGCGGTGTCCACGTTGAGCGGTGGTTGTGAGGCATTGGGCGGCGAACGGGCATGTCCGGCATGCTCCCTAGGTCGTGGCGACGCGGTGGGCGCGGGCTGCGGTCGAGGGGCGGAGTGTATGCGCGTGTCGGGCGCGATGCTCTGGCGCGTGCTCGGCATGGCGAGGTGGCACTGGGCGCGGGGATTTCTCGGTGGTCCACTCCTTGGCCTGGCTCGGGGAGGGGACAGTGGGCGGCGGTTTGGTGCTGGCTAGCTGCTAGACATGGAGAGAGAGGGGAGGCGGTCTGCTGTGGCGGCGACCAAGTTGGCCGGCGAGGTGGGGCTCGACTTGGCATGCTCATGTTGCTAGGAGGTAGGGGATGGGGTGATAATGGCATGGTTAGATCATTAGGGGACAAAGGGAGTAAATGAGGGTCAAATGGGGGACAAGTTTGGCCAGAACACTATTTAAAATAGTGAATTTGGTTTTGTTTGAATTCTGCCTACCAAGTGTTTGATGAACTGGCCGCAAGAAAATTCTTTTTGAATTTTGAAAAGATTTTTGGTGGGTGTGCTAGTACTAAGCTTGAGACTCTGTGGGTGCTTGGGTTTTGAAAATTGAGCTTGTTTGAGTGGTTTTTGAAATAGTGGGATCTTCCCATATGAAATAGATTCAATTTTAAACTGTCATTTAAAATTAGTATTTGAATGTTTTTAGCAGATCACAAAGTGGGCCTTGGTACCTCATTATGTGTACTAGCAAGGAGTGTAAAGATCCACAAATATTTCTGTTAAGTTTTGAGTACTAGGAATAGCCAAAGTAGGCATGATAGTCAATTTTGCCAAAATGACCATTCACTTCATTTATTCATTTTGAGTTGTTTTTCTTTGGGAAAAGTTTGGGAATGATTTAAATGATGTTTTTCCACCTAAGAATCATTTTGCAAGCAAAGAATCACAGAACCATGGCAATTCAAATCAACTCCTAAATTAAATGCACATACATATGAATGCTTTCATATTTTGAAATGGAAAAGTTTTTGTTAACCCTAATTTTGATGATTTGGATCTTGATAAGCTTGGATTAAAGTTTTGGGATGTTACAAACCTTCCCCCCTTAAACAAAATCTCGTCCCGAGATTGACAAAGAAAACTAGGAACTAAAGAGACCTGGGAACTCTGTCCTAATGTACTCTTCGCGCTCCCAAGTGGCTTCCTCCTTGGTATGGTTGCTCCACTGAATCTTGAGAAACTTGATACTCCTGGTCCTGATGGTTCTGTAAGCTTCTTCTAGGATACGGATGGGCACTTCCCGATAGGTCAGGTCATTGTTGATTTCTACAACTCTGTGATCGATGTTCTTGAAAACTTCAGTCTTCTCGGGCACTTCTAAGCATTTGCGAAGTAACGAGATATGGAACACATTGTGGATGGCTGACATCTCCTCAGGCAGTTCCAGCTGATACGATACTTCTCCTCGACGGTTCAGAATTTTGAAGGGCCCGATATATCTGGGGGCTAACTTTCCTTTCATACTAAAGCGTTAGGTTCCTTTTAATGGCGAAACCTTGAGATACACAAAATCTCCGACATTGAAAGTCAGGTCTCTCCTTCTCTTGTCAGCATAACTCTGCTGTCTGGATTGGGCGGTCTTGAGGTGCTCACGGACTTTGTGAACCTTCTCTTCAGCTTCTCGGAGAATGTTGGGTCCAAAGATCTGACTCTCTCCTACTTGCGACCAATTCAAAGGGGTGCGACACTTTCTTCCGTATAGGAACTCAAATGGTGCCATCTGCAAACTAGCTTGATAACAGTTGTTATATGAGAATTCTGCAAAAGGTAGGCAGTCTTCCCATTTTGATCCGTATTCCAACACACAAGCTCTAAGCATGTCCTCTAAGATCTGGTTGACTCTCTCAGTATGCCCATCAGTTTGCAGGTGATAAGCGGTACTGAAGTTCAACTTGGTTCCTAATCCTTTCTGAACTTTCTGCCAAAATCTCGAGGTAAACTAGGTTCCTCGATCAGATACTATGGTCTTGGGGGTTCCATGCAGACTAACAATCCTAGCAATATACAGCTCTGCTAGCTTTGCACTTTGGTAGGTTGTATTGATAGGTATAAAGTGAGCTACCTTGGACAGTCTATCAACTATGACCCAGATTGAGTCATTTCCCCTACTAGAAGTAGGCAAACCGGTGATAAAGTCCATTCCGACGGAATCCCATTTCCATTCCGGAATCTGCAATGGTTGCAACAGTTCTACAGGCCTCCGATGCTCTACTTTGACTCTTTGACAGATGTCACATTTGGCGATGTAGCTTCTGATTTCTCTCTTCATCTTGTGCCACCAAAATTGCTTTGTCAAATCTTGATACATCTTTGTTCCTCCTGGGTGGATAGAATAAAGAGTATCATGATCTTCCTTCATGATAACTTGCTTCAGCTCCGATTCTGCTGGTACACAGATACGTCCATTGTACCACAGTACTCCTTCTTCGTCTTCCGTGAATTCAAGTACCTTTCTTGTACCAATACGACGTTTGATTCCATCGATACTTTCATGTCCTTTCTGGGCTTCCTTGATTTGGCTAATCAAAGTGGGTTGAAGTTCAATGCTAGCTAAGAATCCTTTGCTAACTAATTCAGTCCTGAATTGTTCCAACTCTTCATACAAACTTGGTTGCTTCTCCTTGATCATGGTGTTTAGCCTACACGGCAATCTGCTAAGAGCATCCTCTACCACATTGGCTTTGTCGGGGTGATAGTGAATGTCAAGGTCATAATCCTTGATTAACTCTATCCATCTCCTTTGCCTCATATTCAGCTCCTTTTGAGTGAAGATATACTTTAAACTCTTGTGATCTGAGTAAATCTCACAGCGATTACCCATCAAATAATTACGCCATGTCTTCAATGCTAGAACCACAGCTGCTAGCTCAAGATCATGGGTCGTATAATTCTGCCCATGCTGCTTTAGTTGTCGAGACAGATACTCGATGAATTTGCCTTCTTGCATCAATACACATCCTAGACCAATCTTGGATGCGTCACAATACACATCCTAGACCAATCTTGGATGCGTCACAATACACATCAAACGGCTTCTTGATGTCTGGCATGATCAATATTGGGGCTGATATCAATCTCTCCTTCAGCTCCTAAAAACTGGCTTCACACTTGTCGGTCCATTCAAACTTCTTGTCCTTCTTCAACAATTGGGTCATGGGTCTGGCGATGCTTGAGAACCCTTCTACGAACTTGCGGTAGTATCCCACTAATCCGAGAAATGCACGGACTTGGGTTTGGGTGGTTGGAGCTTCCCATTCTTTGACATCTTTGATCTTGGCGGGATCAACAGAGACTCCTCCGGCAGACACAATATGTCCTAGGAATCCTACTTCTTTCAGCCAAAACTCACACTTGCTGAACTTGGCATATAACTGATGCTCTCTCAGGGTTTCTAGGATAACTCTCAGATGTTGCTCATGCTCTTCTTCTGACTTGGAGTAGATAAGGATGTCGTCGATAAACACAACTACAAACTTATCTAGGAAATTCATAAGGATCTTATTCATGAGATTCATGAAATAAGCAGGGGCATTGGTTAATCCAAAAGACATAACCGTATACTCGTACAAACCATAGCGAGTAGTAAAGGCGGTCTTCGGAATATCCACTGCACGAATCTTAAGTTGGTGATAACCAGTCCTAAGATCAATCTTTGAGAATACCTAGGCTCCAGTCAACTAATCAAATAGATCCTCTATCTTTGGCAAGGGGTACTTGTTCTTGATGGTGACGTCATTCAAGTTTCTGTAATCTGTGCACAAACGATTGCCTCCATCTTTCTTGTCCACGAATAACACTGGTCATCTCCATGGCGATGCACTTGGTTGAATCAAGCCTTTTTCTAACATGGCATCCAACTGCTTCTTCAGTTCCACTAACTCTGAGGGGTTCATGCTATAGGGTCTCTGGGCTATGGGTCTGGTTACGGGGATTAGTTCGATAATGAACTCAATATCCCTATCCGGTGGCATACCTGGCAATTCATCTAGGAATACGTCGGGGTATTCACAGACTACTCTGACTTGGTCTATGGTGGGTAGGGCTAGGCTCTTGTTGCACTTGAATTGACGGGGTAAGGTTTCAGAGATTTGCTCTACTGTTACTCCAGAACTACTGGTCATGGTGATGGCTTTCTTAGCATAGTCTATCAGTCCTTTATGCCTTGACATCCAGTCCATACCTAGTACTACTTCCAATCCTTTGGTTCCAAGTACAATTAGGTTGGCATAAAAATCTATCCCATGTATTCTGATAGTCACAGCTTTGCAAATTTTTCTAGCTTTGGTTGTTGAACCAGGGATTTGAACTATCATGACATGCTTCAAGTTTATTGGGTGAATCTTACTAGTGCATGCAAATTCTTCGGTGAAAAATGAATGCGATGCTCCCGAATCAAACAATACTCTTGCTAAAATTGAGTTGACAGAAAACATACCCAACACTACATCTAGTGCTTCCTGGGCTTCTTCTGCGTTCATGTGGAAGAGACGGCCGTTGCGGTTGTGAGGGTTCCCTGGGGCAAATCTTCTTCCTGGTTGAACACGACGCTGCTGCTGAGCTGGGGCATTCACATTGGCATTGGCTGCAGTCTTCTTGGGACACTCATTGGAATAGTGACCCTTCACTCCACACTCGAAACAAGTGATCTAGGACTTGTCCTTGACTGTGACAGGCACAACATTGCTGCCAGTTCTAGGTGCAGTGTTGTTGTTGTTGTTCTTGGGAGGTGCATGGTTGAAATTGTTTGCATTGCCAGAGTTGTGGTTGTTTCCTCCGGACTTCCCATTGCCTCCGCTACGATTGGGGTAGCTTGGGCGAGACGTTGGGGGTCGGTTGTTCCTTAGTGCATATCCCGATGAGGGGTTGGGACGGTACTTCTGGTGACTGCTGGATCCAGACTACTGCATCATACGACATTTCCGGTTGTCGTTTGCCTGGTTAATCTTCCCTTCCATCTGAATGGCAGAGTCTACTAGCTCTTCGAGAGCCTCAAAACGGATGTTAACGAGGACAGTCTGCATCTCATCATGCAGTCCGTTCAAGAATCTCTCCTTCTTCTTGGCCTCCGTGTTGATCTCATCAGGTGCATATCTGGCAAGTGACAGGAATCTGTCACGGTATTCCACCACACTCATTCTTCCTTGCTTCAATTCGCGGAACTCATCTCTCATTCGGTTGACTAGACCCTGCGGCACGTGGGTGCGGCTGAACTTGACTTTGAATGCTTCCCATGTCATCACTTGGTCGTGGTTCATATTGCGGATACTAGTCCACCAAGCTCTTGCATCTCCTGCCAGATAGTGGGTGGTGAAGAGAACTTTCTCATTTTCATCAACTCCTGCAACTTCTAAGTTGTTTTCCATTGTCTCCAACCAGTCATCAGCATCTAATGGGTTTTTAGACTGGTTGAAGATTGGGGGATTGGTGTTCTGAAAGTTTTTGAATTTGGATCCCTGGTGATCCTGATTTCCATACCCTTGGTTGTTGAGAGCCATCTGGGCGATCTGTTGAAGTGTTGCTAGGTTGGCTTGGCGTTCTGCCCTGCTTGCTTCACGGTCTGCGATGAGATTCTGCAAGATCTGCAGCATTGGGTCTTGTGACGAGCTGCTCCCTCCTTGGTTTCCACGAGTCATCTGAAGATTGAGGTAGATACAAGGGTAAGAGGGAAATTCTAAGGTTCATGGTTTTGGTTTTCAAGGCTAAAACTTTGAGTTAGACTTAGGTTTTTCAACTAACTTCATTTTCATTCATACAAACAAGCACACGATACAACACACACCACAAAAACAAAGGAAAACAGATGGTTTGAAGAACCATTCTGCCAGCTACGATACAGTGGGACCGATACATCTCATGCTACGACAGTGCTCTAGTGCATCTACTCATCGTCGATGAAGTCGGAGTCCTCATCATCAGTGTAGAAGTCCACGACATCCTCCTCCAGAAAGTCATCATCGTTGCGGAGGTAAGAATCCATGTCTCCCTGGATGTCTTCACCCTCCTCTTCTTCTTCCTTTGCTGCAAGCTGAGCTTCTTGCTCCTTGACGGTCTTCTCGAGGTCGGCCACCTTCTTGCGAAGACAGGCGATGGTGCGATCCTTCTTTGCACGCTGGCGGCGAAGGGACTGGCGATCTTGGATGAGCAGTGCGAAAGTCTGGGCCTTCTGGTCGGCAATGGCACGGTTCTGGTTGGCTAACTCTCTAGCATTGTCCAGTTCCTGCTGTCGGACGTGCAGCAAGAAGTCAAGATTCTCCACTTGACGCCTCAACTCTGGGTGACTTGGCATCTCCATCGGCATCCCCATGAAGTCACGTCTTGGATAGTGAACAAAACGGGTTCCTTGGAGTTGGTTGACACTGAGGGCACATAGACGTGCGAGAGCTTCATGCATTGCCCTAGCAAATCCATCTAGCCAGTTGTTCTCTCTTACGGAGAACTGAATTCGCCCAGAAGTTGGTGCTTCGATGCTTCCTCTAAGATCCACGGTGACTAGCCACTATAAGTCTCCCCCTGGGGGTCCCAGTAACTCAGACAATGAATCCAGATCCCTCTCGAAGATCAGCTGACCTCCGTTTCCCAACTGGTAAAACTTGCTGAACTGAGTCTCCATCTACAAGAATGTAGGATGAGGAAATTAGTGAAGTGATCAAGTGTGTCAAATTTTAAGTAGTAATGTAAGAATTTTGAGGAACATGAATTTTTGAGAAAGAATGAATCCACAAGGATAAGAGAGGAGATAGTTTTTCATAAAAACTCACTTTGGTTTTGAAACTAAGTTTTTGTTCGGACGTCCATTCTAACTAGGGTCTCCTATGGTCAGGATGGCTCTGATACCAACTTGTCAACACCCGGATTTTTAATCCCAGATGCCCGTTATGCCATACCTCGCAATCCCAGGATTACCATTTTTGCGAGACATAACGGATTGGATATCACAGTACATCATCCATTACAAACCATACATAAGGTCTTACACAAATAAGGATCTCATGATCTAGTCTTAATACAACAAGCAGCAGAAATAAAAGATAAGCATAGCGGTGGGGTCCATCTTCAGGGGCACAGGCAATGCTAACGAAGGCAGATGGTCCTAGTTATCATAGCCTTCCTGTTGGCCATCATCTTGATAGTCTCCTTCATAGTCTGGCCATGAGAATAGCCAGGGACAAAAGCCATGAGTACTCTTTAAGTACTCGCAAACTACCACTAGCAAGTAGTATAGTTCTAAGTAAAGAACTAAATTTAAGTTTAACTATAAGGTTAAGTTTGAAACCTAAGCTGAGTTCTGAAGCAAAGAAAGATAAAATAAAGTTCTAGAATCACTTAAGTTGAGGAGCTATTGTCATAAACACAACTCTGTTGTGGTCAAGTCAAGATTCATCATTCATTTCATAAGTCACTTTGAAAACATCTGACAACGAAACGGTATGGCCATTCCAACTGTCCATAACCGCGATCGCGGCTATTCGAATAGTTTGACACTCTGCAGAGGTGGTACACTTTCACCACAAGATTCGATACATCTGTCAGGGATAACCCTGAATCATCATACTTAGTATGCAGATAATCAAACCTAACCTTCCCATTACACACCCTAGTATAAGCACCTCTCCTATGAGCATGGCCTCCCAACCATGACCATCGGTCATCTTGGGCACTGCATAGGTGGAAAACATTGAGAGGTAGCCTCAGTTCAAACCTCTCCCGCGAGGGAACTAATACTAATGCATATAAATTTCCAGCTAAGCCTTACCCAATTCAGGTAGTGTGGTTATACGGTAAATTTGGAATGGTATCGCATCCGAATCCAACCATCAGTTTTATAAAAGGGTTAAGGCTCATGCCTCAACATTTCACCATCATAAACCATTTGTGTTTCTCAACACATGTCAAAACATCTCAATAGACTGACTCATCATTCCAAGGTTGTCATAATTCATTTTCACCAAGTGTTCCCACCTAAAGTGACTCAAGTTTTTGATCTACTCTAAACTACTAAGTTAAGAGTGTTCACTAAGGTGGAGATGATGGGATCAATCTCATGCCATAGAATGACATCTAAAGGGTTCTAAATAGGTCAAGTTTTATACTCTTTATGCTACCTTCAAAACAAGTAAAGAACTTTGGGTAAAGTAAAGGGAGTAAAGCTTGAAAATAAGACTTGGGGTACTCATAGTCAAAGTGATATGACTCAAGCATGCTTATAGCATCTTGGATCAAGTTAACTAGCTTAATTCTAGCTTACTACAATAGCTTGCCTTGGTTGGTGCAGTGGTTGAAGTTTTCTTCTTCTTCTTGGTAGAACTCCTCCTCCTCGAAAGCTTGGTCGGTACTATCGTCTATAAATACATACGAAGTACACAATCACCAAATAATACTTACTAGTCTAATTAGCATTCTAGACACACATTTGATGATATATTATCATCACAAGCATCACAAGTTTAATTAACTAGTTTCACTCTTTTTAATTTAGAAAAGTAATTTCTACTCATTGAAAAATTAACTAAGATTTTAATATTCACCACTTAAAATATGGGATCATGTGGACACATGTCATCACCACATATCCTAACATGTGGGAATGTGATTTAAGGGTTGGATCATAATTACTTTGGTTTAAGTTCATTATTTAATGATTTAAAGTGGCTAGAAATGCATATATAGCATTATTTTGGTACTAGTCCAAAGTTACTGCATGTAAACCTTAATATTATTACATATTCAGATAGGTATGATGAAATGTGATTTTTCAGAGTTGGAATCAACTCAAAATCTATGTTGGTTGATTTTATAAAAATGTTGCAAGGTGCAAATGCTTCTGTTTTATTATTTTTACTAGGAGAGATCTATAACTCTAATTGAATTAAATCCAACGGGCTTGGATAGATCATTTCAATACCTTCTAGGAAAAATTGGTTTCATGCAATTTGGATTTATAAATCTCTCTAAATTGATTTTCAAACTCAGAGACAGAACTAAGTTTAAACTAAAAAGAAAAAATCATAATTCAAACTAACTGGGTCGTGCGGCAAACGCTAACGGGCCGGCCTAGTGTCACTCCGCAGCACGGGGCTCAGCTGATAGGGGGTCCACCAGTCAGTGTCTCATAACGCGCGAAGCGGTACAGGGCGATGTGGGACGTTGGATTAGAGTGGGGATCAATGGTTGTGGATCGTCGTCGACGACGGACCTGTCGCCGGCGAGCTCTAACCCTAGCGGCTCAATGGCGGTGCATAGGGGGCGTACCAGGGCTCCAGCAACGACGGCGAGGCGGGCAAACGGTCTGGTGGTCGACGGCGAGCTCAGGGACGGTCGAGGCAGCTCTAGGGGTGGTCGCAATCAGCGGCGCCCTTCTCCTCTAGAGGCGGCCTTCTCCGGTGCAATTCCGACGAGCTGCTGCTCCCCGTGCTCCGGCTAGAGGTGCAGTGAGTTGAGGGGAGTGGAGTGGTGTGCTGCAAACGGCTGGGTGTGCCCTCCTTTTATAGGCTCGACGGCGAGACCGAGAGGGATGGGCAGGCGATGGTGGCGACATGGCTACGGGCTGCTAGCGGCATGGCTAAGGGTGGCGATTGACGCGTGATCTCCTGGCGGTGCTCTAGGACTTTAATGCAGGCTTAGGGGCGGCGGTAAGCAATCGGGCAGAGCTGGCGCTCTGAGCGCCAGAGGCGGCGGTGTCCACAGTGAGCGGTGGTTGTGAGGCATTGGGCGGCGAACGGGCATGTCCGGCATGCTCCCTGGGTCGTGGCGACGCGGTGGGCGCGGGCTGCGGTCGAGGGGCAGAGTGTATGCGCGTGTCGGGCGCGATGCTCTGGCTGTGGTCTCTGCAGAAAACACACATACAATGACTCCAGCTGTGGTTAATGATAACAACACACATTTCAATGACACTGGTGGATCCATATGTGGTATGTGAAAACAATAGTCATGAAATGACTCCAGTTGTTGCTAGTAAAAAGAACACACATGCAATGACACTGGTGGATCCATGTGTGGTCTCTGAAGAGAATGCACATGCAATGACATTGGTGGATCCATATGTGGTATGTGAAAACAACACACATGAAATGACTCCAGTTGTTGTTAGTAAAAATAACACGCATGCAATGACACTGGTGGATCCATGTGTGGTCTCTGAAGAGAACACACATTTCAATGACACTGGTGGATCTATGTGTGGTCTCTGAAGAGAACACACATTTCAATGACACTGGTGGATCCATATGTGGTATATGAAAAGAACACACATGCAATGACACTAGTGGATACATGTGTGTTCTCTGAAGAGAACACACATGCAATGACTCTAGAAATGTTTAATGAGAAAAACACACATTTCAATGACACTGGTGGATCCATATGTGATTTGTGAAAAGAATAGTCATGAGATGACTCTAGTTGTTGTTATTAAAAAGAATACACATGCAACAACACTCGTGGATCCATATGTGGTATGTGAAAAGAGCACACATGAATGACACCAGTTGTTGTTAGTAAAAAGAGCACACATGCAATGACACTAGTGGATCCATGTGTGGTCTCTGAACACAACACACATTTCAATGACACTAGTGGATCCATATGTGGTATGTGAAAAGAACACACATGCAATGACTCTAGTTGTTGTTAGTAAAAATAACACACATGCAATTAGACTTGTGGATCCATGTGTGGTCTCTGAAGAGAACACACATTTCAATGACACTAGTGGATCCATATCTGGTATATGAAAAGAGCACACAAGTATTGACTCTAGTTGTTGTTAGTAAAAGGAGCACACATGCAATGACACTAGTGGATCCATGTGTGGTCTCTGAAGAGAACACACATTTCAATGACACTGGTGGATCCATATGTGGTATGTGAAAACAACACACATGCAATGACTCCAGTTGTTGTTAGTAAAAAGAACACACATGCAATAACACTGGTGGATCCATGTGTGGTCTCCGAAGAGAACACACATGCATTGACTCCAGCTGTGGTTAATGAGAAGAACACACATTTCAATGACACGGGTGGATCCATATGTGGTTTGTGAAAACAATAGTCATGAAATGACTCCAGTTGTTGTTAGTGAAAAGAGCACACATCCAATGACACTGGTGGATCCATGTGTGGTCTCTGAAGAGAACACACATGCAATGACACTGGTGGATCCATATGTGGTATGTGAAAACAACACACATGAAATGACTCCAGTTGTTGTTAGTAAAAATAACACACATGCAATGACACTGGTAGATCCATGTGTGGTCTGTGAAGAGAACACACATTTCAATGACACCGGTGGATCCATATGTTGTATATGAAAAGAACACACATGCAATGACTCCAGTTGTTGTTACTAAAAAGAACGCACATGCAATGACACTGGTGGATACATGTGTGGTCTCTAAAGAGAACACACATGCAATGACTCTAGCATTGGTTAATGAGAAAAACAAACATTTCAATGAGACTGGTGGATCCATATGTGGTTTGTAAAAAGAATAGTCATGAGATGACTCTAGTTGTTGTTAGTAAAAAGAATACACATGCAATGACACTGGTGGATCCATATGTGGTATGTGAAAAGAGCACATATGAATGACACCAGTTGTTGTTAGTAAAAAGAGCACACATGCAATGACACTAGTGGATCCATGTGTGGTCTCTGAAGAGAACACACATTTCAATGACATTAGTGGATCCATATGTGGTATGTGAAAAGAAAACACATGTAATGACTCCAGTTGTTGTTAGTAAAAATAACACACATGCAATGAGACTTTTGGATCCATGTGTGGTCTCTGAAGAGAACACACATTTCAATGACACTAGTGGATCCATATGTGCTATGTGAAAAGAGCACACATGCAATGACTCCAGTTGTTGTTAGTAAACAGAGCAAACATGCAATGACACTAGTGGATCCATATGTGGTCTCTGAAAGAGAACACATATTTCAATGACACCGGTGGATCCATATGTGGTATGTGAAAAGAACACACATGCAATGACTCCAGTTGTTGTTAGTAAAAATAACACACATGCAATGACACTAGTGGATCCATGTGTGGTCTCTAAAGAGAACACACATGCAATGACACTGGTGGATCCATATGTGGTATGTGAAAAGAGCCCACATGCAATGACACTAGTTGTTGTTAGTAAAAATAACACACATGCAATGACACTGGTGGATCCATGTGGTCTCTGAAGAGAACACATATTTCAATGACACTAGTGGATCCATATGTGGTATGTGAAAAGAACACACATGCAATGACTCTAGTTGTTGTTAGTAAAAAGAACACACATGCAATGACACTGGTGGATCCATGTATGGTCTCTGAAGAGAACACACATGCAATGACTCTAGCTATGGTTAATGAGAAAAACACACATTTCAATGACACTGGTGGATCCATATGTGGTTTGTGAAAACAATAGTCATGAAATGACTCTAGTTGTTGTTATTAAAAAGAATACACATTCAATGACACTGGTGGATCCATATGTGGTATGTGAAAAAGAGCACACATGCAATGACACTGGTGGATCCATGTGTGGAAAACATCTCAATAGACTGACTCATCATTCCAAGGTTGTCATAATTCATTTTCACCAAGTGTTCCCACCTAAAGTGACTCAAGTTTTTGATCTACTCTAAACTACTAAGTTAAGAGTGTTCACTAAGGTGGAGATGATGGGATCAATCTCATGCCATAGAATGACATCTAAAGGGTTCTAAATAGGTCAAGTTTTATACTCTTTATGCTACCTTCAAAACAAGTAAAGAACTTTGGGTAAAGTAAAGGGAGTAAAGCTTGAAAATAAGACTTGGGGTACTCATAGTCAAAGTGATATGACTCAAGCATGCTTATAGCATCTTGGATCAAGTTAACTAGCTTAATTCTAGCTTACTACAATAGCTTGCCTTGGTTGGTGCAGTGGTTGAAGTTTTCTTCTTCTTCTTGGTAGAACTCCTCCTCCTCGAAAGCTTGGTCGGTACTATCGTCTATAAATACATACGAAGTACACAATCACCAAATAATACTTACTAGTCTAATTAGCATTCTAGACACACATTTGATGATATATTATCATCACAAGCATCACAAGTTTAATTAACTAGTTTCACTCTTTTTAATTTAGAAAAGTAATTTCTACTCATTGAAAAATTAACTAAGATTTTAATATTCACCACTTAAAATGTGGGATCATGTGGACACATGTCATCACCACATATCCTAACATGTGGGAATGTGATTTAAGGGTTGGATCATAATTACTTTGGTTTAAGTTCATTATTTAATGATTTAAAGTGACTAGAAATGCCTATATAGCATTATTTTGGTACTAGTCCAAATTCACTGCATGTAAACCTTAATATTATTACATATTCAGATAGGTATGATGAAATGTGATTTTTGAGAGTTGGAATCAACTCAAAATCTATCTTGGTTGATTTTATAAAAATGTTGCAAGGTGCAAATGCTTCTGTTTTATTATTTTTACTAGGCGAGATCTATATCTCTAATTGAATTAAATCCAATGGGCTTGGATAGATAATTCCAATACCTTTCAGGCAAAATTGGTTTCATGCAATTTGGATTTGTACATCTCTCTGAATTGATTTTCAAACTCAGAGACAGAACTAAGTTTAAACTAAAAAGAAAAAATCCTAATTCAAACTAACTGGGTCGCGCGGGAAACGCTAACGGGCTGGCCTAGTGTCACTCCGCAGCGCGGGGTCAGCTGACAAGGGGTCCACCAGTCAGTGGCTCATAACTCGCGAAGCGGTACAGGGCGATGTGGGACATTGGATTAGAGTGGCGATCAACGGCTGTGGTTCGTCGTCGATGACGGACCTGTCGCCGGCGAGCTCTAACCCTAGCGGCTCGGTGCGGTGCATAGGGGCGTACCAGGGCTCCAGTGACGACGGCGAGCTCAGCGACAGTCGAGGCAGCTCTCGGGGTGGTCGCAATCAGCGGAACCCTTCTCCTCCAGAGGCGGCCTACTCCGGTGCAATTCCGGCGAGCTGTTGCTCCCCGTGCTCCGGCTAGAGGTGTGAGACGATCAGTGAGGTGAGGGGGTGGAGTGGTGTGCTACAAACGGCTGGGGGTGCCCTCCTTTTATAGGTTCGACGGTGAGACCGAGAGGGATGGGCAGGAGACGGTGGTGACATGGCTACGGGTTGCTAGCGGCATGGCTGAGGGTGGCGATCAATGCGCGGTCTCCTGGCGGTGCTCTAGGAATTTAATGCGGGCTTAGGGGCGGTGGTAAGCGGTCGGGCGGAGCTGGCGCTCTGAGCGGCAGAGGCGGCGGTGTCCACGGCGAGCGGTGGCTGTGAGGCGTTGGGCGGCGAACAGGCATGTCCGGCGTGCTCCCTGGGTCGTGGCGACATGATGCGCGCGGGCTGCGGTCGAGGGGCGGAGTGTATCCGTGTGTCGAGCGTGGCGCTCTGGCGCGTTGATACATTGCAAATGTATCTATAATTTTTGATGTTCCATGCTTGGTTTTATCCACTTTCTTGTGTTTTGTTCCAACTTTGGAGTACTTTTCATATGATTTCTTGGACTAACCTATTAACAAGAGCCACAGTGCCAGCTGCCTGTTTTCTGCTGTTTTTGGTTCCAGGAAAGTCAGAAAATGAATATTCTCGGAATTGGACGGGACAAAAGCCAAAGTGCCTATTTTTCCGGAAGACATCAAGTGCCAGAATACGAGACGGAGAAGGGCCAGGGGCCGGCCACACCACCTGGCCACACGGCTAGGCCTGGCCCGCGCCAAGGGGTGGTGTGGCCTCCCCCGGCACCCCCTCGGCCTCTCCTTCCGCCTATATATTGCCCTCGGGACGAAAACCCTAAGTACCCGATCAAAAATCCATGAAAGAGTATGTAGCCGCTGTCATCTCCATCCCTAGATCGGGAGGGATCTGAAGCTCTTCCCGGCACCCTGCCGGAGAGGGGAATTCAACCTGGAGGCCTTCTTCATCACCATGCAAGCCTCCGGTGTGATGCGTGAGTAGTTCATCCTTGGACTACGGATCCATGGAGTAGCTAGATGGCTGGTTCTCCTCCTTTGTGCTTTCATGTTTAGATCTTGTGAGCTCCGTTCATGATCAAGATCATCTATTTGTAATTCTGCATGTTGTGTTTGTGGGGATCCGATGGATATTGAGATGCTATTTCAGATTGATTATTGATTCTATCATGTCTTTGTTATTTGTGATCTTGCATGCTTTCCGTTGTTAGTAGCTATATTGGCCAAGTAGATGCTAGCAACTCCAAGAGTTAGTATTTATGCTCGATAGTGGGTTCATGCCTCTGGTAATCTAGGGAAGTGACATAAATCTCTAAGGTACTAGATGTGATGTTGCTACTAGGGAGAAAACAACAATCCTTTGTTCATAGAACAATCGTATTGTTTACTTTACACGCAGTTCGTAAAGCAATAATCGGTTGCTTGCAACTTAGTACTGGAGGGGGTTCGAATGATAACCTGAAGGTGGATTATTAGTCATAGATGCAGTTGGATGGCGGTCTATGTACAATGTTGTAATGCCCAATCAAGTCTCAAAGGAGTCAAGATGATTAGTATATGCATGTATTGCTTTCTCGGTGTTTGTCAATTGCCCCGCTGTAATTTGTACACCCAGCATGTTATCTATCTTAAGGAGAGCCACCTCTAGTGAACTATGGATCCTGGTCCTTCTCTTTACATACAATCTACAACTGTTTACTGCTTTGTGTTACTTTCTGCAAACTTTTACTTCCTTCCATTCGATACGTTTAATCCTTTGTTTTCCTCAAAACACGGTGAGATTGACAACCTCATCACAAGTTGGGGACAAAGTTCGGTGGTTGTGTTGTGCAGGTCTCCACATTGCTACTAGCACCGGTAGTGCGCCCTGCCAAAGCTCAGCTAGTAACACCTTTGGGGTGTTTCCTTGCTCCTACTGGTTCGATTAAACCTTGGTTTCATAACTGAGGGAAACTTGCTGTTGTGCTCATCATACCTGCCTCTTGGGGTTCCCAACGAGCTCTACATCAACACCACCATCAAGCATTTTTCTGGGCGCCATGCATTGAGCCATCAAGCGATTTTCTGGCGCCGTTGACGGGGAGTCAAGGACATCTTCACAAGGGGAGTCCCTCATAACCAATCTCTTTACTTTGTTATTTTTGTTTTGCTTAGTTTCTTTTTGATTTGTTTGCTTGTTTTCTTTATTAAAAAACACACAAAAATTAGTTTTACTTGTTTGCTTTCTTATTCAAAAACACAAAAAAATTAAGTCTCCTTTAGTTGTCACCTCTTCCTTAGCCCACCATGTTGATCCCTACTTTCACCTTGAAAGACCTTTCAATTGGTAGTGGTACTATAATTGGGAAAGATAATATTGAAGAATTCTTTAATCATGTTAGCAAACATGAGGATACTAAGGATAGATCCCTTGCAGAACTTGCTCCAAACTATGAGATTGTTGAAGCTTCTTTAATTCGCATGTTAGAAGCTAGGTTTGTTAACCTCAACCCTTTAATGCAAGTAATGTTTCTTAAGCTTAAAGAAATTGAAGACCCTGAAAAGAGGGATTTAATTCTAGAAACTTTGTTTAAGGAGTTCTATGATGTTGCCAAGCAAGCTAGAAAAGTCTTTGAACATTTCAATATGCTAGGCTCGTGTTTAGATGTTGTTGGTACACGAGAAAAGATGAACAAAACCGAACCTAATGGGGAGGAACCTAAGATACCAATACCCTTTAAACTAGTAGCAATACATGATGCCATAGAAAAGAATCTTGATTGGATTGTTCCTGCAAACCCTTTTGATGAGAATAGTGAACCCAAGAGCATTGAGAGAGGATCCTCTAAAACTTATTTGGATGATATACCTTACCTTGTTGAAAATATTTCTGGTATTGATCTTAATGCTTCTTCATTTGAGAACACTTGATTCTTTCTTTGCTTCTTATGCCTAACTTAAAGGCGTTAAAGAAAAGTACTTATTGGGAGATAACCCAAAAGTTTTAGATGAGTCTTGGCAGTTATTACCTCTGTAATAACCTCTCCTTATCCTTTTTATTTGCTTTTTGTGCCAAGAGTAACCTCTAATGAGAGAGAAGTAATGATTGGGAAGTTGCTGTCCCGAAACAGATTTCTGTGCTTCACCGTAAAAATTCGTGAGAGAGCTCTGTATGTCGGATTGAGCTTTACTTTGTTTTTCTTCTGCCCCAGGTTGTTATCTAACTTTCGTTAGTTCAACACTTTTTGATTTGAGCAACATAAGGTCTTCGAAAAAATTAGTCTTTACCTGCTGGTCTGTTTTGATAGATTTCTGCCATTTTCTGCATTTGCTTCTTGTTAGTTCCTTCTTGAGTTCTTTTGGGGAATTGAGCTTTTTGAGGGAAGTGCTACAGTAGCTAGTGTTCTAATGGAAGTTTATTTGGTGTTATAACTGAATCTTAAGACTTATTTATCTTAAGTGCACTAATGTTGCTAATAAAGATTTTGTGAAGTTTTGTATGAAGGAAAAATTTCAGGTGTATGGAAGGAATGAGTAATGAGATGAAGGATGGACTAAAGCTCAAGCTTGGGGATGCCACGCATGTCACCCCAAGAAATATCCAAGAATTACAAGCGTCAAAGCTTGGGGATGCCCAAGGCATCCCCTTCTTCATCAATAAAAATCCCAGGTTTCTTCCAAACGCTTCATTTTTATTGTTTCATGCACAGTTGTGTTTTTCTTGGAGCGTCTTCTTTTTTGTTTTTGTTTTGGTTTTCATTTGCTTTGGTTTTCTTAGTTTTCTGAATAAATTGGTTGTACCCCCTCTTTTATACATTGGTTTGCAAATAGTTTGGTTTGGTTTGGAAAAGAGTAGGAAAGTTCATACTTATGTGGTAAAAAGAGCTCGTTTTTTACTATGGCCTGTGCTTTGTCATGCTTGCTTGATATTTTTTTGTCTTTATGCTTAGTATTCTTTGCTGTATCATGACTTGTTATAAACAATTGAGATTGCTTAATGTGCCTTGGATGAATCATGCGTTGTTTTAGCATATGAAAGCATAGTATAGTGGTATTCTCCTTTGATGCTTTATTTGGGTTGACTTGGCACATGCTCACACCATGTTATGACTATCTCAAGTCACCATAGCCTTTATGATCCTTTAGTTTTCAACTTGTAGTATCACTTTATGCTTTGATCAATGATGTTTTGTTGCTCTGCATGATTATGGCCATTATTGCTCTCTTAGTTTGTCACTCCCAGTCTTTTGCTAGCCTCCACAACCAACTATGAGTTCCACTCATGCATCCAACTCCCTAAACCAAGTTTTTCCAAAGAGTCCACCATACCTACCTACTAGCTTATGCTATTCCAAGTATATTCAAGCTTTTGTTTACCTTCCAAATTAAACTTGTTATGAGAAAACTAGTGATTAAAGCTCTCATGAACTTGATGGCACACTTTACTTTACTTGCCTCTAATAAACTTTCACCATTGGGTCCTTCTTCGTTGCGTATATGCTTGCACTTTATAAGTTGAAATTAGCAGAACCATGTACCATGGGGAACGCTTTCAACATTGCACTTGTACTTTGTACCCCGTTGATATCATGTTCTTTTGCTTACGGATCCCGACGGTGTGAAATAAAAGTGGAACTTGTAAGATCATGGAGTTTGTATGTGTGTTAGAAAAACGCCTGGGCCGCTAGACGAAGCCATGCCTAATCATGGTGGAAACTTGCAGCATCACCATAATGAGCACTCTATGAAGCATCCTTAATAAAAACCTATGCAAATAGCAAATAAAAAGATCGCTGAGATGCTCATTGTCTGCTTGCCTTGTCATTTTGATTATGGGAAAGCTCCCGTATCATGTGCAAGGGGTACCCCGTTGGCGGTTCTTAATGATACACATGTACTTACAATGACAAGAGCTTACTCGTGACTGAAGTTGAGTAGCATGAGGATCGGTCTTCGTAAGTAAGGGGCATGAGATTTCGGTTTATAACTTGTCAAGCATATCCTCTTAGTTGTGTCACTTTAACCTTAACCACTTCAAGATGATTATGATAGGGGCAATGAGAGCTGAAAGCTATAAGTACCATAATTTTTGGAAGCTCTTTATGAGACTTGAATCCCTACTTCCTTTTACAAAGTCTTTTCTTCCACCATTACATTGAGTCTCCACCTTCTATCTTTATGCACCTACTTTGAGAGCATAGTGGCCATTCTTAGTTCTATGTGCATTGTCCCAAGACTAGTTGATTGATGCATAACTTGTTATTGCTTGTTTTAAACTATTGTATCTAGTCACTCTTATGAACTTTGAAGGTGTCCTATGCATTTATATTTGCTACTCTATTGAGGGACAAGCTGAATACTATTATGCTATGTTTTCTTTATGTGAAACAAACAAATGTCTTGCAAAGCATTGTTATTCATGAATCTTTTGTTTGTGCCTTTTCATGTTGCATCATAGTTTCTTTGTCTTATTGCTAGAACTTTGTCTTTCATGTTATGATTGAAGTACTATGATCCAACTTTGAATATTTTACAAATACTTTGATCAAGTCTTTGATGGTGCATGTCACCTCAAAAATTATTCTTTCTTTTTATCACTTACCTACTCGAGGACGAGCAGGAGTTCAGCTTGGGGATGTTGATACATTGCAAATCTATCTATAATTTTTGATGTTCCATGCTTGGTTTTATCCACTTTCTTGTGTTTTATTCCAACTTTGGAGTACCTTTCATATGATTTCTTGGACAAACCTATTAATAAGAGCCATAGTGCCAGCTGCCTGTTTTCTGCTGTTTTTGGTTCCAGGAAAGTCAGAAAATGAATATTCTCTGAATTGGACGGGACAAAAGCCAAAGTGCCTATTTTTCCGGAAGACATCAAGTGCAAGAATAGAGGACGGAGAAGGGCCAGGGGCCGGCCACACCACCTGGCCACACGGCCAGGCCTGGCGCATGCCAGGGGGTGGTGTGGCCGCTCCCGGCACCCCCTCGGCCTCTCCTTTCGCCTATATATTGCCCTCAGGATGAAAACTCTAAGTACCCGATCAAAAATCCACGAAAGAGTCTGTAGCCGCCATCATCTCCATCCCTAGATTGGGAGGGATCTGAAGCTCTTCCCGGCACCCTACCGGAGAGGGGAATTCACCCTGGAGGCCTTCTTCATCACCATGCAAGCCTCCGGTGTGATGCATGAGTAGTTCATCCTTGGACTACGGATCCATGTTGTAGCTAGATGGCTGGTTCCCCTCCTTTGTGCTTTCATGTTTAGATCTTGTGAGCTCCGTTCATGATCAAGATCATCTATTTGTAATTCTGCATGTTGTGTTTGCAGGGATCCGATGGATATTGAGATGCTATTTCAGATTGATTATTGATTCTATCATGTCTTTGTTATTTGTGATCTTGCATGCTTTCCGTTGTTAGTAGCTATCTTGGCCAAGTAGATTCTAGCAACTCCAAGAGTTAGTATTTATGCTCGATAGTGGGTTCATGCCTCTGGTAATCTGGGGAAGTGACAGAAATCTCTAAGGTACTAGATGTGATGTTGCTACTAGGGAGAAAACAACAATCCTTTGTTCATAGAACAATCGTATTGTTTACTTTACACGCAGTTCGTAAAGCAATAATCTGTTGCTTGCAACTTAATACTGGAGGAGGTTCGGATGATAACCTGAAGGTGGATTATTAGTCATAGATGCAGTTGGATGGCGGTCTATATATAATGTTGCAATGCCCAATCAAGTCTCAAAGGAGTCAAGATGATTAGTATATGCATGTATTGCTTTCTCGGTGTTTGTCAATTGCCCCGCTGTAATTTGTTCACCCAGCATGTTATCTATCTTAAGGAGAGCCACCTCTAGTGAACTATGGATCCTGGTCCTTCTCTTTACATACAATCTACAACTGTTTACTGCTTTGTGTTACTTTCTGCAAACTTTTACTTCCTTCCATTCGATACGTTTAACCCTTTGTTTTCTGCAAAACACGGTGAGATTGACAACCTCATCGCAAGTTGGGGACAAAGTTCTGTGGTTGTGTTGTGCAGGTCTCCACGTTGCTACTAGCACCGGTAGTGCGCCCTGCCAAAGCTCAGCTAGTAACACCTTTGGGGTGTTTCCTTGCTCCTACTGGTTCGATTAAACCTTGGTTTCATAACTGAGGGAAACTTGATGCTGTGCTCATCATACCTTCCTCTTGGGGTTCCCAACGAGCTCTACATCAACACCGCCATCAAGCATTTTTCTGGGCGTCGTGCGTTGAGCCATCACGCGTGCTCGGCATGGCACGGTGGCAATGGGCGCGGGGATTTCTCGGTGGTCCACTGCTTGGCCTGGCTCGGGGAGGGGATAGTGGGTGGCGGTGAGGTGCTGGCTAGCTGCTAGACATGGAGAGAGAGGGGGAGGCGGTCTGCTACGGCAGTGACCAAGTTGGCCGACGAGGTGGGGCTCGGCTTGGCATGGCCATGCTGCTAGGAGGTAGGGGATGGGGTGATAATGGCATGGTTAGATCATTAGGAGACAAAGGGAGTAAATGAGGGTCAAATGGGGGACAAGTTTGGCCAGAACACTATTTAAAATAGTGAATTTGGTTTTGTTTGAATTCTGCCTACCAAGTGTTTGATGAACTGGCCGCAAGAAAATTCTTTTTGAATTTTGAAAAGATTTTTGGTGGGTGTGCTAGTACTAAGCTTGAGACTCTGTGGGTGCTTGGGTTTTGAAAATTGAGCTTGTTTGAGTGGTTTTTGAAATAGTGGGATCTTCCCATATGAAATAGATTCAATTTTAAACTGTCATTTAAAATTAGTATTTGAATGTTTTTAGCAGATCACAAAGTGGGCCTTGGTACCTCATTATGTGTACTAGCAAGGAGTGTAAAGATCCACAAATATTTCTGTTAAGTTTTGAGTACTAGGAATAGCCAAAGTAGGCATGATAGTCAATTTTGCCAAAATGACCATTCACTTCAATTATTCATTTTGAGTTGTTTTTCTTTGGAAAAAGTTTGGGAATGATTTAGATGATGTTTATTCACCTAAGAAACATTTTACAAGCAAAGAATCACAGAACCATGGCAATTCAAATCAACTCCTAAATTAAATGCACATACACATGAATGCTTTCATATTTTGAAATGGAAAAGTTTTTGGTAACCCTAATTTTGATGATTTGGATCTTGATAAGCTTGGATTAAAGTTTTGGGATGTTACATTAATAGATTAGTTCCAGAAAATGTATAAAAAATACTCCAAAGTATGGACAAAACATAGGAAAATAGATATAAAACAAGCATGGAACATCAAAAATTATAGATACGTTTACGACATATCATACTGCTGATCCAGAACTAGATCGGCTTGGATCAACATCCCCCATCTTGTCTGTTTCTTGGACATTCAAACCTGCACAACAAATGGATTGAGTTTAATTAGCATGTATCATTTAAGAGCAAGTGGTACTGTCATTGTTGACCTGCTAGTACAAGTACAAGAAAAATAGCAAGCCCATAATTGAAGCCATATGTAAGTGATCTCGCATCTGCTATATGGGCATGTCAAAGTTGAATCCAAACTGAATCATGGTCCTCTAACTGAACCTCTATTTTTCTGAGGCTGAACCATTTTTACTTGGGACCTTTTTTCAGTCACATATAAGGATACAGTAACCAACCTAGCAAGCAACATGAAAGAATTCCACATTAAAAAAATCTAACTCGTAGAGTGAACCACAAAGAGATGGCTACAACACCAATCACAGTTAAAACCTAGGAACCAAATGAACGGACCAAATGATGGCGCCTCCCTTCTCAAAACCTAGGAAGGAGTTCGGAGCGCGGCAGGCAACCAATGGATTTTGGGTGGTGTTTCTAGTTTAGTGGCGGAGGGAGATAACTGGTGATGTGGGGAGCTGGAGAGCGGTGATGAAGGTGTACCTGGCAGAGGTTGCGGGGATCCATGTCCTCCTCCTCGTCCGCAGTGCCGGGAGGCCCGGGACACGGCGACAAGTCCTCCTCCTCCATCTTTATCGGAGGCGGCTGCCTCGCCGCTCTTGGCATCCGCATTCTTCGTCTGCTCCGGCGCTCTCCTGGCGTTGCCCACCTGGAGCTTCTTCTTGCCGTTGGAGAGCATATCGAGCAGCGCTGATTGCAGATCTAGCAAGGCGGCTTTGGGGGAGAAAAGGCGGCGATGACTTCGACAGAAAAATCCAACTTTTCCCGATGGCGTTGTCTTCCCAGGCGGCAGCAGTGCAGGAGAGAGAGGCAGTGGCAGCACAGCAGGGAGGAAAGGCAGTCGCGGTGCAACGGGGGAGAAAGCCAGCAGCAACACAGTGGGGGAAGAAAGAGAGCGACGGCGTTGGGCGAGGGGAGCAGCGGGGGGAGAACGAGCAATCTGAGCGAGGAAGACAAGCGAGCGAGCTGTGTGGCACGAGACGAAGACTTCATATTTTGTCAGTAATTCATAAAGTGCTTTTTTGCAAATTTTCCACCGCGGCCGTTTAATTCGGGCTTAGATTCAACTCCAACATCAAGAACAAGCCTTTTACCGAGCCCCAAGTAAACTTCGAGATAAAATCATCGTCTCCACGTCCATTGGTTATCTCTCAACCGAGCCTTTTACTTATGCAATTTACATTGTGATAGTCATCGTGCTTGAAGTATTATATCTTGGTACCACTTTGTTGCTTGTCTTGCTTAACATAGGTTGTTGGTGCACTTAGTTGAATCTAGTTGATATATATTTTGGCTTGATAAAGTAACGTTAGTTTTATTTCGCATTTATGAGAGCCTAAACCGTAATATTTTTGAAACGACTATTCACCCCCTCTCTAGGCAACGTCTATTTCCCTTTGACCTTGTAACATCCCGTCCACCATGCCCGGGGGTGTCACTCCTGGCAACTTAATAGTATCTCTAGACTGGCCCCACAGACCAACACTTGTCTTTTATGCGCACTTTGTCCTCACTCGTGTGCACCTGCAAACAACTTCACCCAACCTCAAATTGCTCCAGGCCAATCACGCTTAACCTAGAGGATCTTTTTGGATGAGGTTTCGAAAAAGAAGTTGTAAATTATTGGTATGAGTGTCCTCTCAATCCTATTAATCCATGCGTTAGGGTCTCACATACACCCACCCTTAGAAGATAGACGCCCTTGTCGATCAACCACAAGCCAATGTGCCATACTCCACATGTCCGCCACTGACCCGCACACTTGTAACACCCCGTCCACCAGGCCCCGAGGGTGTCACTCCTGACAACATACTAGGATCTCAAGACTGGTCTCATAGACCGACACTTGTCTTTTCTACGCACTTTATCCTCACTAGTACGCACTTGGAAATAACTTCCCGGTCGGTCACGCATCCTCATATTTCACTACGCTAAACACGCTTAACCTGAAGGTTCTTTTTGGATGAGCTTCCAGAAAAAAGTTACAACTTGTTGGTATGGGTATCATATCAATTATATTAAGACATGCGTTAGGATCTCACACGCCACCGCAAGCACAATCTCACACGCGTGCCCCATGCACATAGTACTGCTACGCCTTAGCCAATCTCCACGACCACCGCACGGTAAAGACACTACTTCATGCAAAGAATAGGACCAATCAGACCTGCAGATACATAAAAAGAAGGTAAGCAGAGCTAACCAACAAATGCAAACTCAAGGAGGAGAACACATATGTTCCGTACGATTAATTGATAGCGCTCGGTGATCATCGATAGCTCGAGCTAGCCAACAACACTGAAAACTCACCATACCAGCACCAGATGACTTGTTGAACAACCATCAACAAGGAATAAAAATTCAAGGACACACGTAAACAACAAACCACCATCTTAGAAAAAGAAGCCACACAACCAGGCCCAAAAAAACTAAAACACTAGCCAGCAAGCAAACAGAAAAAACATCTACTAGGCTCCCAGACAGGCACACAACCGGAAAAACCCGAAGCATAGAATGCATGAACAAGAGCGTGGAAACGAGAACCTATCATAGACATCGAAGATGCGCAACAACAACAGGAGAAAATAGCCATATTCGTCGCCCCACCAGCGACGCGTTGATAGATCTCTAGCTCCCACGCCACATAAGAACCCTAAAAAGACACGAAGAAGATGAAACCATAGCCGAAAACAAGCAGTACCACAAAACCTGGACCGTCGCAGGTGGCCAGACGGGTTCCAAAAGCAAGCAAAGTCGGCACGGTAACAACGTCTGAAAGCACAAAGGAAAAGAGAAAACACGAGCAAAGAAAACCAACGCCAGGGGAAAATTGTTCTAGAATATACCTCGATCGTCACCAGCAGTAACTCAATTATCGCCCATGGCCAGCCCGATCCCAGCAGCGAGCAGCTTCAGTACCGCAGCCACGCCTGAAAACACAAAATCCATGGAGCATGCGTGTGCGACCAAAGCATGAAAAATGAAACAAAATAAGAGAGAGAGGAAAACTGGTAGGAGACTAAATAGGCAACAATGACCAAACACGTAGCAAGAAAACCAACGCGTAGCCTAAGGTGGTCAACACGTATATCGTCCTTCCGACACAAGGACACGTTCTAGAAGGACGACCGACATGAGGGCGCATGACGCATAGTCGGGAGGGCTTCCACGAGCACGACGTGTTGTATGTGTGACACAACATTGAGCCGACAAGTACATCACCCGAGCGGGAAGCCGAGGCGTCTCCCACGGATAGCAGATAGAAGGGGTACATGGTTAACTAGAAAAAATTGCTAGGACACCAAAAAATCGGAGAAAAAAGCAAATCCACGCGATTTAGAATAGTATATTTTATAAATAAAACTATAATTTTCGTCATCATGAGTTTAAATATAAGTAAACAAACAACAATATACTCCATCCATTCAGAAATTTAAAAAGTTTTAGCTTTGTGAATCGAATGTATCTATGAACCTATACACTAAAAAGCGTCTAGATACATTCGTTTCAAAAAACTAAAAGGTTTTATATTGTTGAACGAAGGGAGTAGAACAAATAACCACAAAGAGGCACGAGCTATAAAAAGCTTTTAATCTTGGTCGCCCATCTCTAATTTTGCTGATTTTGGCCTTTCCAAAAATGTTTCGAAAAAGTTTAGAAAGAATACCTATTACTACTATTAAAAGAGCAAACATTTTCTTTCCTAGAGGCACCCCATCAAGTGTACACAGAATAATTAGAACCATTGGATTATTCATGTCACAAAGATCTATCCATCTGATTAACCTAATGGTCTAGGGGCGTGGAATTAGCAATAACGCCTACCGCACCACGCACTCCACCAAATATTTCTTCACCCAATACGTGTTTCAGAAGACACATTATTGTGCTTCATCCCTTCCATCGGTCCCGTCACCACAGCCTACTCACGAGTCATGAAGGTTGTCCGTCCACGGCTGCCACATCCATGCCGGCCACACGCCGCCAAGACATCCGCTATGCATCCCGGTCTGGTGCCTGATACGTCCATTTTGCATCACTATTCTATGTCTTAATTCACTATTATTCATTGATATATTTCGTATTGAGAGATGATACTTATGTTATTTCATCTGTTTTTGCATGGTTAATGACTTTTGGAGCATGAACCGCTGCAGTCAGGATTCTGATAGAAAAGGTGCTATTTGGAGGCAAAATTCGCGAAGACAAGAAAATCCGGGAAAATATACGGAAAATCCTATTTTTCCAGAAGACTAAGAATTCTAGAAGAGGGAGTGGAGATGGGCCACGAGGGGGCCACACCACCCCCTGGAGCAAGCAGCCCTAGGTCGCGCCAACAGGTGGTGTGGCCGTCCTAGCCAACCTCTGGCTCTCTCCTCTGGCGTATATCATCCCTCGGAAACCCTAAGACTCAGGAAGCGACCACAGAAAGATTCCGCCGCCTCTGCGGGGTGGAAAACACCAAAAGAAAGATCTCTCCGGCAGACAGATTTCTGCCGGGGGAATTCCTTCCCAGACAGGGGAGATCGTCGCCATCAACACCACCATCGAGCTGGACTTCATCGGGATCATCATCATCATCACCTCCATCATCACCAGCAGCACCCTCATCACCATCTCCATATTGCTGTAACAATTGGTTGAATCTTGCCATAGTTCATAGGGGAAACTTTCCCGGTGTTGATTACTCTTTGTAGTTGATGCTATTGAGTGAACCATTGAATTATTGTTTATGTTCAGATTGTTATACATCATTATTCCATATCTGATCATGATCCATATGATGTCTTGTGAGTAGTTTCATTTGTTCTTGAGGACATGGGAGAAGTCATATTGTTAGTAGTGGAGTTGTGTTGAGAGAGATTTAATAGATTGTTATTTAAGTTGTGGTGTACTTCTTCTAGTGGTGTCATGTGAACGTCAACTACATGACACTTCACCTATATGGGCCTAGGGGAATGCATTGTGTATTTGGCTACTAATCGTAGGGGTTGCCGGAGTGACAGAAACTTGAACTCCCGTTAGGAAACCATTGCACAAGGAACGTAAGGGTCTTAGAGTTTAAAATTGTGGTTAGGTTTCTACCTTAATTACTTTCTTGTACTTACGAATGTTTGCAAGGGGTATAATCACAAGTATGTATTAGTCCTAGGAAGGTCAGTACATTAGCACATGTTCACCCACACAACACTTAGCAAGCTAGAGAAGATTAATCAACTATATGAAGCAAAAAAACACTTGACAGTCTTCCCATGTGTCCTCGAGAACATTTGGTCATCTTAAGTAATACAACCGGCTTGTCCTTTGCTGCATAAAGGATTGGGCCACTTGCTGCATTTATTCCTACTGTCTTTTATTTACTCGTACTTTATTTACTTGCTTTAACAAAAACCCCTAAAAATCCGTTTGCTAAGTATTTGCAGAGAATTCCTGATCCATACCACTAGCCAGCACCTTCTGCTTCTCGTTGGGTTTGACACTCTTACTTATCGAAAATACTGCGATACACCCCCTATACTTGTGGGTCATCAAGACTATTTTCTGGCGCCGTTGCCGGGGAGTGAAGCACTATTGGAGAGTGGAACTGGTAAAGGGAACTTCTACTGTGAGTATTGTTTACTACTGTTAGTTGCTTTATTTTCGTTATAGATAATTCACTGAGTTTCTTATTTGGTAATGCTACTACCATTTCTAAGGTAGTAGATAAGCCACCACCTGCTGAGAATGATGTTTTCAAAATACCTACAAGAATTATTGATCGTGTTATAGATAACTACTATGTTGGGGATGGAACTATCCATCCCGGTGATCATTTACTCTTTATACACGAATTATGCGGGTTGTTCAAGTGTGCAGGTATTACTACAGATCAAGTTAAGAAGTTATTCTCATTATCATTGAAAGGAAGAGTTGAGGAATGGTATAAGCTGCTGAAGAATGGTCAAGCTCTGGAATGGGAGGAAATAGTGCCTCTCTTTTATTCAAAGTTTTATCCTCCTAGTGAGATTCATAAAGATCGAAATCAAATATACAACTTTTGGCCTCTTGATGGAGAGAGTACAGCTCAAGCTTGGGGGAGATTGAAGTTACTAATGCTCAAATGTCCCATTCATGAGCTCCCCAACAATATTATTATCAATAACTTTTATGCAAGGCTCCCTCTACATGATAAAGATTTATTGGACGCTTCTTGTGCTGGATCATTCACTCGCATGGAAGAAGAAGCTAAATGGGATCTTCTGGACCGTATTCAAGATAATGCTGAAGCTTGGGAGAATGAAAAAGGTAGAAAGTCAGGTATAAATTATGATTATGAATGCATTGAATCTTTTATGGGAACTGATGACTTTCAAAATATCAAAAATGCTTATGGTCTAGACTCTCAAGCTATTGCTTCTTATTTTAAGGCTTTTGCTTCCTACATTGAAGTACCTAAAAAGAAGTGGAATAAGTATCATGAACCTTATAAATATATTGCTAAGAGTGTTCCTGCAAGAAATACTGAAGTTTATACTACTAATCATGTCTTACCTAAACCTTACATTGAGAAAATCCCTTTCCCATGTAAGATGAAGGAACACTCTATGATAGCTAGTATGGTTAATGAAAGTACGAATGACGCTGTTGAACCTGATAAACAAATGGTTGATAAACCCATAATAGCAAATGTGAAAGACTTTGTTATTAAATATGTAGAAGAGGGACACACTATCCTTTGTAAGGATACCTCTAATATTGTTTCACAAAGTAGTGTTATGAGCGCTAGTATTCCTGTGTTTTATGTTAGAATAAGTGATCATTGCTATGATGGTCCTTGTGATAGCTATATTGTTAAGTTTATGCATGATACTGAAAGTTACTATGAGAGAGGGAAATGTGTTCTTATGCATCTCAATAATATCAAGTTTCCTCGTTTTATGCTGAAAGTTTTTATGTTGCACTTCTTTTGCCTTCTTATGCAAGTAGCCTCTAGTTTCAAAAACTTGTTTGTTTACAAAATTCCCTTTCATAGGAAGTGGGTTAGACTTAAATGTGTGTGTGTTTTTGCTTCTTAATGCTCTCTTTCGCTTCAATTCATATTCCTATGTGAGCTTCTCCAAAATTATCATGCCCATCTTAATGGGTATAAAGAAAGAGCTTTTTGGGAGACAACCCAATTTGTTTTTGCTTTCAGTTTGTTTTTATTGAGTCTTGAAAGTTATTACTTCGGTAATAACCGCTTCTTATCTGTTTTGTTTGGTTTTTGTGTCAAGATCAACCTCTAATGAGAGAGAAGTAATATTTGGGAAAGTTGCTGTCCTGAAACAGATTTTTGTGCTTCACCGTAAACATTCATGAGAGAGATCTGTATGTCAGTTTGAGCTGTAATTCTTTGTGCTTCTGCCCCAGGTTGTTATTCAACTTTCGTTAGTTTTGCACTTTTTCATTTGACCAACAGAAGATTTTCGAAAAAATTAATCTTTACCTGCTGGTCTGTTTTGACAGATTTTGCCACTCTTGCATTTGCTTCTTTATTCGATTTCCTTTTTGAATTCTTTTTAGGTTTGCGGAAGGAGTTGCTACAGTAGCTTGTGTTTTGATGGTTTTCAGTTGAAGTTGGACTCAAAAGGTTTTATCACTTCACTTATACTAATGTTGCTAATAAGAACTGTGTGAAGTTTTGTGTGAAAGAAATTTCCAGGTAGTGGAGATAATGGTGTAATAAGGAAGAAAAGGGTTTTATTACTCAAGTAATAAGTGTATAAAGATGAAGATATTGATGTTATTCAAGTGGTGACTCCGGAAGGATCCACTAAATACCAAATTCAGAGACCTGCAGAGTCCTTTTCCAACTAGGTAACAGTTCTGGTAAGAAAAGTTCCGCGAAAATACTATCCAACTATATTTTTGCAGTTTTTAGTCAATAAGGGAAGTTACGAAGCGAAAAAGGGACGGAAACGGATCCAGGGTGGCCCACACCACCCTGTGGCGCGGGCCCACCCCTGGCCGCGCCACTAGGTGGTGAGTCCACCCCGGACTCCGCCTCCGACTCGTTTTCTCCCATTACTTTCCTTTTGATATGAAACTTCGTAATATATATAACCCCCCGGATCCCCCGAGGTTCGTATATCGTGTTTTCGTCGTGTTTTTGTTTCGATATGTTTCTGTCAGGACATACTCTTTGAAAGTCTAGAAGCACCATGGTGTCCGCCAAGGATAAAGGGAAGGAGCCTATGGAGGAAGACCACCTAGACCCCGGGAAGGAGAAGGAGATCAAGAGTGAAGGTGAAGAGGAGCAAGGCCAACATCCGCACACCGGCACTACCGTTGCAAGCATTGGAGTGGTGGCAAATCCAGCCATTGGAGGGAAGCCTCCTCATCACCATTCAGATCCCTAGTCACTTCCTCCACGCACCAAGAATCCTTGACATACCCTTATCCATGAGAATCAATACCAGAATATACCCAAGGGGAAATTACCCTCCAATTGGGATTTGCCTCGTTCTATCCATGCAGGAAAAGAAGACTTCAAGGAGGAAGAGTGGGGAAAGAATAGCAAGAGCTGGAATTCTCAACCCGACATGATCATGAGCCGCATTGAGCAAAACTCACAGCTGATTCGTAATCTCACTTTCGAGATTGAGGACTTGGAGAAACTGATCAAAGAGCTCATCGAGAGGATTCCACCACCACCGAAGGAGTAATTCGTCATCAGGTTTGGCATCCCCTTGGTTTGTTCCAAGATTGGGGGAGTGCCACGGTATCACATCACTATCTTCTATCTTTTTACCTTATTAGTAGAGTCATATCATGAATAGAGAAGCTATTATGTAGTATGGTTTGCATCATGGAAGTGTCCCCTCTCTCGTTAGATATGTATCCCTTGGTGTGAGTTGCCGTTATGGATATTAATGAGAAGTTCTATCGTTTACTCTTTTGCATAGCTTATATTAGTTTTCAATTCATGGTTATATGATTGATCTTGTTGTTAGTATTGGTATCACTTTGGGATCGTTGTGTTAATTTAGTTGGTTTTGGCAAACCTGGCTCAGTCAGTAGCACACTATTTTTGAGAGTTGAATGAAAAATATAAAAGTACTCTAAAGAAAAATAATTTCATCAGCTTTCTTTCTTGATTTGCTCATAAGTTTAGTATTCTCTAGTTAAGATCTTTTGTGCTTCCAAGGAAGATTGCATGTTTGTCTTTATCGCTTGTATGTTTGTTTCTTTCCTTCAACTCTTATACTTGCTACCCAACCTTGCTAGCCAAAAACCTGTACTGAGAGGGAATTCTTCTCGTGCATCCACCCCCTTAAAACCAAAACCTTTGCCATTTCTGTCCACCATACCTACCTAGTAGCATTATTGCTATTCCAAGTAAATTATTGTTTTATCTACCTCCCAAATTAAACTTGTTATGTGAAAATTAGTGATTAAAGCTCTCACGAACTTGATGGCACACCTTACTTTCTTGCACTTAATAAACTTGAACCATTGGGTCCTTCTTTGTTGCGTATATGCTTGCGCTTTATGAGTTGAAGTTAGCAGAACCATGTATCATGGGGATCGCTTTCAACACTTCATTGGTACTTATACCTAGTTGATATCATGTTCTTTTGCTTATGGATCCCGGCGGTGTGAAATAAGAGTGGAACTTGTAAGATCATGGAGTTTATATGTGTGTTAGAGAAATGCCTGGGCCGCTAGCCTAAGCCATGCCTAATCATGGTGGAAACTTGCAGCATAACTATAGTGAGCATTCTATGAAGCATCCTCAATAAAAACCTATGCAAATAGCAAATAAAAAGATCACTGAGATGCTCACTGTCTGCTTGCCTTGTCATTTTGATTATGGGATAGCTCATGTGTCATGTGCAAGGGGTACCCCGTTGGCGGTTCTTAATGATACACATGTATTTACAATGACAAGAGCTTGCTCGTGACTAAAGTTGAGTAGCATGAGGTTCGGTACTCATAAGTAAGGGGCATGGGACTTCAATGTATAACTTGTCAAGCATATCCTCTTAGTTATGTCACTTTAACCTTTATCACCAAAAGATGCCTATGATAGGGGCAATGAGAGCTGAAAGCTAGTAAGTATCATAATTTATGGGAGCTCTTTATGAGACTTGCAATCCCTGCTTCCCTCTGTGAAGGGCCCTTCTTTTACTTTGTAGTTGAGTCAGTAAACCTACTCCCTTCTACCTCAGCAAGTATTTTGAGTTGTTGTGTTTCATTCATTCATATGATGATTTATTCAATCATGATTCTTATGTTCCTTGTTTTGCACATTGCTCTTATCTTGATGTTTACTACTTTGAAAGCTGTCATTGAAAACCAGCTATTTGTGAACTCCAACAAATTATCAACTATTCTTCGACCAAGAGCTAAGTTTGCCATTACCAATTATGATTTACTTCATGTATCTTTATTGTGTTTCCTTTACTTATTGCAAGTTGAGTTATATAATAGTGAGTTGTCTTCTATTATGATCTATGTACTTGATGAATGTGATGATTTGTGTCTGTATTCTTTTATCGACTCTTCACTCCATAAACCTGAGGCCATGTTTATTGAGCTCGGTTTCGCTTGGGGACAAGCGAAGTCTAAGCTTGGGGGGAGTTGATACGTCCATTTTGCATCACTATTCTATGTCTTAATTCACTATTATTCATTGATATATTTCGTATTGAGAGGTGATGCTTATGTTATTTCATCTGTTTTTGCATGGTTAATGAATTTTGGAGCATGGACCGCTGCAGTCAGGATTCTGATGGAAAAGATGCTGTTTGGAGGCAAAATTCGCGAAGATCAGAAAATCCGAGAAAATATACGGAAAATCCTATTTTTCTAGAAGACTAAGGATGCCAGAAGAGGGAGTGGAGATGGGCCATAGGGGGCCCACACCACCCCCTGGCGCGGGCAGCCCTAGGCCGCGCCAACAGATGGTGTGGCCGCCCTGGCCCACCTCTGGCTCTCCCCTCTGGCGTATATCATCCCCCCGAAACCCTAAGACTCAGGGAGCGACCACATAAAGATTCCACCGCCTCTGCGGGGCGTAAAACACCAAGAGAGAAAGTTCTCTCCGGCCATAGGGGAGATCGTCGCCATCAACACCACCATCAAGCTGGACTTCATCGGGATCATCATCATCATCACCACCACCATCATCACCAACAGCACCCTCATCACCATCTCCATATTGCTGTAACAATTGGTTGAATCTTGCCATAGTTCATAGGGGAAACTTTCCCGGTTTTGATTACTCTTTGTAGTTGATGCTATTGAGTGAACCATTAAATTATTGTTTATATTCAGATTGTTATACAGCATTATTATATCTCTGATCATGATCCATATGATGTCTTGTGAGTAGTTCGTTTTGTTCTTGAGGACATGGGAGAAGTCATGTTGTTAGTAGTGGAGTTGTGTTGCGAGAGATTCAATAGGTTGTTATTTAAGTTGTGGTGCACTTCTTCTAGTGGTGTCATGTGAACGTCGACTACATGACACTTCACCTATATGGGCCCAGGGGAATGCATTGTGTATTTGGCTACTAATCGTAGGGGTTGCCGGAGTGACAGAAACCTGAACCCCCGTTAGGAAACCATTCCACAAGGGACGTAAGGGTCTTAGAGTTTAAAGCTGTGGTTAGGTTTCTACCTTAATTACTTTCTTGTACTTACGGATGTTTGCAAGGGATATAATCACAAGTATGTATTAGTCCTAAAAAGGTCGGTACATTAGCACAGGTTCACCCACACAACACTTAGCAAGCTAGAGAAGATTAATCAACTATATGAAGCGAAAGCACTTGACAGTCTTCCCATATGTCCTCGAGAACGTTTGGTCATCTTAAGTAATACAATCGGCTTGTCCTTTGCTGCTTAAAGGATTGGGCCACTTGCTACATTTGTTCCTACTGTCTTTTATTTACTCGTACTTTGTTTACTTGCTTTAACAAAAACCCCTAAAAATCCGTTTGCTAAGTATTTGCAGAGAATTCCTGATCCATACCACTAGCCAGCACCTTCTGCTTCTCGTTGGGTTCGACACTCTTACTTATCGAAAATACTGCGATACACCCCCTATACTTGTGGGTCATCAAGACTATTTTCTGTGCCCCATCTACGCAGGACACACACCCTCTTCAATCACACCCCCTCCGGTAGATCTCCGTCGCTAATCCTAGAGCCATTTCTAAGGATGCGCCTGGTCGATGCACCAGCCACCGTCGTTGAGGTAGAGGTTCCGGCCACTCCATTGCTTCGTGCATCCCATCAACCAACAACATCGGAGCCTCGCCAACATCTCTTATGATGGCTTGAGCCTTAGGCCGCGCACGTCGAAATCTGAATCGATGATGATAACACAACTCACTAATGGCGGAAGACGACGCAACAACATCCGCGAATCTCGAAAGGTATGGAAGGGTATGGATGAACCTCTATGTTTGAATATTTTTTGTTCTGTACTAATTTGATGTGGTTTCACGATCAAATGCCTTCCTTGCCTAACAATAATTCAACATTTTATTTAGCTACGATTTTTATATTGATGGAGCAAATGTATATGTATATGTACTTTTTGTGTCATAACAAACATAAGAAAAGGGCAATATAGCCTATTCATTGTACTGGATTCTACACAAAGATTATGCCATCTTCAATGTGAAACAATTTCATTGTCATTTTTTCTTCTTGTGAGCATTCATGTTTCTGCAACATTTGTAGTAAAATTTCTAGATAAAACCAACTAAAAAAATTCTGAGAATGAGTTAAGATGTTTTCCTAGATAACTCATGTTAAACTAGCTACCTATCGAGTTAAGTGAGTAAAGAAACTATGTCATAAAAATGGTTGACCAATCTCCTCCTTTTAGTTTTGTAGGCTTACATAAGAAGAAGCAATTAGACAGAGAAAGGCTCCAAGCGTCCATTGAATCTTTGCCTCATCATGTTGTTTCTCTTTTTTATTCGTCAGGTTCATACAAGTGATCTTGGCAACAAGCTAAATCCAATTTCATGGGTCTATGTAGTATGAATCTTTCAACCAGGCTCATATAAGTTACTCTATGCTTTATTGTATAGCTTTTCATGTTTGTTCAACATAGCAGATTTTAGACCTGGTGGCGAATGTATTTTACAATGTCGGTGCCTCTGGTTTATATGTGTAGTTTGCTCTATTAATAGTAGCAGAGATAGAGATGATGATCCTGACATACTGTGAGTTAGTCGTTCAAATATTTTCTTACAGTAAGCTGGTACCAATGATCTTTATTTGTGGGGCAATTCGACATTGCAGAGGACTGGCGTTATCTGGCAACATAACATGTGACGATTTCCTTTGGTTATTGGAATTTTCTTAGAGCATCATCTGCAGATGTCATGTCCAGTTGTTCAAATATTTTCTTACCATTTGCTTGTAGCAATGATCATTCTTTGTGGGGGAATTCGATATTGCAGAGGACTGACGTTTATCTGGCAACATAGCATGTGATGATTTACTTTGGTTATTGGAATTTTCTTAGAGCATCATCTGCAGATGTCATGTCAAGTGTTCAATTTTTTTAGTTATAGCCATCTTGTATGATTTTATACTCATTAAATCACACACAACACATGTATGCTTCGGAGGTTGGCAATGCATCCTATTATAGTCATTTTGGTGCTTTTCCAAAGTAGATAAATCACAATTTTGGCCAAGTGAGGCCAGATGAGATGATTCCATTGACTAATTAGAAACTTTAAACAAGGAATTGTATCTGTAAGCATAATGAGGCTTAACTAATTGTTTGCATGAAGCTTCAATACACAAAATCCAAAGAGAGACAATTTATAATTATCAGAAAGCCACCACTTATATCCAAGGTAACTATTTGCCTTATAATAATTGTGTCCATTATATAAATACTATTTTGAATTGTTTGCACTTATATCCAAGGTAAGTATTTTCCTTAAAATACACTTATATGGCTCTTTGATTCTCAACTGTTTGCTATTGCGCAAACTACACTGCTTTCTATTTTTTAAGAAGTACCAGAATTTCTATATGCTACATGGTGGAAGCGATAGAAGATAAGGGGACACAACTCACAAGCCTACCCAGCAGTGCCCGAAGGGGGGTGGAATGGGTTGTGGCTGGTAGTTGATTAGAAATCTCCAGAAATTATTCTGGGAGATCTATTGCAATGGTTTGCTCAGTTGCTTAGAGGACAAAAATCGACTATTTGTTCCTAAAGAGAACTGGTGGAGCCTAGCAGGGTTTTTTTTCTTTCCTTTTGGGTTAGCTATGTTGGACGATCTACTTTTTTTGCACATGTATGCGCACAAGAAGTATTACTAACATGCTTTCTTGATTAGAAAGCAAGAATCATGCATATTGGCATGATGTGAATGCTTTTCCATGATTCTCTCTTCTTGTCTTTTTCATGTTTTTTCTTGAGTTTCTTATTTCTCGGGGTTGCTATGTGCTCAGGTGCGTTTTGTTTTGTATCTGTGGTACATCCTTTCAAGGTCCAACAAGCTTTGACTGATCAAGGCACTCACACCAGAGAGCAATACATAATTTTAAACATCAAGGCACTGAGATAAGGGCATTGGTTCTCATGTATGGTGGCTCATTCAATAACTGTTATATAAGGCCAGATTCGCTAGATTGTTTTGTTTGTGTTTAGAAGTTTTGGGCTTTTCATTTGCCTTGTCTAAAATAAATATGGGGATTTCTAATCTAGGCGAAATTATATTTCAGTCCAGCAAGTATATTGTAAGTAAATATACTGTATTTTTGTCCTTCGTACATCTTAAATATATTGATAGATAGTAGATATCGTGTGTGCACGTGCAAGCTTAATAGTGTAGTTAAGGACTCATACTAAACCACTCAAAAGTTTTATTTCCAAATCTCTTATATTTTTGGCGCAGCAAAAAAGACAAATTTTATGAATTTCGTACTTGTATTGTTCACACCACAGATCTCAAAATTTCCCTTTTTCCTGAGCCCAAAATACAATATATTTTTACACAAATTTTGGAACGCGTGTAGTGTATATCATGATCTACATGGTCGTATTTTTTTTTCATATTTTCCATATTTTTATGAATCTTTAAATTTGAATTTTTTAAAGATTCAAAGGAAAAAAATACTAGGCTACCTAGAGCCCGGTCTCCAAAACACCGCTCTCCAATATAGAACCCTTTTCTCAAACAAGTTGGGTAGACTACATATCGAACCAAAGAGAAACATAAGGAAAGAGAAAAGAGTAAAAATAAAAGTTTCTAACCAGGGATTGCTAATTTCCATGCAATCTATAAAAAGCTACATCTTAAAAAATCAAATTCCACAATTTACTTTTTAACTCCTCCGTCCATGTAAACTTTGGTCCCCTCTACCCACCTAGTATTTTCCATACTCTTTAGATGACCACTAATACTGGGTGGTTCTAGATATGTCAAGCACCTTTGTTGGTGTTGGACTAGTTTCTTGTTGATTCATGCTACTCCTATCCTTTCACATATTATCTCGTTCCTACTTTCGTTCTTTTTGTATGGCCACACATCCAGCATAGCGTACACACATACTCGTGATACCTATTTGTTGAATGTGTTGTCTTAATGGGCCAACATTATGTTCCATATAACATCCAAGGATAATTATCGTCCTACAAAGCTTACCTTTTTAGCCTTCATAGGAACTTTTTGTCCCATAGGATGTCTGGTGCTTATAGCCACTCCATCCACCTTTCCTTGATCATATGGCAAGCATCCTAGTCGATATCGTCGTTACTTTGCACTAGTCTAAACTAACCTCTCTGTCTTCACCCCAACACTGCTAAAGTCACATCTTATATACTCGGCTTTGGTCCTACTAAGTCTTAACCCCTTGGAATCCAAAGTCTGCCTCCATAACTCCAGCTTCCTATTTACGCAGACTCTGGTTTCATTTACTAGCACAACATCATCAAAGAGCATACACGAAGGAATATCTCCTTTTATATCCTTCGTCTGATCCATCAATGAGGAAAACATGTATGGGATCAAGGGTGGCCCTTGATGTAGTCCTATCGTGATTGTAAAGCTACTGGTCTCACTATCACCTATGCAGACAATTGTTTGGAATTCAAGCTTGCCCGTGCTGCGCCTCCTCCTCTAGAACCCTAGCCTATACAACTCTATCTCCTTCATTAGTCGATTCCCCCTCCTTCGGACAGTCTTGTCGGCGTCAGGAGGAGTAGGGAACCTGATCTACTAGTGGACTTATTTAATAAAAGATAAACTTTCAGCAATTTAGTGTCGGGTTTGGTGGTCGTCCACTTATTTGTCTTCATGTCGATCGAGATGACAACGTATTCAATAAGTGTTCTTCGGCGCTTCGTTTCACGATGTGAGTTCCTTCCCGACATCAATGGTGGTGTTAGAAGATTAAATTTCTTTAGGTACGGATCTAGCTTTGTTGGATCACTCTTGGATATTTTTGATGGTTGTCTCGAGGAGGTTTTTCCTCGCAAAATCTATCCCGGCAGCTACGTCATTGAAAATGGTGATTCGTAGTCTCGCCTCCCTAGTGACATCGACCAACCTGTTTGGTTCGTATTTCCTAAAATATTGATGTTGGTACTTTTGCCAGTGTTGGTTGATTATTCTAATGGTTGTGCACGTGCATGTAGCCTCTACACTGTGCCTTGAAAACTTATGACATAACTGTCATTAGTATTTGCATATTTTACCAATATCTTTTTTATACTTCTGCCTTCGAGAAAGTATAAGAGCGTGTCAAGGAAGAATAAAGAGTTTGAAGATCTCAATGATTTGTTAGTTTTTAAACTGTTTTATAATTGCTAAAGACAACTCATATCTTTACCATGTCGTATTTGCTACCATAAATATATAGGATATTGATTGTACTCCTAAAGAAAACCTACGCGAAGAGTTGGCACGATACTCGTATTTTTTTTGGCGAATTCTAAAATTAATATTTTTTCGAATTCTAAAATCAATAGTCAAATTGCAACTTCTAAACAGTGTTGATGTCTAAGCTATACATATGAAAATATGTGACCGATGTTGGCACGACAAACTAGGAGAACCATCGATCACAGACTTTGCTAGCGCTACCTCATTGGATCAGATGTCGTAGAAAAATTATCCAAGCGAACGTCGCCCGTGAAGTAGTTTCAAAAACATCTGATCCTCGTCCGATCCTAGGTGGCTGCTACATGCGATCCTTCCTCGCACGATGAAACGGAACGGGAGACACATGCGGTGTGTCTTTGGGTTTGGGCTGGACTGTGCTCGGACTTTGGTCGGAATCGTACCGGTTGTTCCTCTCCTATTCCGGTAAGCCCTACCTGTAAATAACATCCTTTTCTTTTTTACTTTACCTTCTCCTTTTGTTTTTTTGTGGCCACAGACATCGTGTGTGTCCTCCCACGTGGACCGCGGGTCCGCACGCCAGCAATCCGACCACAGAAGGTTGACCGGCTGCAGCAGCCATGGCAGGCCATAATGATGTTGCTGATTGACACAACGCCACCTGAACTCCAACGCCGGTATGAACACCGAAGCCTCTAGAACCCGTGTGGGCATTGATGGCCATGGCTTCTTATACTGGGCATGCACATGTTCCCTATCGCTCCACCGCAAGCGTTGCCGCATGCCGCGTTGAAAGGATATATGCTCCGGACATCGCCTCTACCGCAGGACGCGTGTCCAGCATGGCCTGAAATGCAGCAGTCGATGCCACCGACGTAGCCTGCGTGGCCGCGGCATGGACCATGGATACCGTCACCGTCCATCGACCTCACTAGCTAGGATGGAGACGAGTAGGTGCGCCGAGGCAGAAAGCGCAGTAGCCCTAGCTGTAGTTAGGGTTTATTTTTTTATTTTATATGTAAATTATCTATAGAATGAATAAATATTTCAAAAATTTCGCGTAGTTTTATTATTTGTTTAAATTTTAATTTATTTTTCTCCTCGGCCAACGGACCATCCTGGACCGAATGGGTCGCACCGCTGGGCGCACTAGCCTAGGCTGCCACACCGCGACCTAATTCTTGTCCGCAAGCCGGCCCATCTGAACTAAATCAGACGCTTTGGTTTGTTGGTTTGGGTCGTGTCTCTAGAAATGGCTAGGGAGGAAGACCGCACAAGGAGAAGGGGACGGGTTGCTATCCGCCTTGTGGGTATCGCTAGAAAAAGACCGACCTTCCGGAAGGTCTACTTCGGTGCGTGAGCATTTCTCTATACGACACGTGTCGCTCTCCCAGCAAATCAAATTGTATTTCTACCTAATTTAATTAATGTGTTTATTTTTTTTCTTTTTCCTATTTGTGCTAGGTGTTCGCCTCAGATCAAGGCGCCTACGACATAATAAATTTTCATAAATATCTTAAAGATGGTGCATTGGTCGTAGCGTCGACGTTCTCCCAATTTGTCGTGGCGCATCAAAATATAGAAGTATAAATGTACTAAGAGGCAAAGTACGCGAAAGTATAATTATGCTCACAAGAAAAGTACATCAAAAGTAAAACTGTAATCAAAGTCAAAATACATGAAGTACAACTCTACTCAAAACCTAAGTACACGAAAGTTCAAATGTTTTAAAAGTCAAAGTACGCGAAACAACAACTGTACTAAGAGCAAAATACACGGAAGTACAAGTATATGCAGATCCAAAGTAGGCGAAAGTACAATTATGCTCATAGACAAAGTACAGCGAAATTAAAACTATAGTCAAAATCAAAATACATGAAAGTACAACTCTACTCAAAGCTTAAGTACGCGAAAGTACAAATGTATTAAAAGACGAAGTACGCGGAACAATAAATGTACTAAGAGACAAAGTACACGAGATAAACACAAGTATATGCAAATCCACATACACGAAAGTACAATTATCCTCACTAGCAAAGTACAGCGAAAGTATAACTGTATTCAAAATCGAAATACATGAAAGTATAACTCTACTCAGTCTGAATTATGCGAAAGTACAAATATAGTAAGAATTAAAGTACGCAGAACAGCACGTGTACTAGAGTCAAAGTACACATAAGTACAAGTGTACTCACAGTTAAAGTACATGAAAGTATAACTAAAGATGCTTACAGGGCTAAATCTTATTATGAGAAAAGTTTTGAAGAGGCAGCAAATGACTGGGTCTCGGATCAGATTTGGAGAAGTAAATGTACGTGAAAACATAGGTTTTTTGCATGGATAATGTTACATGATAGGATAAATATAAAGGATATGCTTACTCGCAGAAATTGGAAGTCACAGATCATGATTGTGTTCTTTATTCTGCACAAGCAAAGGAAGACTGTAAACATCTGTACTTTAATTGTCTGTTTAATGCTAGAATATGAAATTATTTGCAAATTAAATGGAATGATGTCAGTATTGCCGAAGCATTCAAATATGCTAAACAAAGGTTTCAGGGACCTCGTTTCACAGAAATGATCATGCTGGCTTGCTGGAATATTTAGAAACAACATAATGCTCTTATCTTTAATGGTCTTATCTTTAAAAAGGAAATATCCACATTCAGAGGGTGGAAGGCTGACTTCTATTATAATCTGACCTTGCCGAAGCACAGATTAAACAGAAAAGTTAAAACTTTATTATCATCATGGCTTGACAGACCGCCTTAGAGCTTTGGGCCTATAACCTTGTAAATAGTTCTTTATTTTTGTTGTTTTCCTTCGTAAATATGTGCTGAACTGCTTCTGGTGTTTTATATTTCAATAAAAGGTTGTGGGTGACTCTCCTACAGTAGAAAAGTTCAAAAATATATATGAAACTAGACAAAGTACAGAAAAATACAAGTGTGCTCACTTTCAAAGTACGTGAAAGTACAAAGAATGTAGTAACTCAAGTACAAAGTACACTAAGAAACCGAAATAAGAAAAAGAACTGAAGTAACTTTAAAAAAAGTTGTTTAAACCTATCGACATGGGAGCTAGTTTTGAAGCTTTCAGTATGAGGAGCTCAAAAGTGAAACGGTTCGTAATTTGGATAATCGGTTCTCAAGGTATTTCATTTTAATCATCAGAAAAATAAAAGAAAAAATCATGTCTCTCCCGTCGTATTACCGCTTTTTCTTTCCCTCCGTCTTAAAATATAACATGTTTTAACTTTGTGAATGAGTGTATCTAGATACATCTTAGTGTGTAGCTTTATATAGGTTTAAAGTGAACCTACGTACTAAGACTTGTAAAGCTAAACCATCTTATATTTTGAAAGGAGAATGTTTTTATGTGGTGCTAACGATTTAATAACTATCTTTGTAGCTCTAGAATGTTTCAGTTTATGTTTCTACCTATTGTCTTGATATACCAAGAGAGATTTACGGTCTAATGAGGTTATTATGAAATATTTACTAATGGGTGGGGCAAGCTCTTCGCCGGTTTCGCTGTCATCACTTCACCAACTTCCTTGACCTTCCGGTATTGGACAGACGTCAGCCCCATGTGCCCCATGCATGGTCTTACGATTTTGCGGAGATCTGTGTTCCCAATCTGATAAATCTGTCTAAATGGGTTTACTAATAGGATGTCCCGATCCAGTATAGTTGTGACTGAGCCTCGTTAGGAGTCCGCGCGAAGAAGAAGACGACCTTCGGCCCTTTTTTCTACTTTTTGGATTTCCACAGACTCAGCCGGCATGGAGACGCTCGCAATTTAATGTCTCGACATGAAATTCGGAGATGGGAGCTCGATACAAGCTCCAATGGCAGAGGCAACCTTGTGGAGAACTTCAATATGAATCGCAAATTGCTGCTGATTATACTTGTTACTAATTTGCAGATCTTGTAGAAGATGGGGAATCGACTTGTTTCCTTTTACTAATTTACAGATCTTGTAGAAGATGGGGAACCGACATGTTTCGGGGGGGGACGAGGATCTATGAAAGGCAGAGAGCACAGGCGGAGTCGTGGGAAGGGTTTGGGTTTGATTTGGGCTGGGCCTTGGACTCTTGGGCACGGGGCACTAGACAGGGGCTAAAAAACTGTTGTGCAGGATCGTACGGGAGTTGTATACAAAGTTCCTCAAAAAAAAAAAAGGAGTTGTATACAAAGCATCGTGTGTGATCTGTGAAGCAATTCCGGGGAGCAAAAGAATATAAACAAAACAGAGCCGAAGGAGAGCTGAGGTAGTAGACTAGACGAAATCTTGGAAGAGAAGGAGGAAGCAAGTAAGCGATGGGGATCCGGTTCGTGCTGCTGGTGAACAAGCAGGGGCAGACGCGGCTGGCGCAGTACTACGAGCACCTCTCTCTCGATGAGCGCCGCGCCCTCGAGGGCGAGATCGTCCGCAAGTGCCTCGCCCGCACCGATCAGCAGGTACTACTCCCTGCCTCATCCTCCCACCATCAAATTCAACACCTGTATCAGTTCGCTTTCCTCTTCTTTTCCTGGATCCAAGAACCCTACTCTTCTCTCAGATCAAGAAGGGTACTTTTTTTGGATCTTGATCAAGATGGGCTATGGACTTTTGATTTCCATGCCTGTCTCACGGAAACTGTGTGCTACTGCAGTGCTCTTTTGTGGAGCACCGGAACTACAAGGTCGTGTACAGGCGCTACGCTTCCCTCTTCTTCCTCGTCGGCGTCGACAACGATGAGGTGTGAATTCCGCCATCCCTGTCTCCCGTGTTCATGAATTTTATTACTATTGCATCACCGTCACACCAATTAGACAGTCCTAGCGAATCTATATGCAGTAGATTCACACAATTATGGTGCTTCTGTTTTTCCATCCTGCTGAGATTAGTTTCTGTTTGCTCATATTACCTCCCGCTCCGAGATGTAGTATGTTCTGGAAAGCTACAGATGTACCACATAATACAAGTGAAGTTACCATCAGATCAGTATAATTGATTAGACAACTTCCAACACATTGACTAAAGAAGCTAATTGCTACAACCAGCAAACACATGCTGGAGGAAAATTAATAACACCCTTGGTATCACACTTCTATTCGATTCCTCATTGGAGTGCTTCGATGTGCCCTGTTAAATACTTCCCTCGCCATATGATGTACGCCCTTACCCAGCATACTTTGGACACCCTTTCTATGTGACAGCTCTTGGTCAAGCCAATAGTTAGCATATGTAGTAGATCACTGATAGCACATTTCAGTCATTTCCTTTGTTCTTCTATACTGTAACAACATGTGTTTTCTTGTTGTTGTGAAATCTATCTATTCAATGCCGTATCAATTCATGGACACCTCCTGAGATGATATCCAATGCAAAAGCAGAGTTTAATACACTCATAATGAACAGACGTATTAGCCAAAAGCTTAGAGGGATGGTTATTAGACACATCACTAGGACTAAATTGACACTTGCTTGGCCCTTGCCATCCTATCTGTTTCAAAATATCATTGGTCGAAGTACTGTTCCTCAGTAATAACCATAAGAAAATAAAAGATAAAAAATAAACTGGTAGTAGTGTTACTTCCTGGACAAATTTTATGGGGAAATATGATGTTGTGAACTAGGCACAGAAGCTTTAATTGAGGAATCAAGTCATTAGAACAAGAGATAAACTAAAATTTTCCCTAGGTGAATATTCAATTTAGGATTATGAAATTGCCTAGCTAAGTAGACACCTTACAACTCAATTCATTGCCTGTATCTGTATGGTGCCTATAGAACTCAATTGGATCATAGTGTGTTAAAGAAACAGAATAAAAACACCGTCTCAATTCTAAGGTTCCAACTCCAACAAAAGCAAAAGTAAATTATGACCTACTTCCTTCGGATGAAACAGCGTGGATGCTGAATTGAAATAAAGGCAAATGAATGAAATGTACTAGTGCATCGTGAACTCTTCCCAGATAAATATCATTCCATCTGTAGCCAGGATTCATGGTGAGATTGAATTTGTGGAATACTGGGATCTCATTGAACAAGTGAACGTCCCATGGTCTTTTCTTGCCTTGCTACACTTAATACTGCTACCTCAATATTGTGCATTTAGGGTGTGATTAGTTGGATGGATGATTGTAGCTTGGCTCCAAAATTGTGCACTTAGAGTGTGATTAGTAAATCGCGAACTTAAAGTGTCTTGTTCTTCTACTCTGGTGCTTAGCCTAATCCTCTCTTGCCATACTTTTTTCCCTCTTTACGTGGGAGTGCCAACAACTGTTGTATGCATGGGCTATTCTATTCGCCCGACTGGAAACTATTAAATGTTCTATGATTGCCATATCACTTTACTTCCATTTTGTTTTGGAAATTTTATTTGTTACTTAATAATAAACAGTAATCTGTAACTTGCTGTTTGTGTTTTTGTTCAATTTTCGTTTTTTAATAGTCTCGATGCACTTGATGCCCTAACACAGTACTCTCCATGAATTTTATTAATATTTGGTATATGAAAAACAATATCGTCGGGTTGATTTGCATTACTGATATACTTTATCAGCATTTGTTTGAAGATGAACTGTTCACATATTTTCTATACATGCTTCACTTTGTTCTTAAAATTTGGGAGGTTAAGTTATCTATTCGGTTATCTCTCTTATCTTCCATGAATTAAGGCTTGCACTGTTGTAGGCTTGCAGCATGCTCATCAAATTAAGCAAAATCAAGCTAGTTGTATTTGTTTCTACTCACTGCACAGCTGTAAGTGGCCATAAGGGAATCAAAGGCATGCTGTTATCTGAATCCTCAACTTGTGCAGTATCTCAAGGCTCACATTTATGTAATGCACAGCTGAATAAATATAGAGGTAACGTGAGTAGTTATCATGCACAATCGGTTTAAATGGAGAATCAACCTGAAGTAGATTATCCTGTTTTTCTGAAGAAGAGGTAAAAACTTTGCCTCTTCTCATGATTATGAGAAGTGCAACAATTCCAACAAGCCAACAAAGACCTCCACCACAAGAAAGAAAAGAGAAGCCTATTCTTGCTGTATGATATAATCCAAATGCTTATCCTCAGTCACCCAGTTTCTAGCCTCACTGCTGACTCGGAGATCATGATTTTGTGCATGTCGGCAAATAGTTAGAGTCAATTACCTTTTCAGCTAATGCATATATTCCATTTCTGCATGGTGACATCAACTGGTAGTTCTCTCACTTCCTGGTGCCATCCATTTCCAAGCAATAAACTGACACTCGACTTCCATACATTTCAGAACAAGTGTTCCAGTTTTGACCCATATTCTATATATGTATGCATATGTCTCTGTTCGTTATCTTTGCATACGAGGATGATAAATATATGATGAGGAGATAGTTAAATAGACGAATCGACAGAGATGCAAAGTCATTGGCATTAATCATTTCTGCATTGCCAAAAAATAAGAGGCACTTCATTAACACTGCCGACTGGATGTGCTTGAATTGAATAGGAGGCTCCTGCAAGTAAAGAAAGTAAACAATGGCGGGTACGTGTCAAATAAATTTTTGAGTTGTGCTGGAGTTGAATTTGTTAAGAAAGGTACAAAAACTATGCAATGACCAAGAGGTAAGATCTTCCTGTACTTAGCATTATTGACCTATACCAAAAAAAAAAAAAAAATTCAGCCGCTAGCTCATACAAACGGATGAAAATAACAACAAGCAAGAATAAGATTATAAATGTATATTGTTTCATAAAATGAGTGAGTCGTCCTCGAATTCATATCTGCATACCCCTCGTAAAGGAGAAAAGGAATTCCTATCTGCATACACTTTTTCTTAATCACCACTTTGGCAATGTGGTATCCATGCATATTCTCAAGGATTCAACAGTTTAAGTAACTCACACTATGGCTGACTTCCCTTCATGCTAGTGTGAGCTCGACATCATGTTTCACCTGGAGAAGCTGCACTTCATGCAAGATAGGGACAAATGGATATTGGCACCGACCCAGCTTAATTATGGAGAAACTGTGTAAAATTATAGGGCTCTCCAACTGTCTAATTCTTCATCTCCGATGTTTAGCACCGCTGTCAATTCTTTCCCATGATTTTGACCCACTGCCTATGTATGTGCGAACTGGGAGGTTGCAGTAACTACAATAAAAGGAAAAGGAAATTATGACCCACTGCCCATGCATGAAAACATTGTGGATTCCTAAACTGAAAAACAGGCGAAATGTACTAGTACATTGTAAATAATTTCCAGATAATTATATTTCCATCTGTAGCTCTGCTTCACAATGAGATTGAATTTGTGAGCTACTGGGATCTCGGTGAACAAATGAACATCCCCTGGACATTTCTTGTCTCGCTACACCTAATACTGCTACCTCAAATTGTGCACTTAGGGTGTGATTAGTTGGACGGTGATTGTAGCTTGGCTGCAAAAAGGCAAGCAGGATGAGCTGGAATAAGATGAGGTCATGCAGGAAGTGTTGTTTGGTTGCTGGGTAGTCTGCATTTATGGCGATGATGTGTTGTTGGATGTACTAGAGTGTTAGCTGCATGATTATTTGCACGACACGTTAGGAAAAAAAATTATGGTTTCATGGCTTTAAATATTTCCTAGTAGATTTTCTTAGCCTTATTGTAACCTGACCCACATTGATTGTTTTACTCTAGTATGCATTAATATTATGCCATAATCGCTCCTTCGTATCGTCATTACCACAACCTGCATGAGCAGAAACGTGAGAAATCTCCCGTTCCTCCTCAGGGTCAACCTTTTGCATGAGTTGAGCCTGGTTGCTTTATTGGTGCAGCCAACAGAATAGGGAAAAGAAGGCGAAAGATGCTGCACTAACTCAGTCTGGCAACCCAATCTCATACATGCACCCACCCTTAGTGTTCAAAGTATCATAAAAGATCTTACTGTGAACTCTCCCTTAGTTTCCCAACAAGTATCATTACATATTTGTCAGTGTGGGATTTGCACATTGGTACAGATATCTGAATTGGGTTATCTTTCTTTGAGAATTATGGTGTTGCTATTTAATTATCCTTTGATGGCTGATTTGGTAGTGATAACTTTTGTATGTGTGGACTCAAGAGTACAAATTACATTGATAGTTATTAGCTTCATTGGTGATATTTCTGTATTTTTATTGCTTCTGTAGCAATACTACTGCACTATGGCAACTCTGCCTATGTTATCTGTACCTTGAGTCTGCTGACAATATTTCAGTTGCATCTTGTTTGACAGAATGAGTTAGCTATCCTTGAATTCATACATCTTCTTGTGGAAACTATGGACCGACACTTTGGCAATGTGGTAAGAATGCATCTTATAAGGATTCAGCACTGTAAAGATACTCGAATAATTGTAGCTGATGCTACTTCATGACAGTGTGAGCTCGACATCATGTTCCATTTGGAGAAAGTGCACTTCATGCTCGAAGAGATGGTGATGAACGGTTGTATCGTGGAGACAAGTAAACAGAACATATTGGCGCCCATCCAGCTTATGGAGAAAACTTCCTAAATAGTGAACTCAGAGTGTCTTGTTCTTCTACTCTGATGCTTAGCCTCATCCTCTCTCTTCCCATATATTTTTCCCTCTTTATGTGCGAGTGCCAACAACTGTTGTATGCATTGGTTGTCGTATTCGATCGACTCTAAACTCTGAAATATTCTATGCTGCTGAATATGAAGACGCCATATCACTTTACTTACAATTTTTTCGGGTAATTTCCCTTGTTACTTACCAGTAATTCTACATAATGTAATCTGGAATGCACTGTTTTTGTTAGTTTTTCTTTAATAGTCTAGATGCAACTGATGCCATAAAACAGTAGTCTCCATGAATTTAATTAACACTTGGTATGTGAAAAACAATATTGTCAGGATGATTTGCATTACTGCTGCTACTTTAACTGCATTTGTTTGAAGATGAACAGTTACCATCTTTTCTTTGCATGCTTCACTTTATTCTCAATATTTGGGAAGTTAAATTATCAATCCGGTTATCTCCAATCTTCCATGAATTAAGGCTTAGACTGTTGTAGGCTTGCAGCATGCTCATCAAATGAAACAAAATCATGCTACGTGTAATTGTTTCTACTCACTGCACAGCTGATAGTAGCCATAAGGGAATCAAAGACTTACTGTGATCTGAATCCTCAACTTGTGCAATATCTCGAGGTTCACACTTACCTAATGCACATGCACAATCGGGTTAAAGAGAGAATCAACTCGAAGAAGATTATCCTTTTCTCTGAAGAAGAGGTAGAAACTTTGCCTCATCTCATGATTATGAAAAAGTGCAACAATTCCTACAAGCCAACAAAGACCACCACATGAAAGAAAACAGAAGCCTGATCTTGCTGTATAATACAGCCCAAATGCTTACCGTCCTCAGTCACCTAACTTCTAGCCTCACTACTGATTCATAGATCATGATTCTGTGAATATCGGCAAATAGTTAGAAGCAATTACCTTTTTTAGCTAATGCTGAAGATATCATATATTTAAGGCTGGCAGTCATGTTGAAGTACTTGATATTGTGGATGTTTACAAGTCTCTCATACATTTCAGGCTAAAATATGTCACTTAATCACAGGAAGATATAAAGCCTTTTATGTTAGTACTTTGTGTGATGATATATAGGAGTACTCCAGTATTTTTTCCTTTTTCTTTCTTTGAAGTAAAGGGGCAGAGAACTCTTTATTGGAATAAAAAAAGAGTTTTAGAGAAGTCACGGAACAGCTTTATACTCTTCTTTAGCAGAAACTTATATATTATGGAACTCTCCGCTTAAGGGCACGTTTGATTCGTAGGATTCACAATACGCAGGAATAGAAAAACCGGAGGAGCGGAGTGGCATGTCCACTTCACAAAACATACTTGATTTTTGATCACATAATGTTTGATTGCACTAGAAAATCAAAGGAATTGTATAAAGAAATTGGAGTGGATGATTTTTTTTTACAAAATAGAGTGCAAAGAAATCCTTTGAAAGAATTGCTAAGGATTATAATCCCTTGAATCAAACGATATTTATAGAAAAAAAATCCCTAAGAATCCAAATCCTACAAAAATCCTACATAATTCCTTTAAATCAAACATGCACTAATTCTTCTTTTTTGAACTTAGGCCTGTATTATAGTCAAGTAAAAAGTGGTTTGATTACATTCACATTGACCATACTAGTACAGAGCAATGCCAAGACACCCCTCATCGGGAATGACAACGATATGGCCCAGGGTTGAACATCATTGTGTGTGGCCGACAAGGCCTGCCAAAGATAGGTCGCGGCATGGTTATAAACATTGCTGAGGGATAAAAGCTTGCAATGTGAAGTACTAAGTCTCGAAGGGAAGCATTCATAAATATTTAATTAACTTCATAAGTGGAAGCGCATGGTTAAATGCCGTGATTTTAGAAGAAATTGAAACTGCCCACTACTGCATAAATTTACCATAGTCGCTGCATGGATCGACCTCTCTCACGACTAGGTAAGATGCTCCGGAGCTAGGAATCCTAGGAGTTAAATTCGTCCCAGCTCGATAGTCCTGCGGCGATGGGTCTATGAGTGGACCTGCGAACGAACTGTCGACCAACTCTAATTATCTAGAATTCATTGAATTTATGGAAGGGCGCAAGGAGGAGCCGAAGCACGACTCATGAGGAGTGGACCGACGACTATGAGGAAAATGCGCTTGTTAAACGGAGTCGGTCAAGGAGCTAATATGATCCTCCCTCTATTGCTAACCAAATGTATCTGGATAGTTCTCTAGATAGTTAGATCTACGTGATCTTAATAATCTGTAAACTCTTGTATTGTTGATTTAAATAGAGAACTACCGCCGGCTCCTAGAGGTGCACGACACAATTCAATCTACCTATTTTTATGTGGTATCAGAGCCACACTACTCCTAACCATCCATGGCTCCATCTACTCCACCTCCCCCCTCACCCACCCTCAACATCCAACAAGTCCTTGCCACCGCAATCACCATCAAGCTAGACCAAGACATCTACCTCCTATGGAGAGCCCAAGCCGATCCCGGCCTTCTCATCCAGGATCTATATGGCTTTGTGGACGGAACCAAGGAGATCCCACCAAAGAAGATCCCCACGATGATGGAAAACCCCGAGTATGCAGTCTGGTTTTGTCAAGATCGGCAGGTCCTCAGTGGCATGCTCTCCTCTTTGAGCCCACCGATAGTCGGGCACATCCTTTGTCTCAAGACAGCCGCATCGGTGTGGGAAGCCCTGGATCGCATGTCCGCCTCCCGATCCAAGGACAAGATCGTTCAACTCCTCTCGGTGTTGGTGAAGCCGAAGAAGCGGGCAATTTCCATGGCTAACTACTACCACCATGTCAACAAGAGAGCCGACACCATGGCGACGGTCGGCAACCCGCTCAGCGACTTGGAGCTCATATCCTACATCCTCGTCGGTCTCGGCGACGACTACGACAACTTCACCACCTCCATCTCGATGATTGTCGACAATGACGACTTCACCCTCAACGACCTCTATAGCCACATGGTCGCATATGATGCACGCCAAGACGATCGCGTGCCCAATAATCTTTAGTTTCAGCACTCCGCCAACAACGTCTCGTGAGGAGGAGGGAGCGGCAATTTCGACCGTGGCGGTGGCAGTCGTGGACGCGACGACGATGGTGGATGTGGCTATGGCGGAGGCCGCAATCCCAGCGACAGTTACAGAGGCAACGGAGGTGACTATGATGGCCGTGGAGGCCGAGATCACAGTGACAACTTTGCCCACGGCAACCAGCACGGAGGAGGACGTGGACATGGTGGCAAGTCCATCTGTCAAATCTGTGGTGTCTACGGACACGACGCACTATGGTGCTACTCCCGCTTCAACCACGCCCTCCATCCGGAATCTTCGAACCGGCAGGCCTCCTACTCCAACTCCAACGACTATGATGAAAATTGGGTCTTCCCTTTTTCTTCGATGAGCGGGTCCCTTTTTTCACCAATTCACCGTGCTACTCTCCTCCTACTGAAGACCTTTTACTCCTACCTAAACCAGCTATGGATTCGTAGGGCACCTGCTACTAATTTTGCTCCTAGCTCTGTTGTTTCAGGTGCTGCCACAGGCGACGACAGTCAGGCCATGCATGGTCTGCATGCACCACCGCACGGCGATCACGGGGATCCTGGCGCAGGCACTGACGCGGGTCACCTGGAGGCCCATGATGCGGACACAGAGTTATCTACGCCCGCCTCCCGACCCCGCCTACTAGGCCGGCCCCTGATGATCATGTCTCGTCTCCTAGGTCATATGTCACGTCTCCATCGACTGCTACTTCGACGCCACCCGCTTCATCACCTGCCGCTCACCCCGTGCGCACCTGACTCAAGAACAACGTCGTTCATCTGATCCTTCTCTATGAAGGCATCATTCAATATGATCCTGCCAAACGAGCATTTGCTGCTGAGCCTGTCTCCCATCTGGATGCATTTGCCTTTCTTGCCTAGAAAGCCGCCATGGACAACGAGTTCCGAGCCCTTCGCCTCAACAACACTTGGCGTCTCGTTGAGGCACCTCGTGGTCACCATGTCGTTAGATGCAAGTGGGTCTTCAAGCTAAAAAAAAAACCTCGCTGCTGGAAAACGGGCCTCCAGTCCCGGTCTGGCCCGTAAGGGGCTTTAGTCCCGGTCCTAGTAACCGGGACTGGAGGGGCGGGACTAAAGGCCCACCCATTAGTCCCGGCCCTCTTACCAGCCGGGAAAGTGGGCATCCACGTGGCTGGTGGAAAACGGGCCTCCAGTCCCGGCCCGTAAGGGGCTTTAGTCCTGGTCCTGATAACCGGGACTGGAAGGGCGGGACTAAAGGCTCACCCATTAGTCCCGATCCTCTTACCAGCCGGGACAAATGGGCCCGCGTGGCTGTCTCTGCGGGCACTGGGTGCCCCCCATTAGTCCCGGTTCGTATTACGAACCGGGACAATTGGTTCTCTGCCGCGGCAGAATTTTATGCACTTTCTCTGCCGTGGTAGAGAATTCAATTTGTATTCTTTTTTTCATTTCAAAATAGTTTTCTATGCTACCACATACCGTACATGTTCGTGCATACATAAGATAACTTCTCTTAAGATCGAGCATACAAATATATACATGATAGTTACACATGGAGATCACAATTATCGGGACTAGAGCCCGTCTATTCAATTACACGGTCGGGGATCATCGGCGCCTATTCACACTAAATTCTCCGACGTCATCTATCATCTCGTTCATCAAGAATCCTGCCAGTTCTTCAGCAATTGCTACTACGCGTTGCTGTGGTAGGAGCTGATCCCACATTTTATCGAACTATATAAGAAAATGAGATCAATATGAATATCAATCATGATAACAAAAAGTGACGGTAATAAAAATAATGTTATGAATGTATTGCTTACACCGACTCTATAATCATTCAGCTCACTGGTAAACGTGCGAATAAACTCGCAAACGTAGAATCCACATAGATTCGTCTACGGTGGCTGCCTCGCGCACTTTACGAGAATAGAATTCTATCAAAATAATAATCCAGCATTATAATTGTATTGAAACTAGAAGTAAAGAGATGCGCGTACTACTTACCAAGACAGACTTAAACGTCAGCTTCTCAGTAAAGTCACCCGTAACCGCACTCTTGAACTGGTTCCAAACCCTACCCGGTAAAGAAAATGAATGAGTTATTTATTACGTGATATCTCAGGAAATCAACGAAAGAGACCGCTGTAGCGTGAAAATTACCTCTGGAGCATGTCCTGCATGTCACTAAACTGTTCTAGGGGTCTCTTTAATGGGTCCATGACTTCAACTCTTCCCTTATCAAGTTGAATGTCCATGAGAATCCAGTGGAAACTGTACACGTTTATATATACATCAGTAACTCATGAATTACACTTAACATCGAGTAAGCAAAAGAGAATGTGTACAATATAGTAAGACACTCATGCGAAATTGTAAGGAAACAATATGTGGTCACAGAAATTTTGTTCCGTTAGAAACCTTAGAAGGTTTTCCTGTGTGTCCTCGGGTTTATCCTTTAGCGTCCGACAATGTATTTTATCTGGGTCAATGAACCCAACACTGAAGATTGGCCTTCTTTTACATTCCATGATCTTCATTCTGCATAATAATAGAGTACAAAAGGATATAATTAGGATAATTACATGCAATGAACTGAACAACTGAAAAAAATGAACAGCTTATATATAGACAATGAATTCAACAACTTACAGACAATAGCAACTCATGAGACTTTTGTCGAGGGCGTCGAAAATGTATAACTGGAAGAGTTCTGGAAACTCAACATGGACCTCTTCTTCTCGGAAGTAGTAGTCATGTGGGACTTTCGCCACGATCATTATTCTCTCCTGCTTTACGGCTTTCAAGTACCATTTATGTAAACTACGCATTTGTGTTGGCAGTTGTTGGAACTGCTCAAAGCTGATCAGAGGCTTCCCTGGGACATATGTAGGGACTACCTGAGCCTTGGGTAACTTGTCGTCCTAGGAACCTAGCAATTCCTCAACAGTCACATTCATAGAGGCCGCAAGCTTCACAGCTTCTTCCATATTCTGCTGGGGAATGTCATGGGATACCACCTTGAGGGGTGGGATCGATTTTTTGGCCTGTTCCCCGAGCTGGGGGACGTCCTTTCTTTTCCCGGTTGCACTTTGACTTGATGATTTGCTCCCGCTTGCACTTCTACTTGATTTGCTCTTCTTCACTTCCTTCTGAAGTGTGCGTCGATAGTCATCTGGCTTATGGTGCAAGTCATATTGCGATTTTGTGTTTAGAAAAGAAAGTGCATACGCTTTTTGCTTCTCGGTGTATACCGGGGCGGGCTCGGGTTTCTTCTTCTGAAGCTGCGCAACACATTCGGCCTTTACGATCATGTCGGTTTCCTCGTCAGTACGATCGTAAGGTCTGATAGGAAGATTCTTATGAGGTACTCTTGGGAGGGGCGACATTTGTCGTTTTGGGCTCCTGCGTCGTTTAGTACTAATCGGAGGCTGCGACGGAGATCGAGATGGACACGGGCTATGGTGGTCGTAGTCATGGGGTGGGCTTCTTGGAGGTGATGGAGGTAAAGGTGACATGCGACCACTCGGAGGCGGTGTTGGCTTTGGCGTCCAGCCTGGAAGCTTGATGTTGTTCTTGTCCCATAGAATGATACCACCCAGTACTTCTCCGAGTGTCCTCTCACCTTCAGGTCCAGGGATGTCAAGCTCCATTGAGTCCCACCCCATTGTGATTTAATCCACAACAACTTTAGCATAGCCAGCTGGAATCTCACAGCCATGCCAGCGTGCGCCAGGTGGACAAGGTAAAGCACATCCGACCGCCACCTTGATGGATAGGTTGTTCACCTTCTGATGGAGCTCACAAGATGCATGCTCCTTGATTCCATCCACGGGGTAGCCGGGACCGCCATCTACCATACGTGCATCGTCAGAAGGGACCTCCGATTCAGCCACGCTGCTTTTCCGCTGAGATGGGACGGCGGTAATATCGAGTACAGGATCTTGCAGGCGCGCTGCTCCTCGAAGTTCGTCAATCTGTTGCTGATGCATTCGAAGTGTTCCTAGCAACTCGGTGAACCTGTCTCCCTCCTCCTCCTGCCGTCGCCTCTTTGCTCTCTCTCGGCTCCTATAAGTATCTCTGTCTTTAGGAAACCCCATCTCCCACGTATAACTAGGGCCAAGGCCTCATACACGTCCTTCGTGTTCGTCATTCCCGAGGACCTTTGTCAGCAAGTCTTTCTCTCTATCGGGACGGAACTTTGTTGTCCCCGCTTTAATCTCCTTCACCACTTTCTGCCATGTATCCCGGGGTATCCTAATCCCGTCACTGCAAATAAGGTCCCCTGTACTTTCGTCATACTCACTCCCATGCCCAAGGAACCAATTCCTTGCCCTCAGATCCCATTCTTCGCGTATTGGTTCTGGAGTGATCCCTTTAGCAAGCAGCTCATTCTCTTTAGCATCCCACTTTGGCATGGCAGCCGCGTAGCCCCCTGGCCCCAGGTGATGTTGATATTTCTTCATCGTGGCATTTTTCTTGTTTTTTCTGACATTTCCATAGCAGGTTGTGACTCCTTGTACTTCACAAATGCATCCCAGTTAGCCTGCTGCTTCGTTAGATAACATTCAAATTTAGGAGTCTTCTTCGTCTTCTGATACTTTTGCCATAATGCTTTCTTCCAGTTCTTGAATAGTTCGGCCATCTTCGTAAGAGTCCACTGCTTGACTTTCTTCCTCAATGCAGCTGTGTCGGCATCATCCTCACATTCTGGCAGGGTGAAATGTGTCATGAGGTCATTCCAAAGACCCTCTTTGCACCTGTCGGCGACATACTCACCCTCTTTTGCCCCTTTGGTCTTATTCCACTCTCGAACGGTGATCGGGATGCAATCCCTAACCATAACTCTGCATTGTTGTTTAAATACAGTTTTAGCCTTTTCGGGTTCCACCGGTTCACCCCGTGGTGATACCCGCGTAATTGTATAACGCGTAGATGCGTCCAACTTTTTGGCCCGGCCTCGTTTGGAATATTTTTTGCTTGATGTGGAGGCCTAAGAGAAGAAACATTCGTCAATTTATATATATATATATATACAACTCAGTTAATGCATCTACTGATCACCAGACTTCATATATATACCTCGCCGTCGGCTTCTCCACCACCGGAGCCGTCGGCTTATCCTTGATCATTTCGGTCGACCTCCTCTCCCTCACCGGAGGGGTTCAGATAAATCGATGGAGATTCGGGTGGATCAACATGGGGGGTGTCGTTGATCATATCCTCGAGAATTTCTTCCTGTGCTAGGTCTCTCTAGATTGGATCCATAGTTTTCTACAAAATGCACACAATACATTTTTCATTCAATATTGCTTCATAAAATAATACTAAACAATAATATGAACACGCAATTTGCTACAATAATACTAAACAATAGCCAAATTCTAGTGATGCCCTAACCCTAACCCTAAGTCCGGGGGCCCGCGAGCACTACCACATTAACCCTAAGTCCGGGGGCCCGCGAGCACTACCACCCTAACCCTAAGTCCGGGGGCCCGCGAGCACTACCACATTAACCCTAAGTCCGGGGGCCCGCGAGCACTACCACATTAACCCTAAGTCCGGTAGCCCGCGAGCACCACCACCCTAACCCTAAGGCCGGCTGCCCGCGAGCACTACCACCCTAACCCTAAGTTCGGTGGCCCGCGAGCACCACCACCCTAACCCTAAGTCCGGCTGCCCGCGAGCACTACCACCCTAACCATAAGTCCGGGGGCCCGTGACCACCACCACTCTAACCCTAAGTCTGGAGGCCCGCGACCACTACCACCCTAATATATACACTACTATTACACTAGCTACTAAATATTATTACAACTACTAAATAATGTTACAATTATACACTACTATTACACTATACTAAATAACACACAAAATTAAATAATATTACACTACAAAATAAAATTAACTATATACTACAAAAATACTATTACAACTACTAAATACTACAAAAATACTATTACACTAATACAAAATACTACAAAAATAATATTACACTAATACAAAATACTATTACAACTAAATATTACAACTACTAAATACTACACAAAAAAGCCAGCCAGCAAGCCAGCCAGCCAGCAAGCCAGCCAGCCAGCCAGCGCGCACGGGGGGAGCGAAGGGGAGGGGGCGGCCCGGCCTGCTCGCCTACAGTGCCGGCGTCGCCGCGCCGTCGCGTAGCCGGACGGGGGAGCGAAGGGGAGGGGGCGCAGGGTACCTCTGGCGGGGGCGCGCGCGCAGCGGCTGGAGTGGCGGTGGCGGTTTGGGGCGGTGGTGGCGGCGGTTGGGGTGGTGGCAGCCGGAGAATCGGGCAGCCTGTCGACGTCAGGTCGTCCTTCGCGCGTGGGGGGGGGGGTGCTCTGCGTGGGGAGAAGAAGGGGCGCGGGGGGAGAAGAAGGCGCGCCAAATGTATAGTGGGGGACCTTTAGTCCTGGTCCGTATAACACACCGGAACTAAAAGGTCTTTAGTCCCAGTGCGTTATACGGACCGGGACTAAAGGTCCCCCCTTTAGTCCCGGTACGTGCCACCCACCGGGACTAAAGGGTTTTCAGCCCAGCCCAACAGGCGCGCGCCAACGCCACACCTTTAGTCTCGGTGCGTAGCACGCATCGGGACTAAAGGTCCCCTTTTCAAAATTTTCACCCAGGGGCGCGCCTGTTAATTTTTTTTTCAATTAGCATATTTTTTAAACATTTGAATTTTACAGTTTTTGCATACTTATGAATTTGAGAAAAATTCAACATGAAAAGTTCGTGAATTTGAATAACTAATCCAAATCTATTTTCTGTTTTATAAAATAATTATTCTAACTAGTGAAACCAATAAGCATTTTGCCATTTTCAATTTAAAAATGCATTAACTATTATATTTTGCATATTTTTGAATAAGTGATTCAAATCAATTTTCTGTTTTATAAAATAATTATTCTAACTAGTCAAACTATTAACCACTTTGCCATTTTCATGTGATTCCGACGCTCCGGTGGTCTTCCACCGGCGAAACCCTAGACCGGGGGCCCCGGATCGTCTACCCCGCCTTATTTTTTCCCGCCCGTTCTCTTCTGGACTGTAGCCCCTTTAGGGTTTAGGGTTTTTGGTTTTGGTTTAGGGTTTAGGGTTTTTGGTTTAGGGTTTAGGGTTTAGGGTTCCCTCCTCTGACTTAGGGTTTAGGGTTTAGACTCATATCTGCCGCCTCTATCCCATGGCCTCCACTCTATCCCATGGCTTCTACCATACCTCTAACCCAGGGAGGCGGAGATGGAGTCTTTAACGGGCTAGCAGGAAAATATTTTCCGAGGCGGAACTTCCGAAGATACCATAGGGCGTGTGCACCAAGGGCATCTTCGAGAAGTTCCGCCACGGGAGATTTCCCAACCCTTTCGTCCATCCATGGGGATGAAACTCTCAATCCATGTTGGCTTGGTCGTTGCCGTAACACATCTAGACTCATATCTGCCGCCTCTCTCCACTCTATCCCATGGCTTCCACCATACCTCTAACCCCAGGGAGGCGGAGATGGAGTCTTTCATGGGCTAACAAGAAAATATTTTCCGAGGCGAAACTTCTGAAGATGCCATAGGGCGTGTGCACTAAGGGCATCTTCGAGAAGTTCTGCCACGGGAGATTTCCCAACCCTTTCCTTCATCCATGGGGATGAAACTCTCCATCCATGTTGGCTTGTTGAGTTGCTTGCCATGGCGTATCGATGCTCCTTTTATAGGCACGGCGCCGCTTCTACTTTGTCTTCTTCCTCCGACAGGGCGTCATGCGCTACATGCTTTATCTCATCGAGCAGTGCGTCCACCCACGCGTCCTTATCCTACCGACAGCTTTAGTCCTGGTTTGAGCCCCCACCCGGTACTAAAGGTTACCCACGCATCCTTATCCCACCGACAGTTTTGTTAGATGACACAAAAACCACCTTTAGTCCCGGTTGCACCCACCAGCGGGTACTAAAGGTTAGCCACCCCCCAAATAAGGGCCTCCCAGATAAGCCTCCCCCAGATAAGGCCCCCCATCTTTTGTCCCGGTTTGAGCCCCCACCCGGGATGAAAGTTTCCCGCGCCACTGCGTTCCCGCGCTTTCCACCGGTTCCCACCTCTGTCTTCCCGCCATTTTTTCAGTATATATATGTATGCTTAGCCTCCATTTACATATCACATCTAGACTCATCATTCTCTTCCCATGGCTTCCATCGTATCTCTAACCACCCGGGAGGCGGAGGCGCTTTGCGCCTCGAACTACCCCTGCCCACCGGGCTACCGCGTCCCCACCGGCTGGATGCTGAGCGCCGGAGGCGTGCCGGTCCCTCCTGTCCCTCTAGGTGTGGAGCGCCGGATGGCCATCACGAACCACTACTACCTCGAGCTCACGCCAGAGCAGCGGAGGAATCCCAACTGGCATCCCGACTATTTCCCGACTTGGGAAGCCTTCTTCATCAATCGGCGTTAGAGGGCGCTCGCCAGGCACGAGGAGGATGGCCCACCTCCTTCGAACTTCAATGAGGCCGGCCATCGGCTGTGGTGGCGCGGCCGGGCTCTCCAGAGTGTCATGGCCTACAACACGACCGGCAATAACCCCCGCCTGCGGTACCCTCAAATCCAGCCCACGCGTGCCCAACCTTCAAGGTTCGACTACGGCGACCCCGACGACGACAACGATGACGGCGCCAGCGACTACGACGACTACAGTGGCGCGTATTACAGGGCTAGGAAGGAGCATGACTGAATCACTCCAACCATTAGGCATGTTTCTTAATTTTTAGTTGTGCTATGTATCTTAATTTTCAGTTGTGCTATGTATCCTTAGTGTTTGTGGGTTCCTTCTCTTGTGATGGTTCCTTCTCTTTGTGTGATCACCTACCGTGGCTCAGAACCCGGTTGTCAACGTCTAGTTTGATTGAGCAAGATGTATTACATGAAAGGGGACCTTTATGTCTCAAATAAAAGGTTTAATACATTACATAGATTTATGTCTCAAATAAAAGGTTTAATACATTATTACACATCACCAACATCTAGTGTTGTGGTTTTCTTCTGCACCGTAGCCATGGAGAATCTTCATCATTTAACAGGATGCTTGGGTCAGTATTCACTTTGAAGGGCGGAATTTCATGAAACTTATTGTAATCTTCTGACATGTCTGTCTTGTCATCCACTCCCACGATGTTTCTTTTCCCTGAAAGAACTATGTGGCGCTTTGGCTCATCGTATTCTATACTCTTTTGCTTATCTTTCCTTTTCTCGGTTTGGTAGACATGTCCTTCACATAGAAAACCTGAGCCACATCGTTGGCTAGGACGAATGGTTCATCCATGTACGCAAGATTGTTGAGATCCACTGTTGTCATGCCGTACTTTTCGTCTACATGTACCCCGCCTCCTGTCAGCTTTACCCATTTGCACCGAAACAAAGGGACCTTAAAAGTAGGTCCATAGTCAAGTTCCCATATATCCTCTATATACCCATAATATGTGTCAATCTGCCCATTGTCATCTGTTGCATCAAAGCGGACACCACTGTTTTGGTTAGTGCTCTTTTTATCTTGGGCGATCGTGTAAAATGTATTCCCATTTATCTCGTACCCTTGGAAAGTACATATAGTCGAAGATGGTAACCTGGCCAACGAGTACAACTCATCTCCAATAGTGGTGTTATTCATGAGATGTGTCTGCAACCAATTGCCAAAATTCTTCTTGTGTTCCCCTTTAATCAAGGTTTCAGGCTTCCCCGGGTTTTCGGAGCGTAGAATATTCTTGTGTTTCTCGATATACGGAGCCACCACGGTGGAATTGTGTAGAACTGTGTAGTGTGCTTGAGTGAAAGAATGCCCGTCCCTACATACCATTGATTTCCTTCCTAGTGTGCCTTTTCCAGTCATCCTCCCCTCATACCGAGATTCAGGAACACCAATCGACTTAAGGTCAGGAAGAAAGTCAACACAAAACTCAGTGACCTCCTCTGTTCCATAGCCCTTGGAGATGCTTCCTTCTGGTCTAGCACGGTTATGAACATATTTCTTTAAGACTCCCATGAACCTCTCGAAGGGGAACATATTGTGTAGAAACATAGGACCGAGAATTCTAATCTCTTCGACTAGGTGAACTAGGAGGTGCGTCATAATATTGAAGAAGGATGGCGGGAACAACAACTCGAAGCTGACCAGACATTGGACCACATCAATCTGTAACCTTGATAGACTTTCTCGATCGATTACCTTCTGAGAAATTGCATTGAGGAATGCACATACCTTCACAATGGCTAGTCGAACATTTTCTGGTAGAATTCCCCTCAATGCAACCGGAAGCAATTGCGTCATAAGCACATGGCAGTCATGAGACTTTAGGTTTTGAAATTTTTCTCTTTCATATTTACTATTCCCTTTATATTCGATGAGAAGCCAGACGGGACCTTGATACTGAAAAGGACTTCAAAAAAGATTTCCTTCTCTTCTTTGGTAAGAGCGTAGCTGGCAAGCCCTTGAAACTGCCCTGGATGCTTGCCGTCTCGTCCTTTATGATGTTGCTGGTCCTCCCGTGCTGCCGGGGTATCTTTTGACTTCCCATACAAGCCCAGGAATCCTAGAATATTCACGCAAAGATTCTTCGTCAGGTGCATCACGTCGATTGCAGAGCGGACCTCATGCACTTTCCAATAGGGTAGCTCCCAAAATATAGATTTCTTCTTCCACATGGGTGCGTGTCCGGTAATGGGGTCTTTCGGAATAGGTTGTCCTCTAGGACCCTTTCCAAAGATTACATCCAAATCCTTGACCATACCAGATACATCAGCACCACTACGGGGGACAAGATTCGTCCGGGTTTCTGCCTTGCCATTGAAATGCTTGCCTTTCTTCTTTAAGGGATGACTGGGCGGAAGAAAACGAGGATTGTACAGGTACACATTCTTTCTACATTTATCCAGATATATACTTTCAGTCTCATCTAAACAGTTCATGCATGCATTGTATCCTTTGTTCGTCTGTCCTGAAATGTTAGTAAGAGCAGGCCAATCATTGATGGTTACGAACAACAACGCTTGTAGGTCAAATTCCTGCTGTCTGTGCTCATCCCACACACGTACACCTGTTTTGGCCCACAACTGTAGAAGTTCATCAACTAATGGCCTTAGGTACACATCAATGTCGTTGCCGGGTTGCTTCGGGCCTTGGATGAGCACTGGCATCATAATGAACTTCCGCTTCATGCACAACCAAGGAGGAAGGTTGTTGATACATAGAGTCACGGGCCTGGTGCTGTGACTGCAGTTCTGCTCCCCAAAAGGATTCATGCCATCGGTACTTAGACCAAACCATAAGTTCCTTGCGTCACCAGCAAAGTCCGGGAAGTCTCTCTCGATTTTTCTCCACTACCGACCATCAGCAGGGTGCCTCAACATCCCGTCTTTCTTACGGTCTTCCATGTGCCATCGCAACAACCTGGCATGCTCTTTATTTCTGAACAAACGTTTCAACCGTGGTATTATAGGAGCATACCACATCACCTTGGCGGGAACCCTCTTCCTGGGTTGCTCGCCCTCAACATCACCAGGGTCATCTTTTCTGATCTTATACCGCAATGCAGTGCATACCGGGCATTTATCCATATTCTCGTACTTCTCACCGCGGTAGAGGATGCAGTCATTAGGGCATGCGTGTATCTTCTGCACGTCTAATCCTAGAGGGCAGACAAGTTTCTTTGCTTCGTACGTACTGGAGGGCAATTGGTTATTTCTTGGAAGCAGCTTCTTCATTATTACCAGCAACTTTTCAAATCCCGAGTCAGTCATACTGGTCTCTGCCTTCCACTTCAACAATTCCAGTGTGCTACCCAGCTTCTTCTAGCCATCTTCACAAGTTGGATACAGCAATGTGTTGTGGTCCTGTAACATCTGCTCGAACTGCAACCTCTCCTTTTCTTTGTCGCAGTCTCGCCTTGCATCACTAATGACCCGACCAAGATCATCAACGGGCTCATCTGGTTCCCGTTTTTCACCCCCTTCTTCTTCATTATCTTCCACTGCGGTATCATCGTATTCAGGGAACATAGATCGGTAGTTGTCACCATCGTTCTCTTCTTCATCGACGTCTTCCATCATAACCCCTCTTTCTCCGTGCTTGGTCCAAACATTATAGCCGGACATGAAACCGGACCGAAGCAGGTGGCTTTGAATGACTCTTGAGGAAGTGTGAGCCTGCTCATTCCGACATTCAACACATGGACAACACATAAAACCATCCTGCCGCTTGTTCGCCTCGGCCACAAGGCGAAAAGAACGCACGCCTTCTCTGTAAGCGTCAGAGCGTCGGTCACCGTAAATCCATGGGTGGCTCATCTGCATCATACAACCATGCATATATATCAAACGCAATCACGATGCTTAAATTAGTACCGCGCAGTCAAAACGAGAAAATAGTTGCTAACCTTTTAGGACACTTCAAAACAAAGAGGAGAAACCTTAAGTGTCGCTCTGGCACCTCATATCATATTTTGTCTTGTGTGAACTCAAGTGGCATCGCTCTAACAGGCATTTCACCGAACACCTCTAGTGCATATGAAGAAAAAAAGTTAGCACAAAGTTATACCCACCTCTCACATAGGAAAAAAATAGGAGAGAGTGGAGGGCTGGGTGCATATATATAGGGCCAGGCCATTAGTCCCGATTTGAGATACAAACCGGGACTAAAGGTTCTGCCAGGAGCATGCGCGCCGGCCCAGACCCATTTGTCCCGGTTTGTATCTCAAACCGGTACTAATGGTTCCTTACGGACCGGGACAAAGTGCCTCGGCCTCCTCGGGCCGTCTGGTTCGGACCATTAGTCCCGGCCCCAGCCACGGTCGGGACTAATGGCCCGAACCAAAGGCCCATTTTCTACTAGTGCCTGATGGCTCTATCGACCGTTACAAGGACATACTTGTCGCTAAAGGTTTCACTCAACTACACGAGATTGACTACACCGACACCTTCTCCCGTTGTCAAACCAACTACGGTGCGCTTGATCTTGTCCATTGAAGTGTCGCGCGGCTAGACTCTTCGCCAAGTCGACGTCCAAAATGCCTTCCTCCACGGCGACATCCGGGTGGAGGTATATATGCACCAACCCCTAGGCTATGTCGATCCCGATCGGCCTCATCATATGTGCCGACTCCAAAAGTCTCTGTATGGAATCAAACAAGCACCACGGGCCTGGTATTCAAAACCGAGTATCGAGTTGCAGTCTTTAGGCTTCACACCATCTCAGGCAGACACTTCTCTGTTCATTTTCGTTAATTCTCGTGGTACCATCGATATGCTAATCTACATAGATGATATCATTATTTCTAAATATTTTCCTAAGGCGGACGAGAAGCTGATGACACATCTTTATGACTCGTTCGCTATCAAGGATCTTGGCGAGCTCTCATATTTTCTAGAAGTTGAAGTGACTCGGAAAACCGATGGTATAGCTCTTACTCAGTCCAAGTATGCTACAGACTTTCTTCGGAAAGTGAATTTGCACACATGCAAAGTAAGTACCACACCAATGTCAGCATTTGACAAACTCAGCAGAACAGCCTATCACATGAGGATGCATTCATATACAGAAGTACAATGGGAGCACTACAATACATGTGCATAACACGCCCTGATAATATAAGAAAAGTTTCCTTCCGCAACCACTTGGCCCGACGGTCATCATAGAAGGCGCGTCTTCCGCGACGAAATTCTCGGCTCGGCCGTGGCCGATGGAAAACTTTTTTTTCGGTTTCGCGGCCCTCTACTACGACGGATCTGCTAAAAACGTGGAGGAAGCTCGGTCAGCCCGTGGCCGAAGCAAGATTTTCGTTTCCTCACACGATGTTGACTCGCCAAAGTCTTTTGAGGCGTGTAGGTTCCGGACATCAGTGTCTCTAGCGGATCATACTTTTCGATCGCGTCTCCCTGATTTGAACTCGATAACGTAGCTCGAGACGTCTGCCATTTAGTCATGCTGCTAGATCCCACATGTCAGCCTCTCATTACAAGGATCGTGTGTATGATGAATTTTTTTCCTTCGCTCGTGTTACCCTGTTCCGAAGTTGATAGCGCTGCTCGATGCATCTATCGTCTAATCAACCTCCTGGGACCCACATGTCATCCTCTCATTAGAAGAAACGTGTGTATGGTAGAATGTTTTCCTTCGCTGGCGCTACCCCGTTCTGAAGTTGATAGCGCTGCTCGATGCATGTACCGTTTAACCAACCTCTTGAGCCCCACATGTCATTCTCTCATTAGAAGAAACGTGTGTATGATAGATTTTTTTTCCGCTCGTGCTACCCTGTTTCAAACTTGATAGCGCTGTTCGATGCATCTACCGTTTAATCACGATGCTGGGCCCCACATGGCATCCTCTCATTAGAAGAAACGTGTGTATGATGGATTTTTTACCCTCTGTCGCGCCTTCGTGTTCCGAACTTGATAGTGTTGCTCGCTGCATCAGCCATTTATTCACGCTGGTGGGTCCCTTATGTCATCCTCACATTAGGAGAATCGTGGATATGATGGATTTTTCTTCTCTAACGCTACCCTGTTCCGAACTAGATAGCATTGCTCGATGAATCTATCATTTGCTCACGCTACTGGGTCCCCCATTTCATCCACTCATTACAAGAAACGTGTATATGCTAAAACTTTTTTCTCGCTCGCGCCTCCCTGTTCCGAACTGGATATGTTGCTCGATGCAGCATCTGTATAAGGTCGCGCTGCTGGGTCCCACATATCATCCTCTCTGTAAATGAAACATGCGTATGCTGGACTTTTTTTGGCCATGTCCGCTGTTTTGACCTTAGCAACTTGCTGGGTCCCAGATGTCAACCACCTTTGTGCAGAAAACGTGTCTATGCTGGGTCCCAGCTGACAACCTCTATTTGATAGAAACGTTTGTATGTTGAACTGTTTTTTTAGGTCCTAGATGTTAGCCTCAGAGTACAAAAAAAATGCTCATAAAGGCGGAATTAAAAAGATTCTGGGCTAACTCAGGGCAGATGCCCTATTCATCATGGCTTATATTCCATGATCTCACTCCTAAATTGAATGGGCTATGGTCGGTGGCCACAAGACCACGAAAAGGCCGAATTAGAAGGTATTGGGCCGTGCTTGGGGCAGATAGGCTAATTTCATGGGCTATGCTTGGACCTGCTGGATCCGACATGTCAGCTTCTCTGTAAGTGCAACATGTGTATGATGGACTTTTTTTTGGCCGCGTCCGCTATTTTCACCATGGCATCCGTGTATGGTTTTACTGCTGGGGCCCTTATGTCATCCTCTCTGGCATGTTCTGGCTTGTGGGTCCCCGATGCAGCCTTGTATGTTCTGTCTGGTAGGTCCCCGATGCGAGCCTCTCTGTACAAGTATTTAAACTTTTTTTCAAACCCACCCTCAAAACAAACTCCAGGGACGCTGCATGCTGGTGGGTCCGTGATGTCAGCCTCTCCGTAATGTGATATTGCTAGAAGAAAAAAATGTAAACCCAAGATACACACACACAAAGGCGATTTGAACAAAAGACCTTCAAATCAAATAAACGTAAACTGAGTGCGTTTCCACTACAACAAAGATATTTATAGAAAAAAGTAAGTGGTGAAATTGAAACGAATTTAAGCATAGTTGTCGACGAGTACGAAAAATTCTTGGATTTCAAGACGAACGACCAAGGTCAATGCCATATCAACATCATACTTTATGCTGATGACCCCATATCAGAGAATTTGCATGGCAACAGATTTGTCCATATTATTTTAAAAACAATCGAACATGAAGTAGTATGAAGAGTTTGGCTCAGATCAACTAATATCTCAAGAAGGAGCCGAACCAATGCAACAAAAGGTTTTCCTTTTAGGGTCCTTTGTGCTAAATGTATGAACATTGATATAACTTTCTCCCTTTTTAGGTCCTTGATGTAAAATATGCTCCCACCGGCCATGTAAAATGCTAACGTAAAAGTAAGTGGTGAAATTTTAATGAATTTAAGCTTAGTTCTCAACGAGTATGAACTTTCTTAGATTTCAAGCCGAACGACCACAAGGTCAAGGCCATATCTCTACATCATACTTTATGCTGATGATCCCATATCAAAGAATTTGCATGGCGACAGATTTGGCCATATTTTGAAAAAAATCGAAGGGCAAGTAGTATGAAGAGTATGACTCGATCAGCTACTCTCATGAGAAGGAGCCGAACCCGACTGTTTTCCTTGCTTGATTTTAGGGTCCTTTGTGCTAAATGTATGGAGCTCGATGTAATTTACCCCTTTTAGGTCTAAAAGTGTAAGTGGTGAAATTTATAGGATTATTTTAAGCTTACTTGTCAACAAGTATGGACATTCTTAGATTTCAAGCCGAACGACCATGGTCATCAAGGCCATATCAACATCATACTTTATGCTCATGATCCCATGTTAGAGAATGTGCATGGCAACAGATTTGGCCATGTTTTGGAAACAATCAAAAAGGAAGTAGTATTAAGAGTTTGGCTCAGATCAGCTGATCTCTCGAGAAGGAGTCGAACCAGAATTTTTTCTTTTTAGGGTCCTTTATACTAAATGTATGGACCTCGATGTAATTTTTGCTTTTTTGAGTTCCTGATGTGAAATGTACTCCGATCGACCGTGTAAAGTTCTAACCTAAAAGTAAGTGGTGAAATTTAAACGAATTTAAGCTTAGTTGTCAACAAGTATGAAGCATTCTTCAATTTCAAGACGAACCACCAAGGTCAAGGCCATATCTACATCATACTTTATGCTCATGATCCCATATCCAAGAATTTGCATGCCGACAAATTTGGCCATATTTTGAAAACAATTGAAGATGAAGTAGTATGAAGAGTATGGCTCGATCAGCTACTCTCGTGAGAAGGAGCCGGACCCGACTGTTTTCCTTGCTTAATTTTAGGGTTCTTTATGCTAAATGTGTGGACCTCGATGTAATTCCCCCCTTTTTAGGTCTAAAGTGTAAGTGGTGACATTTAGACAATTTTAAGCTTGCTTGTCAATGAGTATGAACATTCTTGGATTTCAATTCGAACGACCAAGGTCGTCAAGGCCATATCAACATCATACTTTATATGTTGATGATCCCATGTCAAAGAATTTGCATGGCAATGGATCTGGCCATGTTTTGAAAACAATCAAAGAGGAAGTAGTATCAAGAGTTTGGCTTAGATCAGCTGATCTCTCGAGAAGGAGCCGAACTAGAATTTTTTCCTTTTAAGGTCCTTTATGCTAAATGTATGGACCTCGACGTAATTTTTGCTTTTTTTAGGTCCCTGATATAAAATGTACTCCGATCGACCGTGTAAAGTTCTAACCTAAAAGTAAGTGGTCAAATTTAAACGAATTTAAGCTTATTTGTCAATGAGTATGAACCATTTTTGTATTTTAAGACGAACGACCAAGGTCAAGGCCATATCTACATCATACTTTATGCTAGTGATCCCATATTCAAGAATTTTCATATCGACAAACTTGGCCATATTTTGAAAACAATCAAAGATGAAGTAGTATGAAGAGTGTGGCTCGATCATCTACTCTCTCGAGGAGTCAAACCCTACTGTTTTGCTTGCTTAATATTAGGGTCCTTTGTGCTAAATGTATGAACCTCGATGTAATTTCCCTCCTTTTTAGGTCCTTGTTGTAAAATGTACTCCCATCAACCGTGTAAAATTCTAACCTAAAAGTAAGTGGTGAAATTTAATCGAATCTCAGCTTATAGTTGTCAACAAGTATGAAAATTCTTTGATTTCAAGCCGAACGACCACAAGGTCGAGGCTATATCTCTACATCATACTTTATTCTGATGATCGAGTATCCAAGAAATTGCATGGTGCTAGATTTTGCCATATTGTGAAAACAATCGAAGAGAAAGTAGTATGAAGAGTATGGCTCGATCAACTGCTCTCTCGAGAAGGAGCCAAACCCGATTGTTTTCTTTGCTCAATTTTAGGGTCCTTTGTGCAAAATGTATGGACCTCGATGTAAATTCCCCCTTTATAGGTCCTTGATGTAGAATGTACTCCCACCGACAGTGTAAAATGCTAACCTAAAAGTAACTGATGAAATTTCAACGAATTTAAGCATAGTTGTCAACAAGTATGAAAAAATCTTGGATTTTCAAGACGAACGACCACGAGGTCAAGGCCATATCTCTACATCATACTTTATGTTGATCATCCCATATTCAAGAATATGCATGGCGACAGATTTGGCTATATTTTGAAAACAATCAAAGAGAAAGTAGTATGAAGAGTATGGCTTGATCAGCTGCTCTCTCAAGAAGGAGCCGAGCCCGACTGTTTTCTTTTCTCAATTTTAGGGTCCTTTGTGCTAAATGTATGGACCTTGATATAATTTTCCCTTTTTTAGATCCTTTATGTAGAATGTACTTTATGCTTATGATCCCATATCCAAGAATTTGCATGCCGACAAATTTGGCCATCTTTTGAAAACGTTCGAAGATATTAAAAACAAAAAATAATAAATTTCATTTTTCCAAGTGATAGGAATTTATTTTCTGAAAAGAAGTAAGAATAATTTATTTCCTTTTTTCTGTTAAAAAAATAAAGAGCGAGAAGAGACTATTTATGAGCACAGAGGAGGCAGCGAGAGAGCTGCGAAGAGGAGGATTTGAAGGCGGTGCGATGTCGGAGCAAAGCTAGGATGGGTTCCTGACACGAGATACAGGGTACAATGAGTAGAGTAAATTTCAGGACCACGATATGTATGCACGTAAAATAAAATGTGTTTTCTCTCTCCTTCACTCCCTCATCAGGCTAGTCATAGTGGGAGTAACTTGTGTAGTACATAGTAACGTAGTCCTACATGTATTACCAACCGTAAACATTTAGATGACATGGCTTGCAATTAAATAATGAAAGAGAGCCATGTGGTAACTAGCTATGTTAACATCATACATTTCAAGACAAAATGAGTCCATATTACAATAAACGAGGCTTTGCATGATACCACACCTATATTATTTTTCACTATGGAGGTAGTAACTTAGACTAGTAACATATGCATGTTAGTACTCAGTTACTCCCCACTATGACTAGCCTCACCACCCCACACCCCGGCCGGCTGATGTCTCCCCCGTCCATAAAGTGGCGCTACGCATGCGCGTCGACCGATAACCTGCCTTATGTCTGCGGCTCTATGTCTGTGTCTGGCGTGTTCGTCAGCTGCGTCAGTGGGAACAATTTTGATCCTTGGCGGCAAAAAGTATTACTACTACAGTACTCCCTCTGTTTCAAAATATAAGATGTTTTAGCTTTGTGAAAGGAGTGTATCTAGACTTCTTTTAGTGTGTAGGTTCATCTTGATTTGGAGTGACTACACATTAAAAGGAATCTAGATACACTCCTTTCACAAAGCTAAAACATCTTATATTTAAAAACGGAGGGAGTATAATAGAGTAGAAATTCAAACTTTCTCGGTTTCGAAACTTTCACTTCCTTCACAGGCATCCGGGGAGGAAGGATATTCAAAAGATCGCCATTCGCAGTACTACTAGTACAAGTATGAGTACTACTTAAGTGCTGGACAAGGAATTGGTTGATTTGCCTAGCAAAAAAACAAAAACGTCCCATCGCATTGGATGCTCACAATTATGATCTGACCGGCCTTTCTACTCCGCACTACTCCACCTCCATACCCTTGGAAGAGGAAGCACCAAGCACACCCGCAGCAAGCTGGTTCGAAAGTGAGGAGCACTCCTTTTTTTCCCGTGAAGCAAGTAGTACTCTCTCCTTCCCAAATTAGGACGCGTATTACTTCTGGTCAGAGTCAAATTTAATAAACTTTGACTAAATTTACGACATCAACTCAATGTTATTAGAATCATCATGAACTATATTTTCATATTATATGCATTTTTCATTAGAAAAGTCAGTATGTTTTTACATATAGTTGGTCAAACTTTGTAAAGATTGACTTTGACCAAACCTAATATGCATCCAAAATTGGGAAAGAGGAAATAGTATGAAGAGTATGGCTTGATCAGTTGATGACCCCATATCAGAGAATTTGCATGGCAACAGATTTGTCCATATTATTTTGAAAACAATCGAAGAGGAAGTAGTATGAAGAGTTTGGCTCAAATCAGCTAATCTCTCGAGAAGGAGCCGAACCAATGCAACAAAAGGTTTTCCTTTTAGGGTCCTTTGTGCTAAATGTATGGACATCGATGTAATTTTCCCCTTTTTAGGTCCTTGATGTAAAATATGCTCCCACCAAACGTGTAAAATGCTAACCTAAAAGTAAGTCGTGAAATTTTAATGAATTTAAGCTTAGTTGTCAACGAGTATGAACTTTCTTAGATTTCAAGCTGAACAACCACAAAGTCAAGGCCATATCTCTACATAATACTTTATGCTAATGATCCCATATCAAGGAATTTGCATGGCGAAAGATTTGGCCATATTTTGAAAAAACCTGAAGAGGAAGTAGTATGAAGAGTATGGCTCGATCAGCTACTCTCGTGAGAAGGAGCCGAACCTAACTATTTTCCTTGCTTGATTTTAGGGTCCTTTGTGCTAAATGTATGGACCCTCGATGTAATTTACCCCCTTTTTAGGTCTAAAAGTGTAAGTGGTGAAATTTATAGGATTATTTTAAGCTTACTTGTCAATGAGTATGAACATTCTTGGATTTCAAGCCAAACGACCATGGTCGTAAAGGCCATATCAACATCATACTTTATGCTCATGATCCCATGTTAGAGAATGTGCATGGCAACAGATTTGGCCATGTTTTGGAAACAATCGAAGAGGAAGTAGTATTAAGAGTTTGTCTCAGATCAACTGATCTCTTTAGAAGGAGTAGAACCATAATTTTTTCCTTTTAGGGTCCTTTATGCTAAATGTATTGACCTCGATGTAATTTTTGCTTTTTTGAGGTTCCTGATATAAAATGTACTCTGATCGACCATGTAAAGTTCTAACCTAAAAGTAAGTGGTGAAATTTAAGAATTTAAGCTTAGTTGTCAACGAGTATGAACCATTCTCCAATTTCAAGACGAACCACCAAGGTCAAGGCCATATCTACATCATACTTTATGCTCATGATCCCATATCCAGGAATTTGCATGCCAACAAATTTGGCCATATTTTGAAAACAGTTGAAGATGAAGTAGTATGAAGAGTATGGCTCGATCAGCTAGTCTCGTGAGAAGGAGTCGGACCTGACTATTTTCCTTGCTTAATTTTAGGGTCCTTTGTGCTAAATGTGTGGACCTCGATGTAATTTCCCCCTTTTTAGGTCCTTGTTGTAAAATGTACTCCCATCGACCGTGTAAAATTCTAACCTAAAAGTAAGTGGTGAAATTTAAACAAATTTCAGCTTATAGTTGTCTACGAGTATGGACATTTTTTGATTTCAAGCCAAACAACCACAAGGTCGAGGCCATATCTCTACATCATACTTTATTCTGATGATCGAGTATCCAAGAATTTGCATGGCGATAGATTTGGCCATATTGTGAAAACAATCTAAGAGAAAGTAGTATGAAGAGTATGGCTCGATCAGCTGCTCTCTCGAGAAGGAGCCGAACCTGATTGTTTTCTTTGATCAATTTTAGGGTCCTTTGTGTGAAATGTATGGACCACGATGTAATTTCCCCTTTTTTAGGTCCTTGATGTATAATGTACTCCCACCAACCATGTAAAATGCTAACCTATAAGTAAGTGATGAAATTTCAACGAATTTAAGCATAGTTGTCAACGGGTATGAAAAAATCTTGGATTTCAAGCCGAACGACCACAAGGTCAAGGTCATATCTCTACATCATACTTTATGTTGATGATCCCATATTCAAGAATTTGCATGGCGACAGATTTGGCCATATTTTGAAAACAATCGAAGAGGAAGTAGTATGAAGAGTATGGCTTGATCAGCTGCTCTCTCAAGAAGGAGCCGAGCCCGACTGTTTTCTTTTCTCAATTTTAGGGTCCTTTGTGCTAAATGTATGGACCTTGATATAATTTTCCCTTTTTTAGATCCTTTATGTAGAATGTACTTTATGCTTATGATCCCATATCCAAGAATTTGCATGCCGACAAATTTGGACATCTTTTGAAAACAATCGAAGATATTAAAAACAAAAAATAATAAATTTCATTTTTCCAAGTGATAGGAATTTATTTTCTGAAAAGCAAGTAAGAAGATTTTTTTGATCAGCTGCTCTCTCGAGGAGCCATACCTGACTGTTTTCAATTCCTTGTTTGGTTTTATGGTCCTTTGTGCTAAATGAATGGACCTCAATATAATTTTCCCTTTTTAGGTCCTTGATGTAAAATGTAGTCCCACCATCCATGTAAAATTCTTACCAAAAAGTGTAAGTGGTGAAATTTAAACGAATTTAAGCTTACTTGTCAAAGAGGATGAACATTATTAGATTTCAAGCCGAACAACCAAGGTCAAGGCCATATCAACATCATACTTTATGCCGATGGCCCCATATGAGAGAATTTGCATGGCAATAGATTTGGACATATTATGAAAACAATCAAAGAGGAAGTAGTATGAAGAGTTTGGCCTAGATCAGCTGATCTCTCGAGAAGGAGCTGAACCAGAAAGTTTTCCTTTTACCGTCCGTTGGGCTAAATGTATGGACCTCCATGTAAATTTCCTTTTTTAGGTCTTTGATGTAAAATATGCTCCCACCAATCGTGTAAAATGCTAACCTAAAAGTAAGTGGTGAAATTTAAATGAATTTAATCTTAGCAGTCAACTAGTATGAACTTTCTTGGATTTCAAGCCGAACGACCACAAGGTCAAGGCCATATCTCTACATCATACTTTATGATCCCATATCCAAGAATTTGAGTGGTGACAAAATTGGTCATATTTGTAAAACAAGCGAAGAGGAAGTAGTATGAAACATATGGCTCAATCAACTGCTCTCTTGAGAAGGAGATGAACCCGACCTCTACTCCCTCTGGCCCAAATTAATTGACTTGTATTTATCAGATTCGAATGCATCTAGCACTAGAACATGTTTATATACATCCGAATCTAGACAAATTCCGGTCAAGTAATTTGAGGGAGTACAATAAAGTAGCAATTCAAACTTTCTAAGTTTCAAAATTTTCACTTCCTTCACAAACATCGGGGGGAGGATATTCAATAGATTGTCATTCGCAGTACTACTAGTACTACAGGGTACAGTGAGTAGTAAAAAAAGATTTTTTTTGATGATAGTACCAAAAGAAAGGACGTCCAAAAGAAACTTCATTCAACCATTAAGGGCTGTTTAGTTTAGTGGTTATCCAGTGGATATCCACTTTTTTTTGGTTAGCCAGTGTTTGGTTTAGAGGGTGGAGGGGATATGGATAACCACTTTTGGCTCAAAATGGTAGTTGAGCATGTTCCACAAAAAGAGCTGGATGAGCTCAACCATTTTTGGATAGCTCCCCCGAAGCATTTTATTGTTCGTTCATCCATCCTCTCAAGAGAAAATAACCATCTTTTCTTGCCTATGGGCTCGACACGAGGGCAGCCATAGTGTAGGCCGTTGGGCAGAGCGAGTGTTCGAATATGCATGCGGGCATAGGCCGCCTGGCAGAGTGGGCAAGCAGAGGGGCGCATGCAGGCATGTTGACACGGGGTCGACAAGGGCAAAAGGGTGGCGAGCTGCCGACGGTCGTGGCCGCTACTAGGGAAGTGGTGAGGCGGATGAAGAAGACAAGGTGAAAGAGGAAAATGAAAAAAATAGTTAGGCCAATATATTTTGACTGGCTATCCCTAACCACTTTTTATCCCACTTTACCAAACAAAAAAGGCTACCCCTAACCAGCTGGTTGGGGATATCCTCATCCCTAAATGACATCCTCTAAACCAAACAACCCCTAACATAACAACGCGAGTTTACATATAAAGGACTCGCTGCTGAACTAGTCCAGGTCCGGCGCCTCCTTGCACCTAGTCCCTGCCGCCAGCGGCAGCTCGTGACATCAGCACCAACGCTAGCTCCAGCGACACAGCCGACTCCTGACTCATCGGCACCTCCGGATAACGCGGTGGCACCTCCTGAGCAATCAGAGGCACCTCCTGAGCCATCAGCGGCACCTCCGGATAACACGGTGGCACCTCCAAATAAGCCAACGATACCTCCTGAGCCATCAGCGGCATCTTCGAATATGGCGGCGGTACCTCCGGAGCCATCGGCAGCTCCGGGAGGACACTGTGGATGAAGTTGCCATTGTTGGGGAACCAGTCCTAGTAGTTGGTGAAAATGTTGGCGCCGGTGAACACTACCATCTTGCAGCCGCAGTGGAAGGCCTGTACGTAGAGGAGACGGGCGTCCCTGAAGTTGACAAACTTGACCTTCAACATCCCGTCCGGATTGTCGTGGAGGCGATACATACGGTACTTGTGGCGATCGTACCCAGCGTCGAGGAAGGCGCACACCATCTCTCACTTTGTTCTCCGCGGGGAGAAGGCCCAAATGCGCATGGAATTGTCCTCCTGTGCGGCGATGTCGGGGTCTTTGTGCTCTGGTACGGCGGGCGGCAGCCGAAAGGTGGCCATGGATGACAGATGAGGACGGAGATGGTTGCTGGAAGCGGGGGATTAGAGATGGATTGGTGCAGGAAAGGGGAGAGGATAAATAGGAAGGAGATGATCCGATATTAATGTGGCAGATTACTGAAGCGAGGGGGCAATCAATGTCGCTGATAAAGCCGATGCGTGTGGCAAATATCAATGATGATGACTAGGGTAAGCGATTGGACGGAACACTGACTCTGCTTCCCGCACTCGATGGGCTAGTCATAATTTTGTGGTGCATCCAAGACGACCGCGACCTCCCCCATCTGTGGGCCCTATGTAGATGATTGAGTTGATGGGTGAAAACAAATTGATAAAGTGAGGTCTTTCCTACTCCCTTCGGTCCGAGATTTTCTATATCTATACCACTATATAGTACACCCGTTTTTGAATTTGAATCGACCCACACAACTTCTCGCCAATGCACATTTGGAGCAATCCAAGACGTTGATTTCCCGTTGAAGCTTCTATGTGCCGTTCATGAGAACAAAACCCATTTGATCTAACGGCTGACAAAGGTTAGATTTTCCACCCTCTGTTCCCGCACTCGTGGACTCTGGTTGCTGAAATTGCTAGGGGCTTCTCGATAAGTCTACTTCTCTAGAAAAAAAGCAGAGCCTTCTGTCATTTGGTAGTCGTTGGTTGACTGCCCCATGTGGCACGTGATGCGTCAACTCAGTCTAGAAGCGAAGCAGTGCTACCATCAATTGAATGTGAACATATTACCTAGCCGATAGTTAGCCTAATAAATCATGCATCCATCTATGTGAGCATTCAAGTCCTCCCAGCTACCGTGACAATTGGTTCTTCAGGCACCAACTAGCAAACTCCTTTAGAAATACGTAGAGAACGAAATTACTTTATACAGTATTAATAGAATGTTAATTATGCATGTAGTATTCCCTTAGTATAAATACAACTTCTCGGATTTTTATTTTACGAAATGGGGAATAATCACCATGGCCTCTGCATCGACCGTTACACTTAGTTTGTCCAACATAGTCTATAGTATGTAACTAATTTGGATTGCAATTTATAGTATGAATACTTAAATAATATTAATAAAAAGGTGAAAAAAAATTGAGATATTTATTATTATTATTTGTCATGACAACATTACAATTTTAGAAGGTTAATTTTTATATAGTATTCTAAAATTTTATCACCTAATCCTAAGGCAAGGCATTAATCATGCAACAAATCGGAGACATGGGAAAATAATATATAATCATTAACTTGTGAGAGAAACACTTTTCAACACACAAATGGTCACGAACTATTTCTTTCATGCACCATCGAAAATGATGGTAGTTTTGGAAGTAGAGAACGAAATGGACGAAACTTAGACATATTGGCAAACAGAGGTTCAAATTGATGTTCAACAGTTCATAGAGAAGTATATGTGCATTCTCTGCCCGAAGGACAGCTGTGAGTACAGAAAATGCAAAGGTCGACAATCATATGGAATCAGAGTTATTTAGAGTATTGCAACTTCTAAATACCAGAGAAATATTTATTTGTAAATCAACCAAGTGCTATATCTAACTTCTAATTATATGGTTTATTATTATTATTCCTTAGGAGCATTTCAGCCGTGTGCCCCAATGGCCTCCCAAATGGGATATTAGGCGCGTTAGATGAAACATGTGTCTAGCCACGCTCCTCAAAGCCGTTTTTTGTCCTGCACAGCCAATAACGTGTCTGACACACTAGGCCGTCTAGGCATTGCATGTGAAGGAAATATTCCCTGAGAGGCAATAATAAAGTTCTTATTATGTATTCCTTGTATATGATAGATGTTTATTGTGCATGCTATAATTGTATTGATTGGAAACGCCAATACATGTGTGTTTAATAAACAAATAAAAGGTTCCTAGTTATGCCTCTCTTATAGACTAGCTCATTGATTAACAAGATGATCAAAGTTTCCTGATCATGGACATTGGATGTTGTTAATAACAAGGTCACAACATTTGTGAAATGATGTGATGAACATTCATCCGAAGTATAGCATTACGATCAAAGTCATTATGTTTATATTGCTATAACATCATACGAAGTAATCTTAGTCCTTAGACCATGAGATCATGTTAATTGTTAACATCGGAAGAGTAACTTGATAACATCAAACGTCACACCGTAAAAGGGTGACTATAAAGGTGGGTTCAGATACTCCAAAGATGTTATGTTGAGGCTCATGGATCAAGAGTGGAATTTGTCAATCCCGATGACAGATAGATATACTCTGGGCCCTCTTGGTGATATCACATTAATATAGCTTGCAAGCAAGTGATGTGATCACTAGAATGTTATATCACGGGAACGAGAAAAGAGTGCATGTCGGTAACAAGATAAAACTAGGTATTTGGATGCCAATGATCGAATCTCGGACATGTAATATATCACGAGACAAATGGATTAAATTACTAGCATTAAAGGTTCTCATGATCACAGAAGTCATCATTGAATGTGCAGGAGTCAGAATGGATCTCTAGGTCCCGCTTCTGATTATTGATTTGAGAGGAGTCTCAATCATGTCTGCATTATTCACGAACCGTAGGGTGACACACTTAAGGGTTGCCAAACACCATTTTGGAGCACATATGTTTCAGACGAAAGAATTGCAAAGCGCTGTAATTATTTCGATGGAAACTAGAATTGTTTCGGGTGAAATTACAGAAACTGGTTCTGCATGTGATATTGAAATGTTACAAGGGGTTTTATGTGAATGTTTGTTAATTAAAGTAATTAACTAAATTCTGAATAAAATAAATAAAAGAGTTTTATTAAATGAGAGTTGCATTAAATTTGGTGGAAATTTAATGCATGTGAGTGGAAGTTTGGGTGGAGGCTAAATTGATGTGAGTGGAGCTTCCACCACATGAATGAGGAAGAGGTGGGGGCACCCCCCATGGGCGCCGGCCATGGGAGGGGAGGAGCCCCCCTCTCCTATAAAAGGCCCCCTCTCCTCCCTCACAAAGCACACCTCCTCGTGAAGGATCTCTCTCCCCCTCTAGATATATTCCCCCAAGGTCTCGGATTAGCGAGATACATGTTCTTGGTGGCATTGCGTCTGGAAGGAGTTGCTGCTTCCGCTGATTCGCTGGAGCGAGGAGGTGGAGATTGTTCGGTGGCCTGAACGTGTGTGCGAGGACGGATGCGCTACTGATTTGCAGCGCTAGGACTTCCACATGATCTTGAGATCGACAAGCGTACGACTACATCATCCACGAGTTCCAACTCGTTAACAAAGCTTTGTTGTATTCAAGGGTAAGTTCTCCATGGATGTATATCCATCCATTGCTTGTATCTAGTAGATAGATCTTGGCGTATAGTTCCCATCATAGGAATTTTTTTGGTTTCTATATTGCGAACCCAACAATGGTATTAGAGCCTGATCTATGCGTAGGTGCTTTACATGGGTAGTACACATATGTTTATATGTGGGCGATGATGATCATGTTATTGCTTCTTTCATGTATTTTGGATATAGGTGGCATAGTGGGACGAAGCGGCCCGGACCAACCTTACATGTCATCGCACATGAGACCGGTTCCACGACTGACATGCAACTAGTTTTGCATAAGTGGTTGGCGGGTGTCTGTCTCTCCTACTATAGTCAATATCTGATTTACAACGAGTTGCTAATAACTTAGTTATCATCATTGTGGTTCCATGTTCGTAGGTAAGACCGGTTCTATCTCCGAAAGCCCTAAGCCACATCAAACTTGCAATGGATAAATTAGAGGCGTCTAGTTTAGATTGTTGCTGGGCTAGTGTCATGATATGGTAAAGTTGTAAGTTGAAGTATGGTAGATACCCTTACAACACACTTAACGTGTAAGTTCCATAGACCTTGGCATTACACACAAAGGAATGATAGAGATCATACCACGATGCATATGATGGTGATCAAATGCATGGACCATATCATCCCACTTTACACATATGATGTTCGCATCTTATATTGCTAGTTTGGCGCTTTTAGTAGCATTGTAAGATGATCCCTCATTTAAATATCAAGATAAAATATGTTCTTCCTTAAGTATGCACCGTTCTATGGATTGTGTTTCGAGACATCACGTGATGATCGGGTGTACTCGATTCTACGCTTTCATACAACGGGTGTAAGACCGTTTTACACACGCGGGTACTAAGGTTCTTACTTGGCGAGCCTAGCATGTACAGACATGGCCTCGGAACACGGACCGAAAGGTTAAGCATGAGTCATATAGTTGATATGATGCCCATATAGATGCTTGCCATGGAAGCTACACCGACTCACGTGATGATCAGACTTGGTGTAGTGGATTTGGTTCATGTAATCACAAAAAGGACACGACGGATGTCGTTTTCGAGTGGGAGTTCATTAGTAATTTGGATTAGTTGAACTCAATCTATCATAAACTTAGTCTAAATAAACTTTACAAATTCTGTTGTAGATGGCACCACCTGCTTTCAATTTCAATGTGTTCATGGAGAAAGAGAAACTTGCGGCAAATGGTAGCAACTTTACCAACTGGGCCATGAATTTGAGGATTCTCCTCACTGCTACACAAAAGAAATAAGTGCTAGAAGTGCCGCTAGGCCCCCCACCAGCTCCTGATGCCCCTGACAAGGAAAATAATGTCTATATAAATCGTCAAGAGGACCACAACTTAGTTCATTCGGCATACTGTATGGGCTAGAGCCAGAACTTCGAAAGCATTTAGAAAATGGCAATGATTTCGATACCATGGGATAATTGAAAATGATTTTCGATACCCATGCTGCCGTAGAGAGTTATAATGCTTATGAAAAGTTCTTTAGCTACATGATGGAGGAGAACATCTCCGTTAGTGAGCACGTACTCAAAATGTCTAGGTACGCCGATAAGCTTGTGTCCTTGGGAATAACGATTCCCATTGACCTAGGCATACATCATGTTCTCTAATCTTTGCCACCTAGATACAAGAGCTTTGTGATGAAGTATAACATGCAGGGCATGAAGAAGTCTCTTCCCGAGCTTCTGTCAATGCTTAAAACTGCAGAAGTGGAGATTAGGAAAGAACATCAAGTGTTGATGATCAATAAGACCACCAGTTTCAAGAAAGACAAGAAAGGCAAACAGAAGGGAAAGAAGGGTGGCAAATCTGTTGCCGCACCTGAAAAGAAATCCCGAGCTGGCCCTAAGTCTGATACCGAGTGCTACTATTGCAAGGGGACTGGCCATTGGAAGCGCAACTGCCCCAAGTATTTGGCGGACAAGAAGGCCGGCAAGGCAAACAAAGTTATATGTGATATACATATTATTGATGTGTACTTTACTAGTACTCCAGTAGCACCTGGGTATTTGATACAGGATTGGTTGCTAATATATATAACTCGATTCAGGGGCTGCGAAACAGGCGACAACTAGCAAGGGACGAGGTCACAATGCGGGTCGGCAATGGATCAAGAGTTGATGTGATCACCGTCGGAACACTGCCTCTCCATATGCCATCGGGATTAGTGATAAATCTAAATAATTGTTATTTGGTGCCTGCACTGAGCATGAATATTGTATCCGGACCGTGTTTGATGCAAAGTGGTTATTCCTTTAAATCAGAAAACAATGGTTGTTCGATTTATATGAATGATATCTTTTATGGTCATGCACCTGTGATGAATGGTTTATTTCGGTTGGATCTCAATAGTAGTATTACGCATATTCATAATGTTGATGCTAAAAGGATTAAACTTGATAATGATATATCTGCATATATGTGGCACTGCCGTCTAGGTCATATTGGCGTTCAATGCATGAAGAAACTCCATTCTGATGGACTTTTGGAATCACTTGATTTTGAATCATTTGATACATGTGAGCCATGTCTTATGGGCAAGATGACTAGAATGCCGTTTTCCGGTTCAATGGAACGGGCAACAGATTTATTGGAAATCATATATACTGATGTATGTGGACCAATGAGTGTGTCAGCGCGAGGTGGATATCGTTATTTTGTTACTTTCACGGATTAATTGAGTAGATACGGGTATATCTATTTGATGAAACATAAGTCTGAAACCTTTGAAAAGTTCAAAGAATTTCAGAATGAAGTGGAAAATCATCGTAATAAAAAGATCAAATGTCTACGGTCCGACCATGGAGGAGAGTATCTCAGTTACGAGTTTAGCACACATATGAAAGACTGTCGAATAGTTTCACAACTCACGCCTGCCGGAACACCACAACGTAATGGTGTGCCGGAACGTCGTAATCGTACTTTATTGGATATGGTTCGATCTATGATGTCTCTGACTGACTTGCCACTGTCATTTTTGGGGTTATGCACTGGAAACCACTGCATTCACTTTAAATCGAGCACCATATAAATCCGTTGAAACGACACCGTATGAATTATGGTTTGGAAACAAACCTAAGTTGTCATTTCTTAAAGTTTGAGGATGCGATGTTTATGTGAAGAAACTTCAGCCGGATAAACTTGAACCCAAAGCAGAAAAATGCGTATTCATAAGGAAACCCTAAAGAAACGATTGGGTATACCTTCTATCACAGATCTGAGGGAAAGGTTTTTGTTGCCAAGAATGGATCCTTTCTTGAGAAGGAGTTTCTCATGAAAGGTGTGAGTAGTTGGAAGGTAGAACTCGAAGAGGTTATTGAACCTGCTCTTCATGAAATGACGAGTGGCGCACCACCAGAAATTGTTTCGGAGTTGACTTCACCTGATGAAGAGGGAGCTAATGATAATAATCATGAAACTCTGAAAGAGGACACTACCGAACCTCGCAGGTCAAGCAGGACACGTGCAAATCCTGAACTGTACGGAAATCCTATTATAAATTTCATGATTGATGAAATAGATGACCCTGCAACGTATGAAGAAGCGAAGATGAGCCCGGATTCCAACAAATGGCTAGAAGCCATGAAATCCGAGATGGAATCCATGTACGAAAACCAGGTTTGGACCTTGGTGGACTTACCTCACGATCGAAAGGCCGTTGAGAATAAATGGATTTTCAAAAGAAAAACTGATGCTTATGGTAATGTGACCATCTATAAAGCTCGACTTGTCGCAAAAGGGTTTCGAAAAATTCAAGGAGTTGACTACGATGAGACATTCTCTCCCGTAGCGATGCTAAAGTCGGTTAGGATTATGTTAGCAATGGCTGCATATTTCGACTATGAAATATGGCAGATGGATGTCAAAATGGTGTTCCTCAATGTTGATGTATACGCACTTATATTCTTGTAGACAGTTGTTGGGCCTCCAAGTGCAGAGGTTTGTAGAACAGCAGCAAGTTTCCCTTAAGTGGATCACCCAAGGTTTATCGAACTCAGGAAGTGGTCAAAGGTATCCCTCTCAAGCAACCTTGCAATCAAGATACAAGAAGTCTCTTGTGTCCCCAACACACACAATACACTTGTCAGGTGTATAGGTGCACTAGTTCGGCGAAGAGATAGTAAAATACAAGTGGTATGGATATAAGACAACGGTGCTAGAAAATAGCTTAATGGCGTGGAAGAGACTAAAGGCAAACTGAAATAAAGATGAAAGCAAGCAAACATGTAACATATCTAGTTACAAACGGTGTTTCAGTGCTTAGAAACAAGGCCTAGGGATCATACTTTCACTAGTGAACACTCTCATATAAATATCTTCTCTTCATGATACTACTCTCCAGTTGGACACTCTAATCCATGGTCGGGCTATAACAACACACCTCAAAGTTCGCTTTCCGCATCTAGATAACCCCACACTGTCACCTTGAGTGCTAGATGGTTCCAACAAACACCACAATTTCATAGAGACATCCAACTCCAAATATAACTCATAACAAGTATTTGTAATCTCTAGCCTAAGTGCCACCATGGTGTGCACGCTGTCACTTTCACACACACGGGGAGAGCAAAGATCTATTAAAGCACTTGAGTAGCAAGGTAGATCTACTTGATTACAAAGCTCATGGTCACAATATGATCATGCATAGAGAGAGATGAACACATAGCTACCGGTAGAACCCTTAGCCTCGAGGAAGAACTACTCCCTCATCATCATGGGAATCAGAAACGGTGATGGAGATGGTGGTGGAGATCGATGGAGAAGGCTCCGGGGGCACTTCCCCGTCTCGGTAGGGTGCTGGAACAGAGACTTTTTGTCCCCCAAATCTCCCCTTCGGTGGCAGCGGCACTGCGGAACTTTTCGTGGCTAGAGGCTGGACGATATAGGGTTTCTGCATCGGGAGGCATCTTATAGGCAAAGAGGCAAGGTCGGTGGGCGGCCAGGGGGCCCACACCACCAGGTGGCATGGCCAGGGTGGACCCGCGCCACCACATGGTGTGGCCGCCCTGTGGCCCGTCTCTGTCTCGTCTTCTGGCTTCGTGAGTCTTTCGGTAAAATATCGACTTTGGCTTTTGTCCGGTCCAATTCCGAGAATATTCATTTTCTAACTTTCCTGGAACCAAAAACAGCAGAAAGCAGGCAACTGGCACTGTGGCATCTTGTTAATAGGTTAGTTCCAGAAAATGTGTAAAAGTACTCCAACGTGTGGACAAAACATAAGAAATAGTTAAAAACCAAGCATGGAACATCAAAAATTATGGATACGTTAGCAACATATCAACATCCCCAAGCTTAACTCCTGCTCGTCCTCGAGTAGGTAAGTGATAAAAAGAAAGAATAATTTTTGAAGTGACATGCACCATCATAAACTTGGTCAAAGTATTTGTAAAACATGGATAGCTGGGATCATAGTACTTCAACATAGCATGAAAGATAAAGTTCTAACAATAAGACATAGCAACTATGTTGCAACATGAAAAGGCACAAACAAAAGATTCATGAATAACAATGCTTTGCAAGACGTTTGTTTGTTTCACATAAAGAAAACATAGCATAGTGGCATTCAGCTTGTCCCTCAGAGAGTAGCAAACATAAATTCATAGGACACGTTCAAAGTTCATAAGAGTGACTAGATACAAATAGTTTAAGAACAAACAGTATCAAGTTATTCATCAATCAACAAGTCTTGGGACAATGCACATAGAACTAAGAATGGCCACTATGCTCTCAAAGGAGGTGCATAAAGATAGAAGGTGGAGACTCAACATAAAAGTAAAAGAAAGGCCTTCATGGAAGGAAGCAGGGATTCAAGTTTCATAAAGAGCTTCCAAAAATTATGGTACTTATTAGCTTTCAGCTCTCATTGCCCCTATCATAAGCATCTTGAAGGTGATTAAGGTTAAAGTGACATAACTAAGAGGATATGCTTGACAAGTTATAATCCGAAATCTCATGTCCCTTACTTCCGAAGACCGAACCTCATGCTACTCAACTTTAGTCACAAGTAAGCTCTTGTCATTGTAAGTACACATGTATCATAAAGAACCGCCAACAGGGTACCCCTTGCACATGATACAGGAGCTATCCCATAATCAAAATGACAAGGCAAGTAGACAATGAGCATCTCATCGATCTTTTTATTTGCTATTTGCATAGGTTTTTATTGAGGATGCTTCATAGAGTGCTTATTATGGTTATGCTGCAAGTTTCTACCATGATTAGGCATGGCTTAGGCTAGTGGCCCAGGAGTTTCTCTAACACACATACAAACTCCATGATCTTACAAGTTACACTTTTATTTCACACCGCCAGGATCCATAAGCAAAAGAATCATGATATCAACGGGGTACAATGTACAAGTGCAATGTTGAAAGCGTTCCCCATGATACATGGTTCTGCTAATTTCAACCTATAAAGCGCAAGCATATACACAATAAAGATGGACACAATGGTTCAAGTTTATTAAATACAAGAAAGTAAAGTGTGCCATCAAATTCGTGAGAGCTTTAATCACTAATTTTCACATAACAAGTTTAATTCGGAAGGTAGATAAAAACATGAATATACTTGGAATAGCAAGTGCTAATAGGTAGGTATGGTGGACTCTTTGGAATAACTTGGTTTTATTTGGAGTTGGATGCATGAGTGGAAATCACACTTGGTTATGGAGGCTAGCAAAAGACTGGGAGCGACCAACTAATAGAGCAATAATGGCCATAATCATGCAAGACGATAAAACATCATTAATTAAAGCATAAAGTGATATTACAAGTCGAAAACCAAGCATGACATGACAAAGCGGGGAAGGGAAAAACGTGGAAGTCACCAGAGAAGGAGATCGCCGACGAGGAGGGCTAGAACAGGGCTACGGTGGGAGAACGCCATTACTTTATGCATCTTTATTGTGTGAGGTGGAGGTTGTTCGGTGGCCTGACCGTGTGTGCGAGGACGGATGCGCTGCTGATTTGCGGCGCTAGGACTTCCACACGATCTTGAGATTGGCAAGCGTACGACTACATCATCAACGAGTTCCAACTCGTTAACAAAGCTTTGTTATCTTTGAGGGTAAGTTCTCCATGGATGTATATCCACCCGTTGCTTGTATCTAGTAGATTGATCTTGGTGTATAGTTCCCATCGTAGGATTTTTTTTGTTTTCTATGCTGCGAACCCAACATCATGGTACGTTGCGAACGCGCTAGACACAAGCTACAAACGACACAATATAGGAAATAGATAGTCAGACACATGCTAGCTACCCAGCCCATTCTCCCTCCTCCTAATCGCGCCTCCCCATTATTTTCTAAAAAGAAAATCAAAATCCCTATTTCTGAGTTTCAAAAAATTCTAAAAACAAATTTGGATGTAGCCAACAATATAACCCACAAACATTCATAATACCAATTTTAAATAAGTTGTATTTTAAGCTACACAAAAAGAATTTTATTTAGATCCAAGTATAGTGAATAGTGCACACATTCAAATATCAAGAAATATCAATTTTTTATTTTGTGTAGCTTATAATAAGAAGGAATTGGCATTAAGATTTTGCATGCTTGTAAAATACTACCTCTATTTCCAATTGTAAGATGTTTTGATAGGCTATTTTAGACCAAAATGTGCTATAGTTTGAAAGAGAGGAAGTATATTATTAAGGAAAGTCCAGGATTATCTTTAATTTTATTTTCTATAATTTTTTTAAGATTAAGAGATTATTGGTTCTTCGAGCTAGAGAGACTTTACATTAATAAGGTAGGATACCATTGTCTGTGTGCAAAGCATGTGCCATTTACTAGTATCACTTAACACCATATGTTGGTGTCTTTTTTTCACAGAACCATAACCTTTAAATTTTGTTTCACAAAACACCAACTTTTGTGGTAATCTTTTGCACAAAACACAAAAAACGGTATTAGCTCATTTGATAACTGATTAACTTCTTGGGCCTACTTGTCAAAACCATCGTGACAGCGTGGGTAGCTGCAGCATGCCCAAATTTCATTAGTCTATAAGCAGATTATAACCACACAAATTATCACTCCATGTCCAGGAGATTTTATCACTGCAAATTAGAGCCACGTAGAATAAAATATTTAGACAATCATGACATGGTTCTTTTCATTTCATACAAAATATTTAGACAATCAGGACAACTTTATTTTACTTTTAGTGTCTCCCAGCTGATACGTTGCTAACGTATCTATATTTTTTGATGTTCCATGCTTGGTTTATATCTACTTTCTTATGTTTTGTCCATACTTTAGAGTATTTTTATACACTTTCTTGGACTAACCTACTAACAAGATGCCACAGTGCCAGCTGCCTGTTTTCTGCTATTTTTGGTTCTAGGAAAGTCAGAAAATGAATATTCTCGGAATTGGATGGGACAAAAGCCAAAGTCAATATTTCACTGAGGGGGACACAGAGCTAGAAGACGAGACGAAGAGGTGCTAGAGGCCGGCCGCACCTCCTGGCTGCGCGACCAGGCCTGGTCCACGCTAGGGGGTGGTGTGGCCGCCTAGGGCACCCCCTCGGCCTCCCTCTTCGCCTATATTTGGCCTCCGATATAGAAACCCTAAGTACCCGATCAAAATTCCATGAAAGAGTCTGTAGCCGCTGTCATCTCTATCCCTAGATTGGGAGGGATCTGAAGCTCTTCCCGGCACCCTGCCGGAGGGGAGATTTCACCTAGGAGGCCTTCTTCATCACCATGCAAGCCTCCGTTGTGATGTGTGAGTAGTTCATCCTTGGACTACGGGTCCTTGTAGTAGCTAGATGGTTGGTTCTTCTCCTTTGTGCTATCATGTTTAGATCTTGTGAGCTCCGCTCATGATCAAGATCATCTATTTGTAATCCTACATGTTGTGTTTGCGGGGATCCGATGGATATTGAGATGCTATGTCCGATTGATTATTGATTCTATCATGTCTTTGTTATTTGTGATCTTGCATGCTCTCTATTGTTAGTAGATATCTTGGCCGAGTAGATGCTAGCAACTGCAAGAGGGAGTATTTATGCTCGATAGTGGGTTCATGCCTCTAGTAATCTGGGGAAGTGATAGAAATCTCTAAGGTACTAGATGTGCTGTTGCTACTAGGGAGAAAACAACAATCCTTTGTTCATAGAACAATCGTATTGTTTACTTTACACACAATGCTTAATGCAATCATCTATTGCTTGCAACTTAATACTGGAGGGGGTTCGGATGATAACCTGAAGGTGGATTATTAGTCATAGATGCATCTGGATTATGGTCTATGTATAATGTTGTAATGCCCAATTAAATCTCATAGGAGTCAAGATGATTAGTATATGCATGCATGCTTTCTCGATGTTTGTCAATTGCCCCACTATAATTTGTTCACCCAACATGTCATCTATCTTAAGGAGAATCGCCACTAGTGAACTATGGACCTCGGTCCTTTCTTTTACCATCAATCTACAACTGTTTACTGTTTTCTGTTTACTTTCTGCAAGCTATTACTATCTTCCACACAATACGTTTAATCCTTTGTTTTCAGCAAAACCGGTGAGATTGACAACCTCACTGTAAGTTGGAGGCAAAGTTCTGTGGTTGTGTTGTGCAGGATTCCAAGTTGGAAACAACACCTTGGAGGTGTTTCCTTGCTCCTACTGGTTCGATAACCTTGGTTTCATAACTGAGGGAAAACTTGCCGAAGTGCTCATCATACCTTCCTTTCGGGGTTCCCCAACGAGATCGATATATTTTGGGCCATCAAGCTATTTTTCTAGCACCGTTGCCGGGGAGTCAAGGACATCTTCACAAGGGGAGTCCCTCAAAACCAATCTCTTTACTTTGTTGTCTTTGTTTTTCTTAGTTTATTTCTATTTTGTTTGCTTGTCTCTTTTTATCAAAAATACAAAAAAAATTAGTTCCTACTATAGTGGTTATTTTTGTTGGTCTGTTATTATCTGGCTTTATCATGCTTTCTATCAATGATTGGTTTCTTTGAAAATGAATCTTATTAGCAAGGTGGGTTCACGGAAGAACAAAAATATTATTATACAGAACACCGCCTGTCACAAAAAGGGAAACACTTATGGGATGAATTAATAAATTGGATACCATTGCTAGAAACATGTGCTCTACTTATAATGTTACTTATTGCTTTGATAAATCTTGTTGCTGTAGGAGGTATAAACACCTCCCTTTTCAATGTGAGTATAATGATAATGTTACCATATCTTCTTATGTTAAGGGAAATTATGACTTTTATGATGTGGAACAAATTGAAGAATTTATTGCTTGGAAGGGTGCATTCGAACTTGCTTATTTTCTTGAAAATACTGATGATGCAACATATAAATATTAGATTTATGATATACTTAAATTCTGCTTTGATAATTACAAGGAAGAAAATGGCTATATTCTTGAATATCTTAATAGATGCTCTCCACCAATGGAAGAGACTAATGCCTTGCAAGAGCCTATGGAAGAAGAAATTGCTGAAACCCGAAGCTCATTGGATGAAAAAGAGGAGGAGAGTGATGATCTAGAGGAGGAAGAATGGATCTACCCATGCCTACCTTCTAATGAGAGTAACTCTTTACCCCTTACTTTATTTGATTGCCCTCCATGCTTACCAAAGGAGGATGAATGTTATGTTCCTGTGGATTCTTTTGAAAATGTTTATAATAAAGCTCTAGATGATGGTCCTATATTTGTTGCTAATATTAATTGTACTACTATTGAAAATGAGATTGATTAGTCATCTTGTTATAAAATTGTTAAAAGTGGGCATGAAGGTTTTAATCCCACTATTTTTGAGCTTGATAAAAATATGTGTTTGTAGATCATGAAAATCATGCTTTATGTGATAGTTATATTGTTGAGTTTATTCATTAGGCTACTGAAAATTATTATGAGAGCGGAAAATATGGTTGTAAAAGTTTTCATGGTACTGAAACACCTCTCTATGTGTGGAAAGTTTTGAAGTTACTCTCATTTTATCTTCCTATGCCTGTCACTTTGTTCTTTGTGAATTTATTTGCATATAATATTCCTATGCATAGGAAGTGGGTTAGACTTAAATGTGTTTTGAATTTGCTTCCTGATGCTCTCTTTTACTTCAATTCATATTTCTAATGTGAGTATCATCGAAATTATCATGCCTAGTTCAAAGGCATTAAAGAAAAGTACTTATTGGGAGATAACCCAAATTTTTTATTTGAGTCTTGGAAGTTATTACCTCTGTAATAACCGCTCCTTATCATTTTAGTGTGGTTTTTGTGCCAAGAGTAACCTCTAATGAGAGAGAAGTAATACTTGGGAAAGTTGCTATCCCGAAACAGATTTTTGTGCTTCGCTGTAAAAAATTCTTGAAAACTCTCTCTACGTCAGATTGAGCTGTAATTGTTGGTGCTTCTGCCCAAGTTGTTATCTAACTTTCGTTAGTTCAACACTTTTCGATTTGAGCAATAGAAGGTCTTTGAAAAAATTGGTTTTTACCTGCTGGTCTGTTTTGACAGATTTCTGCTATTATTTGCATTTGCCTCTTAATCTCTTTCTCTGTGAGTTCTCCTTGATCATTTGAACTTTTTAAAGGAAGTGCTATAGTAGCTTGTGTTTTAATGGAAGTTTTATTAGTGTGGAAACTGAACCCAAAGACTTATTATCTTGAGTACACTAATATTGCTAATAAAGACTGTGTGAAGTTTTGTATGAAGGAAAATTTTCAGGTGTAAGGAAAGAATGATGTAATGAGATCAAGAATGGACTAAAGCTCAAGATTGGGGATGCCACCCATGTCACCCCAAGAAATATCCAAGAAGTACAAGCATCAAAGCTTGGGGATGCCCAAGGCATCCCCTTCTTCATTAATAAAAACTCAGGTTTCTTCCAAACACTTCATTTTTATTGTTTCATGCATAGTTGTGTTGTTCTTGGAGCGTCTTTGTTTTCGTTTTTGGTTTTTGTTTCCTTGGTTTTCTTAGTTTGCTTAAATAAATTGGTTGGACCCCCTCTTTCATACATTAGTTTTCAAATAAGTTTGGTTTGATTTGGAAAAGAGTAGGAAAAGTTCATGCTTAAGTGGTAAAAGGAGCTAGTTTTTGACTGTGGCCTATGCTTTGTCATGTCATGCTTGGTATTGTTTTGGCTTTATTCTTAGTGATTTTTGCTGTAGCATGACATGTTATAAACAATTGAGATTGCTTAATGTTCCTTGAAAGAATCATACGTTGTTTTAGCATATTAAAGCATAGTATTGTGGTATTCTCCTTTGATGCTTTATTTGGGTTGACTTGGCACATGCTGACACCATGTTAAGACTATCCCAAGTCACCATAGCCTCTATGATCCTTTAGTTTTCAACTTGTAATATCACTTTATGCTTTAATTAATGATGTTTTGTCGCTTTGCATGATTATGGCCATTATTGCTCTCTTAGTTGGTCGCTCCCAGTCTTTTGCTAGCCTCCATAACCAAGTGTGAGTTCCACTCATGCATCCAACTCCAAATAAAACCAAGTTATTCCAAAGACTCCACCATACCTACCTATTAGAATTTGCTATTCCAAGTATATTCATGTTTTTGTCTACCTTCCAAATTAAACTTGTTATGTGAAAATTAGTGATTAAAGCTCTCACGAACTTGATGGCACACTTTACTTTCTTGCACTTAATAATCTTGAACCATTGTGTCCATCTTTGTTGCGTATATGCTTGCACTTTATAAGTTGAAGTTAGCAGAACCATGTATCATGGGGAACGCTTTCAACATTGCACTTATTATTCCGCTGATATCATGATTCTTTTGCTTATGGATCTCGGCGGTGTGAAATAAATGGGGAACTTATAAGATCATGGAGTTTGTATGTGTGTTAGAGAAACGCCCGAGACTCTAGCCTAAGCCATGTCTAATCATGGTGGAAACTTGCAGCATAACCATAATGAGCACTCTATGAAGCATCCTCAATAAAAACCTATGCAAATAGCAAATAAAAAGATCGCTGAGATGCTCATTGTCTGCTTGCCTTGTCATTTTGATATGGGATAGCTCCCGTGTCATGGGGCAAGGGGTACCCTGTTGGCGGTTCTCTATGATACATATGTACCCTGTTAGGTTCGGTACTCCTAAGCAAGGGGCATGAGATTTCAACTTATAACTTGTCAAGCATATCCTCTTAGTTGTGTCACTTTAACCTTAATCACTTAAAGATGCTTATGATAGGGGCAATGAGAGCTGAAAGCTAATAAGTACCATAATTTTTGGAAGCTCTTTATGAGATTTGAATCCCTGCTTCCTTCCATGAAGGCCTTTCTTTTACTTTTATGTTGAGTCTCCATCTTCTATCTTTATGCACCCATTGAGAGAGCATAGTGGCCATTCTTAGTTTAATGTGCATTGTCCCAAGACTTGTTGATTGATGCATAACTTTGATATTGCTTGTTCTTAAACTATTTGTATCTAGTCACCCTTATGAACTTTGAAGGTGTCCTATGCATTTATGTTTTGCTACACTATGAGGGACAAGCTGAATACCATTCTCATTATGCTTTCTTTATGTGAAACAAACAAACGTCTTGCAAAGCATTGTTATTCATGAATCTTTTGTTTGTGCCTTTTCATGTTACAACATAGTTGCTATGTCTTATTGTTAGAACTATATCTTTCATGCTATGTTGAAGTACTATGATCTCAGCTATCAATGTTTTACAAATACTTTGATCAAGTCTATGATGGCGCATGTCACCTAAAAAATTATTCTTTCTTTTTATCACTTACCTACTCGAGGACGAATAGGAGTTAAGCTTGGGGATGTTGATACGTTGCTAACGTATCTATAATTTTTGATGTTCCATGCTTGGTTTATATCTACTTTCTTATGTTTTGTCCACACTTTGGAGTATTTTTATACACTTTCTTGGACTAACCTATTAACAAGATGCCACAGTGCTAGCTGCCAGTTTTCTGCTAGTTTTGGTTCTAGGAAAGACAGAAAATGAATATTCTCGGAATTGGACGGGACAAAAGCCAAAGTCAGTTTTTCACCGAGGGACACCTGGAGCCAGAAGACGAGACAGAGAGGGGCTAGAGGCCGGCCGCACCACCTGGCCGTGTGGCCAGGCCTGGCTCGCGCTAGGGGGTGGTGTGGCTGCCTAGGGCACCCCCTCGGCCTCCCTCTTCGCCTATATATTGCCTCCGATACAGAAACCCTAAGTACCTGATCAAAATTCCACGAAAGAGTCTGTAGCCGCCGTCATCTCCATCCCTAGATCGGGAGGGATCTGAAGCTCTTCTCGGCACCCTGCTGGAGGGGAGAATTCACCCTGGAGGCCTTCTTCATCACCATGCAAGCCTCCGGTGTGATGCGTGAGTAGTTCATCCTTGGACTACGGGTCCATGTAGTAGCTAGATGGTTGGTTCTTCTCCTTCGTGCTAGCATGTTTAGATCTTGTGAGCTCCGTTCATGATGAAGATCATCTATTTGTAATCCTACATGTTGTGTTTGCGGGGATCCAATGGATATTGAGGTGCTATTTCAGATTGATTATTGATTCTGTCATGTCTTTGTTTTTTGTGATCTTGCATGCTCTCTGTTGTTAGTAGATATCTTGGACGAGTAGATGCTAGCAACTCCAAGAGGGAGTATTTATGATCGATATTGGGTTCATGCCTCTAGTAATCTGGGGAAGTGACAGAAATCTCTAAGGTACCAGATGTGCTATTGCTACTAGGGAGAAAACAACAATCCTTTGTTCATAGAATAATCATATTATTTACTTTACACGCAATGCTTAATGTAATCATCTGTTGCTTGCAACTTAATACTGGAGGGGGTTCGGATGATAACCTGAAGGTGGATTATTAGTCATAGATGCAGTTGTATTACGGTCTATGTATAATGTTGCAATGCCTATTCAAATCTCATAGGAGTCAAGATGATTAGTATATGCATGTATGCTTTCTCGATGTTTGTCAATTGCCCCGCTGTAATTTGTTCACCCAACATGTCATCTATCTTAAGGAGAATCACCACTAGTAAACTATGGACCCGGTCCTTTCTTTTACCATCAATCTACAACTGTTTACTGTTCTCTGTTTACTTTCTACAAGCTACTACTATCTTCCACACAATAAGTTTAATCCTTTGTTTTCAGCAAACCGGTGAGATTGACAACCTCACTGTAAGTTGGGGGCAAAGTTCTGTGGTTGTGTTGTGCAGGATTCCAAGTTGGAAACAACACCTTGGAGGTGTTTCCTTGCTCCTACTGGTTCGATAACCTCAGTTTCATAAATGAGGGAAAACTTGTTGATGTGCTCATCATACCTTCCTCTTGGGGTTCCCCAACGAGCTCGATATATTTTGGGCCATCACCAGCACATACAAAATAAGAGTCTAGAACTTCTGCAATCAGGACATATGTCAACACCCGGATTTTTAATCCCAGATGCCTTTTATGCCATACATCGCAATCCCAGGATTACCATTTTTGCGAGACATAATAGATTGGATATCACAGTACATCATCCATTACAAACCATAATAAGGTCTTACACAAAATAAAGGATCTCATGATCCAGTCTTAGTACAAATAAGCGGCGGAATAAATAATAAGGATAGCGGTGGGCTCCATCTTCTGTGTCACAGGCAATGCTGACGATGGGAGATAGTCCTAGTTGTCATAGTCGTCCGGCTGTCCTTCTTCAGGGTAGTCCTCCTCATAGTCTGGCCACAGGAATAGCCAGGGACAAAGCCATGAGTACTCTTTAAGTACTCGCAAACTATCACTAACAAGTAAGGTAGCCCAGGTAGGAATGTTAAGCTCTAAGTTTATTTGCAAAAGCTAGTTTGAAACAGCTCAGTTCAGAAGTAAATAAAGCTAATTTAAAGTTCTAAAATCACTTAAGTTGGGAACTTAGTTTTCATAGTCATAACCCTGTTGTGGTCAAGTCAAAGTCACCATTCATTTCATAAGTCCTTTTGAATACATCTGACGACAGAATAGTATGGCCACTCCAACTGTCCATAACCACGGACGCGGCTATTCGAATAGTTTGACACTCTGCAGAGGTGGTACACTTTCACCACAAAATTTGATACATCCGTCAGGGGTAACCCTGAATCATCATACTTAGTATGCGGATAATCAATCATAACCTTTACTTCACACACCCTAGTACAAGCACCTCTCCTATGAGCTTGGCCTCCCAACCATGGCCATCTGCCATCCTAGGCACTGCATAGGTGGACATCATCAAGAGGTAGCCTCAACTCAAACCTCTCCCGCGAGGGAACCCATACTAATGCATATAAACTTCCGACTAAGCCTTACCCAATTCAGGTATTGTGGTTGTACGGTAAAATTGGAATGGTATCGCATCCAAACCCAACCATCAGTTTTTATAAAGGGGCTAAGGCTCATGCCTCAACATTTTCATCATCATAAACCATTTGTGTTTCTCAACACATGTCAAAACATCTCAATAGAATGAGCATCATTCCAAGGTTTTCATAATCATTTTCACCAAGTATTCCCGTCTAAAGTGATCAAGTTTTATGCTTAGCACTAGCCACTAAGGTTAAGAGTGTTCACTAAATAGCACACTAAGGCACACACTTGATGATCTAGCATCATCACAATCATCACATGAATTAAGGAACTAGTTTCATTATTTTATTTGAGAAAAGTAATTTCTACTCATTGAAATTAATTAAGATTTAATATTCTCCAAATAGAATATGGGATCATGTGGACACATGTCATCACCACATATTCTAATACATGGGAATGCGATTTAAAGGGTTGGTCACATTTTATAACCTTTAAGATTATTATTTAATCAATTTAAAGTTATAGAAATGCCCTAATAGCATTCTTTTGGTACTAGTCCAAAGTCACTACATGCAAACCTAAATATTTTTACATATTCAGATAGGTATGGTCAAATGTGATTTTTGAGAGTTGGAATCAAGTCAAAAACTATTATGGTTGATTTTTGAAAAATGTTTGAATATAGAAAAGTCTATGTCTTGTTATTTATGCTATATGTGATCTCTAACTCCAAATGTCTTAAATCCAACGGGCTTGGATTGATATTTTAATTATCATTCTAAGAAAATTTGAATCATGCATTTTGGTTAAGTGGATCTCTCTGAAATGATTTTTAAACAAGTGGACATAATCTAGTTTAAACCTAAATATAAAAACCTCTATTTGAATATGTGGGCTAGTGTAGGAAAAGAAATGGGCCGGCCCAGTGGTGCTCCGCAGAACAGAGGGCAACTGACAGGGGCGGGGGGGGGGGGGGGGGGGGGGGGGTCCTACATGTCAGCGGCTGCTACTCAGCGAAACGGTACGAGGCATTCTCATCCGTGCGATTAGAACAGAAATCGATGGCCGTGGTTCATCGTTTTCCGGTGAATAGCTCCGGCGAGATCAAACCCTATCGTGGCACAGTGGGGGTCTACGGGGGCTTACTAGGGCTCCAGCTAGACGTGGCGATGGGGTGATCGAACTGGTGGACGGCGGCGGTTCTAGGCATGGTCGTGGCGGCTCTTGGGGTAGTCGCAATCAACCGCGCCTCTTCTCCTCTGCTGGGGCCAGCTCCGATGGAATTCCAGCGACTAAGGGCTCGATTGGCTCCGGGAGAAGTGGGGAAGGCTCAGTGATGAGAGGGGAGTTGAGTGATGTGAGAAATGAAGCTGGGGGAGGCCTTCTTTTATAGGCTCGACGATGGGGCAGTGCGGCATGGTTAGGCGGTGGTGGCGATGTGTCTAGAGGGTGCTAGCGGCGCGGTTGGAGGTAGGGGACGGTGCACGGTCTCCTGGCGGTCCTCTACGGCCTAAAGGCGTGGCTAGGGGCGGTCGCATTTGGTTGGAAATGGTCGACGCTCTATGCGGCAGAAGCGGCGTTCGACGTGGTGCGTGGTGGCTGTGGGTCAATCGGCAGCGAACGGAGATGTCTAGGCGCTTCCTGGGGTAATGGCGGAGCGGTGCGTGCGGGCGGCGGTCGAGGCGTGGCCTGTGCTGGCCTGTCGGGCGCGGCGCTCTGGCGCGTGCTCGACATGGCGCAGACACAGTGGGCGCAGGGGTTTCTAAGGTGGTCCAGTGCTTGGCAGGGCTCGGGGAAGGGATAGGGGCGGTGGTGTGATTTCGCCTACCTCCTAGGCATGGTGGAAGAGAGCGGGGTGGCCTGCTGCGAGCTGTCCATGCTTGACCAGAGGGCATGGCCTCGGGGTGGGTTAAATGGGGGACAAGACATTGATAAACAACATTAATAGTTAGGTAGATTAATTTGTGATCACCAGGTGTTCGACACAATGGCTGCAAGAAATGTAACTTTGAATTTTTGAAAGATTTTTGGTGGGTGTGTTGTTCATAAGCTTGATCATCTGTGGTTGCTTGGGTTTGGCAAGGGGAGTTCATTTGAGTGGTTTTTGAAAAAGTGGGATCTATGCATATGTAATGGATTCATTTTTCAAATGTCATTTAAATTTAGTGGCTAAGTGTTTTTGTAATGTTTTAAAGTGGGCCTTGGTAGATCTTTACTTGTACTAGCAAGGGGTGCAAAGATCTTGAATTGTTTATGTTTGAAATTGACTTCTAGGAACACCTAAAGTGGCCTAGTGGATTAAAATGGTCAAAATGACCATTTGGTCTTTTCATTCTTATTTGATTTATTTTTCTGTGGATTTTGTTTTTAAATGGTCTAGATGATGTGTCATTCACCTTTAAACCATTTCACAACATATAGATCAATCAAAAAAGGCATTTCCAAACAATTCTATATTAATGCTAACACACATATGCATTCCTAATTATTTTAAAGATAAATTTTTTTTGTTAACCCTAAATTGGATGATTTGGATCTTGATCACCTTGATTAGAGTTTTGGGATATTACAAACCTTCCCTCCTTAAACAAAATCTCATCCCGAGATTTAAGAAAAACTAGGAACTAAAGAGATCTAGAAACTCAGTCCTAATGTAATCTTCTCGCTCCCAGGTGGCTTCTTCTTCAGTATGGTTGCTCCATTGAATCTTGAGAAACTTGATACTCCGGGTCCTTGTGGTTCTGAAGGTGTGGCATCCCGCTAAAACCACTACTAGAAAATCGCTGTGTTTTTGTGCATTGCATCATCATGACTGCATGCTCATGTCATCATGCCACACTGCATTTGAGCATCGTCATCATCATGCATGGTTTTGTCTAAAACTATTTTCAAAAAAAACCTGGTTTTGTTTTCTAAACACCCCGTCTTTATTTCAAATCAAAACCCGGGCTTGGCCGGAATATTTTGTTTCGTCTACAATCGAATTTCAAAGGCCCCGTTCTAAACAGATGAAATATTTATATTATTTTTAGGAGGCAGCCAGACAGGCCCAAAAGCCCAGCCGGCCACCTCCAACAAAACCCTAGCTAATCCTAATCTAGACCAACCCCCCTGCCCTAATCCCGCCACCCCGCCGCACAGACCCGCACCCGTACGCGCAACACGCACTGACACGCCCCAGGCCCTGTCATGTACACACACCCCACCGCTCAGCGGTACACCGTGACACGCTCCCCGCGTGCGCGTGACCCTGCCGCCAAATCCCCGCAGCGCTGCACGCCCACCCTGCTCCCCCCATTTCCGCGTGGGCCCTACCCCCACCACGATGCCCCGCGTGACGCGACCTCCACCCCGCGATCCTCTCCTTCCCTCGCCTACCTCTCGCTTCGGATCCGTGCCGCCTACCCCGCCTCCGTCCGCGAGCTCGCCGGATTCCCTGGCGCCTTCTTCCTCTATCTCGCGCGAGCGCCCGCCCTGGCCGCCGTCGACCGTGCCAATCTCGCCGCCATCGTCTGCTATGCCACGTCGCCCGCTTCCGGCCGACCACGCCCTCCCCTTCCTCGTGGTCGCGCCCACTGCAGAGCCTCCGCCGCTCGGCCTCCTTTCCTCTGCGCGACTCCGCCCTGAGCCGCCCACCGTCGCGGCCACGCGTGCTCCCCGAGCTCTCCGACCATGCCGTTGTCCCCAAGCCCCCTGTAGGGCTCCGTCCCTGCGTGTGGCCTTCCCAAGCTCCTCACCGCCGCGCTCCTCCGCGCCCGCCTCCTCGGAGCCCGCCGCTGCTCTGGCGCTCTGTGGCCCCTGCCGAGCTCTGCCGATCCTGGGCGTCCTCCTCCCGCTCAGCGTCGTGGCCAAGCCTGCGCGTCCCCGCCTCTGAACGCCCTCGCCTCTACTTGCCGTCCTCTGCCGCCGCTCCCTGGCCTCTACTTCGACTTGGAGCTCGCCTCGCCGGCCTCCTCGATTTCGAGCACCACCGCCTCCCTGTGTCCTCCCGAGTCGAGCCTGCTCGCCTCCTCCTTGATCGCCCTGCCGCCTCTTGCTTCCATCGGCCGCGCACCGCCAGGGCCACCTCCTCCTAGCGCGGTCGCCCGAGCTCACCCGTGGTTGGCGCCGCCTCCTCACCTAGGGCCCACCTCCATCTGCAATCCGCATCGTCATGGGTGCCCTCCTTGTCGACCGCCACCCTCTACATCGCGACCCCGACGCTCCCAGCGGGCCGCCTCCAAGCCCTGCATCACGAGCCCGCCCAAGCTCCTCCACCGTCCAGTTCCGCGTGCCGCCCACCTGCGTGCCCGTGCTCATTCCATGCAGCTACTGCATCCATCTTCATGTCCTGGTGTGATTGTAGTGCTATTGCTCCTTTTGGTCTCCCCTAATGTGCGCTGCTATACATACCTTCGCGTTGGCCGGCGCTCTGTTTATTTCTTGCTGCCTGAATATGGCTCTGTCCCTGGTGGTCTGCTACTGGTCGTTTAAGCGAAGGAACTTGTGGTGGTCGTGATGTGATGTTGTGACGATGGTGATGGCCAAGACCGAGACGAGGAGCCATGTTTCGTGCGAGGCTAAGACCGATGCTAAGACCTTTCCATCGACGGGGTCATCGACATGTAACCGAAGACCCCCGATCACTATCTTCATCATAGAAGGCCAAGACCCTTCTCGGAACTGGAAACGGTGATGCCCAATTCCAAGATCTCCTTCATGGGACATCAAGTTCTCCTCACAGATCCTGAAGACCGATCCCGGCGCGACTAAACTTAAACCACATCGAACCAAGATCGTCGGAACCCAATGTGATCCCCTTTATCCGAGACCCCTGTTTTTTTTATAATATGACATTATCGATTGTTGCATATTAAATTGTTCATGCTCGCTTACATATTTATTTGTTTGGGGGGTGCTTTATCAATTCACCCAATAATTAATATGGAGACTATATGCAGGCTTCTAGTCTTATATGCCTCCATTTAAATTTGTGTAGCGAACCAATGCCATGTTTCTTGTTAAGACAACATTTAAATTGCAGGGTACCTAAACAACTTGAACCTTATATTTAATTGTTGGGACCCCGGTTCTGCTTAATATTGCCTAATTGCACCGCATGTTTGCCATGGCATGCATAATACATGCATCATGCCCGATCTTTTGCCGTAGTATTAAATAGTGCATCCGGTGTTTCTTTTAGTGCTTTGCTTCTTTACGGATTAGGCCGTTGAGTGGATGCGAATATCGACAAGTTCTTCGGATAATGTATCTTCGGCAGTGTTTCCCAGGCGAGCATCTTCCCCTTTCTACCTATTTTGCTTTTATAGTCTTTATTTCCACATGTTGATATATTGCTATCCGTGTTGCGATGCTTTAGTTTCCGTGCACCATTTATACTCCGTGCAGCCCCTATAGTGCCATGGACACATCCTATTGCCTGTTGTTTGATAGATAGTCGACCTTGCGAGTCGTAGTTGCTTGCTTATATGTTGCTTCGCGTCTTTGTCGTTCCACTGTTGACGACATGTTGGCACATGACAAATGGTGGAGATGCTTTATGGTGGAAAGGATCATGACTTTAAATACAACTATTAAATTGATGGGATAACTAATGAAAGAGGCACCGGTGGGCAATATATGCTATTTGATTTTTCATGTCCACTTGTGTCCCGTAGGCCCCGAGTACTTGATACCTGTTCCTTGACTATTCGCACTATCCACATACGGGAGACTTTATGAATCCCCCTTAGCCAGAGCTTGTTTTATTTCTTATTTCTTGGGGCCACAAAGTAGTTTGGGGCTTTATTACTATCCTGTACTTATGCCATGTTTTACTGCTTTATTTAAGATTGTGCGTGGAGCACCTGTACTGTTTTGGATCGTGCCACGTTTTCACGGTATCGACAGGCCCAGTCACACTTTCGGGTTCCCAGTCGTTTACAGCCGTCGTCACAAAACCTGGGTCTATTCCGGAGCCGACCAACTTCGTTGCGGGTAACTTAGTGGGGTGGCCCCCTGAAATCTTTTATGAATCCTGTGATTGCTTTGTCGTGAAAGCCTCGTTGGGTTTTGATTTGGTTTTTCCGAGGTTGATCGTGTGTGTGTTGCTATTTGTGCACCCCTGCAGGGTAAATATTTCTGAAAGCCGTGTCCGCGGTTATGGACGACTTGGAGCACAGTATCTCGATCATAGACAAGCATAACTAAAGTAGTGCTATAAATTTGACTTAATATGTGACTAGTAATCAGCTTCACTACAATGGAATGGATAATAAAAGTGCCAACTACTGGTGGAACTGGTGTGTATCGTGTCATGTTATACCTGCCTAGTAATTATCGCAACTCCAATGGAATGAAATAAAAGTGCCAGCAACTGCTGGGTTTGGGATGTCACATGCTAATTGTATCTGACTAGTAAGTACTGCAACTACAACTGAATGGTTAACTAAAACTGCCCACTACTTATGCTACCAGGAGGACTCATGCTATCTATATCTAATTAGTAAATGCTGCAACTATAACAGAATGAATAAAACTGCCAACTGTGTGAGTTCCTCGGTTTGACTTCCTCGTTTGGTCTCGAGGGGGAATACCAGGATGGGTATGATTGGTGTTAGTATCAGGTTGGATCCGGATAGGTCTTTCTTATCCGTCTCTAATAGCCAATAGTTGTATTGAGTCTCTATAGGTTGTTTAGTGCATGCTTCGCTGCCGCTTCAGTCCACCATACCTATGTAGGCGAGAGCCGCCGAATTCTAGCCTCGCCGTGTACTGGCCTCAGTACTGACGCTCCTCTTTTTCCTTGCCCTTTGTCGGCACCCCCTTTTGTTTTAGCAGGTTTGTGATCGACGTCGTTAGCATGGTTACCCTTCTGGCTTGGCCTGGGCAGGGTTATGGACGCCATTGGTTATTCTTCAAGGCTCTTAGCCCCATTTGCATCTTGTCCGTACTCGGACGCTGTAGCGATTTCAAGGTGATTTGGATCTTTGTACTGTATATCGGTATTCTTGACTCATGGAGTCATGTTGTATATATATCTGTTCTGTGGGTCCCATCGAGGACTGTTGTGTAATGGTATTACTTCGTTTTCCACTCGCATGAAAGTGCCTGGTGGGTGTCCTTAAATCGTTTCTATGCGGGTTTGGCGGAAAAGGGCTAAAACTTGCATAGGGCCGATTCGAGGGTGTTACAGAAGGCTTCTTCCAAAATACGGATGGGCACTTCACAATAGGTTAGATCCTTGTTGATATCTATGGCTTGGTGATCGATGCTCTGGAACACTTCGGTCTTCTCCGGAACTTCTAAGAACTTGCGAAGTAACGAGATATGGAACACATGATGGATGGCTGACATCTCCTCTGGCAGTTCCAGTTGATATGATACTTCTCCTCAGCAATTCAGAAACTTGAAGGTTCCAATATATCTGGGGGCTAACTTTCTTTCAGACTAAAACGTCGCGTTCCCTTCAATGGCGAAACCTTGATATACACAAAATCTCCGACATTGAAACTCAGGTCTCTACATCTCTTGTCAGCATAACTCTTGTGCCTGCATTGGGCGGTCTTGAGGTGCTCACGGACTTTGTGAACCTTCTCTTCGGATTCTTGTAGGATGTCGGGTCTGAAAATCTAACTCTCTCCTACTTGCGACCAATTCAAAGGGGTACGACACTTCCTTCCATTAAGAACTCAAATGGGGCAATTTGCAAACTGGCTTGATAACTATTGTTGTATGAGAACTCTGCGAAAGGCAGACAATCTTCTCATTTTGATCCATACTCTAGCTCACAAGCTCTCAACATATCTTCTAAGATTTGGTTGACTCTTTAAGTTTGTCCATCGGTTTGCGGGTGATAAGCTGTGCTGAAGTTCAACTTGGTTCCTAATCCTTCTTGGACTTTCTGCCAAAATCTTGAGGTCAATTGGGTTCCTCGATCTGACACTATGGTCTTGGGGGTTCCATGCAAACTAACGATTCTAGCAATGTACAACTCTGCTAGCTTCAAACTTTGGTAGGCTGTCTTGATAGGTATAAAATGAGCTACCTTGGACAATCTATCAACTATGACCCAAATAGAGTCATTTCCCCTACTAGAGGTAGGCAAACCGGTGATAAAGTCCATTCTGACGGAATCCCATTTCCATTCCAGATTCTGCAATGGTTGCAACAGTCCTACAGGTCTCTGATGTTCCGCCTTGACTCTCTGACATATATCACACTTGGCAATGTAGCTTCCGATTTCTCTCTTCATCTTGTGCCACCAAAATTGCTCCTTCAAATCCTGATACATCTTCGTTCCTCCAGGGTGGATAGAATAAAGAGTATCATGAGCTTCTTGCATGATAACTTGCTTCCGTTCTGAATCTGCTGGCACACAGATACGTCCTTTGTACCACAAAACTCCTTCTTCATCTTCGGTGAATCTAGGCACCTTTCCTATACCAATACGATGCTTGATTCCGTCGATACTTGCATTTCCCTTTTGGGCTTCCTTGATCTAACTGATCAAAGTGGGTTGTAACATCCCAAAACTCTAATCCAAGGTTATTAAGATCCAAATCATCAAAATTAGGGTTAACAAAAACTTTTCCATTTAAAAATATTAAAGCATTCATATGTGTGTGCATTTAAATAGGAGTTGTTTTGAATTTCCTTGATTAAGTGATCCATTGATTGTAAAATGATTCTTAGGTGAATTAAACATCATCTAGATCATTCCCAAACAAATCCCAAAGAAAAAGAAATCAAAATGAATAAAAGAAGCAAATGGTCATTTGTGCCATTTTAATCAACATGCCTACTTTGGCTATTCCTAGAACTCAAAACCTAACAGAAACAAATATGGTTCTTTGCACCCCTTGCTAGTACAAATAGTAATGTACCAAGGCCCACTTTGTGATCTACCAAAAACTTCCAAACACTAATTTTAAACGACATTTGAAAACTGAATCTAGTGTAGGTATCAAGATCACACTATTTCAAAAACCACTAAAATGAACTCCATTTTCAAATCCCAAGCAACCACAGATGCTTAAGCATGTGACAAAAAACTCCACCAAAAATCATCTCAAAATTCAAAACTTGAATTCTTTCAGCCATTTCTACAAACACCTTGCAGACAGAATCTATTTGGCCTAACTATTACTGTTTTGATCAAATCTTGTCGAGCAATTAGAGCTGCATTGATCACTCTTGTCCCCCCTGAGCCCAAACAGACCCTCATTGGCCTACCCCTAAGCCGCAGCAGCAGTGGAGCGCCGCCACTTTGTGGTCGCCGCCGGCCAGAAGAGGGCAGAGCGCTAGGGACAGCGCCGTGCCAAACCAGCAAGCCCTCTAGCTCCGCCCAACCCCACCGCACCTCCCTGTCCACCCCTCGATCACCCACAACCCCTGGACCACACCCAAGCACCGCCGCCCATTCTCTCTATGAGCTCGCCAGAGCGCGCCAGAGCGCCCTCACCGCCAGCATGCCATAGACCACCCCTCGACCCAATAACGTGCACGCCACTCCGCCTCGACCCGAGCAACCCGCCAGACACGGCCGTGCGCCGTCGCGCGACCCACAGTCGCCGTGCGCCGCGTCGAGCACCGCCTCTATCTTCCAGAGCGCCAGCCTCGCCCGACCAAACGCCACCGCCCCTAGCCGCGCATTAACACCGTAGGGCACCGCCAGGAGGCAAGCCACCGTCCGCCTACGCCACCCATGCCTCTAGCAGCCTGTATCAACGTCACCGACGAGCTCACCGTCGTGCCGCTCGGTCCCCTCATCGACCTATAAAAGAAGGCCACCCCAACACAAACTTCTCACACCATCTCACTCCCCTCTCTCCACTGATCCTTCCACCCCATCCCCGGAGCAAGGCGAGCTGCCGTTCGCTGGAATTTAGCCGGAGCTTGCCGCAGCAGAGGAGGAGAGGCGTCGTCAATTTCGTCCACCCCAGGAGCCACCGCGACCACCCCTGAGTCCGCCGTGGACAGCAAGTTCGATCGCCTCCATCGCCACGCTAGCTGGAGCCCTGGTATGCCCCCATTGCACCCTCACCGAGCCGCTAGGGTTAGCTCTCGCTGGTGAGCTGTTCGCCGGGGACGACGATCCTCAGCCGTAGATCTTCCTTTTAATCGCACGGTCCATGTTGCCCCGTACCGCTTCGCGTTTGATGTGCCGCTGACCTACGGGACCCCCTTGTCAGTTGTCATCCGCGCCGCGGAGCGCCACTGGGCTGGCCCATTTTCTTTCCCGTGCTAGCCCACGAATTCAAATTTAGGTTTTTCTATTTAAGTTTGAATTCACTTCTGTCCCTTAGTTTAAAAATCAATTCCAGAAGATCTACTGAACCAAATTGAGTGATTCAAATTTTGTTAGAAAGCTACTGAAAATATCTATCCAAGCCCGTCAGATTTAATTCATTTAGAGTTAGAGATTTCGCCTAGTAAAAATAACAAGACAGAAGCTTTTGCACATTCAAACATTTTTATAAAATCAACCAGGATAGATTTTGAGTTGATTCCAACTCTCAAAAATCACATTTAACCATACCTATCTGAATATGTAATAATATTAAGGTTTTCATATAGTGACTTTGGACTAGTACCAAAATAATACTATATAGGCATTTCTAGTCACTTTAAATCATTAACTATTAAACTTAAACTTATTTAAATGTGATCCAACCTTTAAATAACATTCCCATATGTTAGAATATGTGGTGATGACATGTGTCCACATGATCCCATATTTTAATCGGTGAATATTAAATCTTAGATATTTTCAATGAGTAGAAATTACTTTTCTTAAATAAAAAGAATAAAGCTAGTTAATAAAACCTTGTGATACTTGTGATGATAATAGATCATCAAATGTGTGCCTTAGAGTGCTAAGTAGCCTAGTTAAGTATTGTTTGGTGATTGTGTACTCCGTATGTATTTATAGACGATAGTACGAACCAAGCTTTCGAGGAGGAGGAGTGCTACCAAGAAGAAGAGGAAGAAAACTTCAACCACTGCACCAACCAAGGCAAGCTAACACTTGCAAATATTAACTTAGCAAGCCATAATTAACAATGCAAGCTATTGTTAGCAATCTAGAATTAAGTTAGATAACCTAAGCAAGATGCACTAGGCATGCTTTGGTTATACCACTTTGACTAGTACCTATTCCAAGTTTACTTTCAAGCTTTTACTTTCTTTACTTACCAAGTCCCTTACTTGTTTTGAAGGTAGCATAAAAAGTATAAAACTTGACCTATCTAGATAACTTTAGATGTCATTCTATGGCATGAGATTGATCTTAGCATCCCACCTTAGTGAACACTCTTAACATAGTAGCTTAGAGCTAGATCAAAACTTGAGTCACTTTAGATGAGAACACTTGGTGAAAATGAATTATGAAAACCTTGGAATGATGAGTCATTCTATTGAGATGTTTTGACATGTGTTGAGAAACACAAATGGTTTATGATGATGAAATTGTTGAGGCATGAGCCTTAACCCTTTTACAAAAATGATGGTTGGATTCGGATGCGATAACATTCCAATTTTACCGTACAACCACAATACCTGAATTGGGTAAGGCTTAGCCGGAAAGTTATATGCATTAGTATTAGTTCCCTCGCGGGAGAGGTTTGAGCTGAGGCTACCTCTCAATGTTGTGCACCTACGTAGTGCCCAAGATGACAGATGGTCATGGTTGGGAGGCCATGCTCATAGGAGAGGTGCTTATACTAGAGTGTGTAAAGGAAAGGTTATGTTTGATTATCTGCATACTAAGTATGATGATTCAGGGTTATCCCTGACAAGTGTATCGAATCTTGTGGTGAAAGTGTACTACCTCTGTAGAGTGTCAAACTATTCGAATAGCCGCGTCCGCGGTTATGGACAGTTGGAGTGACCATACTGTTTCGTTGTCAGATGTTTTCAAAATAACTTATGAAATGAATGATGAATCTTGACTTGACCACAACAGGGTTGTGACTATGACACTAGCTTCCCAACTTAAGTGATTCTAGAACTTTATTTTATCTTTCTTTGTTTCTAAACTCAGCTTAGGTTTCAAACTTAACTTCTTAGTTAAAACTTCGCTTTAGCATTTCCCACTAGAACATTACTACTTGTTAGTGGTAGTTTGCGAGTACTTAAAGAGTACTCATGGCTTTTGTCCCTGGCTATTCCTATGGCCAGACTATGAAGGAGACTACCAAGATGACGAACAACAAGATGGCTATGATAACTAGGACTATCTGCCTTCGTCAGCATTGCCTGTGCCCCTGAAGATGGACCCCACCACTACGCTTATTAATTATTCCACTGCTTGTTGTGTTAAGACTGGATCATGAGATCCTTTATTCGTGTAAGACCTTATATTGGTTTGTAATGGATGATGTACTGTGATATCCAATCTGTTATGTCTCGCAAAAATGGTAATCCTGGGATTGTGATGTATGACATAACAGGCATCTGGGATTAAAAATCCGGGTGTTGAAAAGTTGGTATCAGAGCCATCCTGACCATAGGAGACCCTAGTTAGAATGGACGTCCGAACACAAAACTTAGTTTCAAAACCAAAGTGAATATTTATGAAAAACTATTTCCTCTCTTACCCTTGGGAATTCATTGTTTCTCAAAAATTCATGTTCCTCAAATTCTTACATTACTACATAAAATATGACACACTTGATCACTTCACTAACTCCCTCATCCTTAATTCTTGTAGATGGAGACTCAGTTCAACAAGTTGTACCAGTTGGGAAACGTAGGTCATCTGATCTTCGAGCGGGACCTAGATTCACTGTCGGAGTTACTGGGACGCCCACATCCGGAGTTTCTTGGAGCTCAACTTCCAGGACCCCCAGGAGGAGATTTACAGTGGCTAGTCACCACTGATCTTCGAGGAAGCATAGAAGCACCAACATCTGGGAGAATCCAGTTCTCCGTACGGGAAAACAACTGGCTAGATGGATTAGCCAGGGCAATGCATGAAGCTCTCGCACGTCTATGTGCCCTCAGTGTCAACCAGATCGAAGGAACCCGCTTTGTGTACTATGCAAGCGTGAATTCATGGGAATGCCGATGGAGATGCCAAGTCACCCGTAGTTGAAGCGTCAAGTGGAGAACCTTGACTTCCTGCTGTACGATCGCTAGAAGGAATTGGACAATGCTAGGGAGTTTGCCAACCACAACCGTGCCATTGCTGACCAGAAGGCCCAGACTTTCTCACTGCTAGTCAAGGATCTTCAGTATCTTCGCCTCCAACGTGAAAAGAAGGATCGCACCATCGCCCGTCTTTGCAAGAAGGTGGCCGACCTCGAGAAGACCATCAAGGAGCAAGAAGCTCAGCTTGCAGCAAAGGAGGAAGAAGAGGAGGGTGAAGACATCCAGGGAGACATGGATTCTTACCTCAGCAATGACGATGACTTTCTGGAGGAGGATGCCGTGGACTTCTACATTGACGATGAGGACTCCGACTTCATCGACGATGAGTAGATGCACTAGAGCACTGTCGTAGCATGATATGTATCGGTCCCACTTTATCGTAGCTTGCAGAATGGTTCTTCAAACCATATGTTTTCCTTATTTGTATCGTGTGCTTGTTTGAATGAATGAAATGGAGTTAGTTGCAAAACCTGAGTCAAACTCAAAGTTTTAGCTTTGAAACCAAAACCATGAACCTTAGAACTTTCCCTCTTACCCCTTTATCTACCTCAATCCTCCGATGACTCGTGGAAACCAAGGAGGGAGTAGCTCGTCGCAAGACCCAATGCTGCAGATCCCGCAGAATCTCATCGCAGACTGAGAAGCAAGCAGGGCAGAGCGCCAAGCTAATCTAGCAACACTGCAACAGATCGCCCAGATGGCTCTCAACAACCAAGGGCATGGAAATCAGGATCATCAAGAATCCAAGCTGAAGAACTTCCAGAATACTATTCCCCCAATCTTTAGCACTTCAGCAAACCCATTGGATGTTGATGACTGGTTGCAAACAATGGAGAACAATATGGAGGTAGCCAGAGTTGATGACAACGAGAAAGTTCTCTTTGCCACCCACTACTTGGTAGGAGACGCAAGATCCTGGTGGAACAACATCCGCCTGATGAACCATGGTCAAGTGATGACATGGGAAGCCTTCAAAATCAAGTTTAGCCGCACCCACGTGCCGCAGGGTCTAGTCACCCGAATGAGGGATGAATTCAGAGAGTTGAAGCAGGGCAGAATGACTATGGTGGAGTACCGTGACAGATTCATGTCGCTTGCAAGGTACGCCCCTGATGAGATCAACACGGAGGCCAAGAAGAAGGAGAGATTCCTGAACGGACTGCGTGACGAGATGCAGACTGTCCTCATCAACATCCACTTCGAGGATCTCGAAGAGCTAGTCGACTCTGCCATTCAGATGGAAGGGAAGATTAACCAGGCAAACGACAACCACAAACATCGTATGATGCAACAATCTGGATCCAACAGTCACCAAAAGTACCGTCCCAACCCCTCACCAGGATATGAACCCAGAAACAACCGACCCCCAATGTCTCGCCCAAGCTACCCCAACCGTAGCAGAGGCAATGTGAAGTCTGGAGGAAACAACAACAACTCCGGCAACACCAACAATTTCAACCGTGCCCCCCCAAGAGCAACAACAACAACAACAACACTGCACCCAGAACTGGCAGCAATGATGTTCCTGTCTCAGCAAAAGACAAGTCCCAGATAACTTGTTTCGAGTGTGGAGTGAAGGGCCACTATTCCAATGAGTTCCCCAAGAAGACTGCCGCCACTGCCAGTGTGAATGCCCCAGCTCAACAGCAGTGTCGTGTTCAACCAGGGAGAAGATTTGCCCCAGGGAACCCGCACAACCGCAACAGCCGTCTCTTCCACATGAACGACGAGGAAGCCCAAGAAGCGCCATACGTAGTGCTGGGTATGTTTTCTGTCAACTCAGTTTTAACAAGAGTATTGTTTGATCCGGGAGCATCACATTCATTTTTCAATGAAGAATTTGCATGCACTAGTAACATTCACCCAACCAACTTGAAGCATGTCATGATAGTTCAAATCTCCGGTTCAACTACAAAAGCTAGAAAAATTTGTAAAGCTGTGCCTATCAGAATACATGGGATAGATTTTTATGCCAACCTAATCGTACTCAGAACCAAAGGACTGGAAGTAGTACTAGGTATGGACTGGATGTCAAGGCATAAAGGACTGATAGACTGTGCTAAGAAGGCCATCACCATGACCAGTAGCTCTGGAGTCACAGTAGAGCATATATCTGAAACCTTACCTCGTCAATTCAAGTGCAACAAGAGTCTAGCCTTACCCACCATAGACCAAGTCCGAGTAGTCTGTGAATACCCCGATGTATTCCTAGAAGAATTGCCAGGTATGCCCCCGGATAGGGATATTGAGTTCATTATCGAACTAATCCCCGGAACTGGACCCATAGCCAAGAGACCCTATAGCATGAACCCCTCAGAGTTAGTAGAGTTGAAGAAGCAGTTGAATGCGATGTTAGCAACATGCTTGATTCAACCAAGCGCATCGCCATGGACATCACCAGTGTTATTCGTCGACAACAAAGATGGAGGCAACCACCTATCCAAAGATTACAGAAAGCTGAATGACGTCACCATCAAGAACAAGTACCCCTTGCCAAAGATAGAGGATCTATTTGATCAGTTGACTAGAGCCTAGGTATTCTCAAATATTGATCTTAGGACTGGTTATCACCAATGTAAGATTCGTGCAACAAATATTCCGAACACCGCCTTTACTACTCGCTATGGTTTATACGAGTATACGATTATGTATTTTGGATTAACCAATGCCCCTGCTTATTTCATGAATCTCATGAATAAGATCTTTATGAATTTCTTAGATAAGTTTCTCGTTGTGTTTATCAACAATATCCTTATCTACTCCAAGTCAGAAGAAGAGCATGAGCAACATCTATGAATCATTCTAGAAATCCTGAGAGAGCAGCGGTTATATGCCAAGTTCAGCAAGTGTGAGTTTTGGCTGAAAGAAGTAGGATTTCACGGACATATTGTGTCTGCCGGAGGAGTCTCTGTTGATCCCGCCAAGATCAAAGATGTTGAAGAATGGGAAGCCCCAGTTGATTCCGCCAAGATCAAAGATGTTGAAGAATGGGAAGCCCCAACCACTCAACCCAAGTTCGTGCATTTCTCGGATTAGCGGGATATTACCGCAAGTTCGTCGAAGAATTCTCGAGCATCGCCAGACCCATGACCCAATTGCTGAAGAAGGACAAGAAGTTTGAATGGACCGACAAATGTGAAGCCATTTTCCAGGATCTGAAGAAGAGATTGATTTCAGCCCCAATATTGATCATGCAAGATATCAAGAAGCCGTTGTGATGCATCCAAGAGTGGTCTCGGATGTGTATTGATGCAAGAAGGCAAGGTTATCGCATATCTGCCTCGACAACTGAAGCAGCATGAGTAGAACTATCCGACCCATGATCTTGAATTAGCAGCCGTAGTTTTGGCATTGAAGACATGGCGTCATTATCTGATGGGTAATCGCTGTGAGATTTACTCAGATCACAAGAGCTTGAAGTATATTTTCACTCAGAAGGAGCTGAATATGAGGCACATGAGATGGATAGAGTTAATCAAGGATTATGACCTTGACATTCACTATCACCCCGGCAAAGCCAATGTGGTAGCGGATGCTCTTAGCAGATTGCCTTGCAGGCTAAACACCATGATCAAGGAGAAGCAGCCAAGTTTGTATGAGGAGTTGGAGCATTTTAGGACTGATATTGTTAGCAAAGGATTCTTAGCTAGAATTGAACTTCAACCCACGTTAATCAGCCAAATCAAGGAAGCCCAGAAGGGAAATGAAAGTATCGACGGAATCAAACGTCGTATTGGTATAGGAAAGGTACCTGGATTCACTGAAGACGAAGAAGGAGTTCTGTGGTACAAAGGACGTATCTGTGTGCCAGCAGATTCGGAGCTGAAGTAGGTTATCATGTAGGAAGCCATGATACTCTTTATTCTATCCACCCCGGAGGAACGAAGATGTATCAAGCCTTGAAAGAGCAATTTTGGTGGCACAAGATGAAGAGAGAAATCGGAAGCTACATCGCCAAGTGTGACATCTGTCAAAGAGTCAAAGCAGAGCATCAGAGGCTCACATGACTGTTGCAACCATTGCAGATTCCGGAATGGAAATGGGATTCCGTCGGAATGGACTTTATCACCGGCTTGCCTACTTCTAGTAGGGGAAATGACTCAATCTGGGTCATCATTGATAGACTGTCCAAGGTAGCTCACTTTATACCTGTCAAGACAACCTACCAGAGTTCGAAGCTAGCAGAGCTGTATATTGCTAGAATTGTCAGTCTACATGGAACCCCCAAGACCATAGTATCAGATCGAGGAACCTAGTTTACCTCGAGATTTTGGCAGAAAGTCCAGGAAGGATTAGGAACCAAGTTGAATTTCAGCACCGCTTATCACTCAACTGATGGACAGTTTGAGAGAGTCAACCAAATCCTAGAGGATATGTTAAGAGCTTGTGTGTTAGAGTATGGATCAAAATGGGAAGACTGCCTACCCTTCGCAGAATTCTCATATAACAACAGTTATCAAGCTAGTTTGCAAATGGAACCATTTGAGTTCCTATACGGAAGAAAGTGTCATACCCCTTTGAATTGGTCACAAGTAGGAGAGAGTCTGATCTTTGGACCCGACATTCTCCGAGAAGCCAAAGAAAAGGTGTACAAAGTCCGTGAGCACCTCAAGACCGCCTAGTCCAGACAGAAGAGTTATGCTGACAAGCGAGGAAGAGACCTGACTTTCAATGTTGGAGATTTTGTATATCTCAAGGTTTTGCCAATGAAGGGAACCCAATGCTTTAGTCTGAAAGGAAAGTTAGCCCCCAGATATATAGGGCCCTTCAAGATTCTGAACCGTCGAGGAGAAGTATCGTATCAACTGGAACTACCTGAAGAGATGTCAGCCATCCATAATGTGCTCCATATCTCGTTACTTCGCAAATGCCTAGAAGTGCCAGAGAAGACTGAAGTTTTCAAGAACATCGATCATCGAGCCATTGAGATCAACAATGACCTGACATATCGTGAGGTGCCCATCCGTATCTTGGCGGAAGCCTACAGAACCACAAGAACCAGGAGTATCAAATTTCTCAAGATTCAATGGATCAACCATACCGAAGAGGAAGCCACTTGGGAGCGAGAAGATTACATTAGGACAGAGTTCCCAGATCTCTTTATCTCCTAGTTTACTTTCGTAAATCTCGGGACGAGATTTTTTTAAGGGGGAAGGTTTGTAACATCCCAAAACTCTAATCCAAGGTTATTAAGATCCAAATCATCAAAATTAGGGTTAACAAAAACTTTTCCATTTAAAAATATTAAAGCATTCATATGTGTGTGCATTTAAATAGGAGTTGTTTTGAATTTCCTTTATTAAGTGATCCATTGATTGTAAAATGATTCTTAGGTGAATTAAACATCATCTATATCATTCCCAAACAAATCCCAAAGAAAAAGAAATCAAAATGAATAAAAGAAGCAAATGGTCATTTGTGCCATTTTAATCAACATGCCTACTTTGGCTATTCCTAGAACTCAAAACCTAACAGAAACAAATATGGATCTTTGCATCCCTTGCTAGTACAAGTAGTAATGTACCAAGGCCCACTTTGTGATCTACCAAAAACTTCCAAACACTAATTTTAAATGGCATTTGAAAATTGAATCTAGTGTAGGTATCAAGATCACACTATTTCAAAAATCACTCAAATGAACTCCATTTTCAAATCCCAAGCAACCTTAGATGCTTAAGCATGTGACAAACAACTCCACCAAAAATCATCTCAAAATTCAAAACTTGAATTCTTTCGGCCATTTCTACAAACACCTTGCAGACAGAATCCATTTGGCCTAACTATTACTGTTTTGATCAAATCTTGTCGAGCAATTAGAGCTGCATTATTCAGCCTTGCCCCCCTAAGCCCAGCCAGACCCTCACCGGCCTACCCCTAAGCCGCAGCAGTAGTGGAGCGCCGCCACTTTGTGGTCGCTGCCGGCCAGAGGAGGGCAGAGCGCCAGGGATAGCACCACGCCAAACCAGCAAGCCCTCTAGCTCCGCCCAACCCTACCGCACCTCCCTGTCCACCCCTCGATCACCCATAGCCCCTGGACCACACCCCAGCACCGCCGCCCATTCTCTCTGCGAGCTCGCCAGAGCGCCCTCACCGCCAGCACGCCATATACCACCCCTTGACCCAATACCGTGCACGCCGCTCCGCCTCGACCCCAGCACCCCGCTAGACATGGTCGTGCGCCGCCGCACAACCCACAGTCGCCGTGCGCCGTGTCGAGCACCGCCTCTGTCTTCCAGAGCGCCAGCCTCGCCTGACCAAACTCCACCGCCCCTAGCCGCGCATTAAGACCATAGGGCACCGCCAGGAGGCAAGCCACTGTCCGCCTACGCCGCCCATGCCTCTAGCAACCTGTATCAACGTCACCGACGAGCTCGGCGTCGTGCCGCTCAGTCCCCTCGTCGACCTATAAAAGGAGGCCACCCCAGCACAAACTTCTCACACCATCTCACTCCCTCTCTCCACTGATCCTTCCACCCCATCCCCGGAATTTAGTCGGAATTTAGTCGGAGCTTGCCGCAGTAGAGGAGGAGAGGCGCCGTCGATTTCTTCCACCCCAGGAGCCACCATGACCACCCCTAAGTCCACCGTCGACAACACGTTCGATCGCCCCCATCGCCACGCTAGCTGGTGCCCTGGTATGCCCACATTGCACCCCCACCGAGCCGCTAGGGTTAGCTCTCGTCAGCGACCTGTTCGCCGGGGATGACGATCCTCAGCCGTAGATCTTCCTTTTAATCGCACGGTCCACGTTGCCCCGTACCACTTCGCGTTTGATGTGCCGCTGACCCGTGGGACCCAACTATCAGTTGTCATCCGCGTCGTAGAGCGGCACTGGGCCGGCCCATTTTCTTTCCCGCGCTAGCCAATGAATTCAAATTTAGGTTTTTCTATTTAAGTTTGAATTCACTTCTGTCCCTTAGTTTAAAAATCAATTCCAGAAGATCTACTGAACCAAATTGAGTGATTCAATTTTTTTTAGAAAGCTACTGAAAAGATCTATCCAAGCCTGCTGGATTTAATTCATTTAGAGTTAGAGATCTCTCCTAGTAAAAATAACAAGACAAAAGCTTTTGCACATTCAAACATTTTTATAAAATCAACCAGGATAGCTTTTGAGTTGATTCCAACTCTCAAAAATCACATTTAACCATACCTATCTGAATATGTAATAATATTAAGGTTTACATGTAGTGAATTTGGACTAGTACCAAAATAATTCTATATAGGCATTTCTAGTCACTTTAAATCATTAACTATTAAACTTAAACTTATTTAAATATGATCCAACCTTTAAATAACATTCCCATATGTTAGAATATGTGGTGATGACATGTGTCCACATGATCCCATATTTTAATCGGTGAATATTAAATCTTAGATATAATGAGTATAAAGTACTTTTCTTAAATAAAAAGAATGAAGCTAGTTAATAAAACCTTGTGATGCTTGTGATGACAATAGATCATCAAATGTGTTCCTTAGAGTGCTAAGTAGCCTAGTTAAGTATTGTTTAGTGATTGTGTACTCCGTATGAATTTATAAACGATAGTACCGACCAAGATTTCGAGGAGAAGGAGTGCTACCAAGAAGAAGAGGAAGAAAACTTCAACCACTGCACCAACCAAGGCAAGCTAACACTTGCAAATATTAACTTAGCAAGCCATAATTAACAATGCAAGCTATTGTGAGCAAGCTAGAATTAAGTTAGATAACCTAAGCAAGATGTACTAGGCATGCTTTGGTTATACCACTTTGACTGGTACCTATTCCAAGTTTACTTTCAAGCTTTTACTTTCTTTACTTACCAAGTCCCTTACTTGTTTTGAAGGTAGCATAAAAAGTATAAAACTTGACCTATCTAGATAACTTTAGATGTCATTCTATGGCATGAGATTGATCTTAGCATCCCACCTTAGTGAACACTCTTAACATAGTAGCTTAGAGCTAGATCAAAACTTGAGTCACTTTAGATGGGAACACTTGGTCAAAATGAATTATGAAAACCTTGGAATGATGAGTCATTCTATTGAGATGTTTTGACATGTGCTGAGAAACACAAATGGTTTATGATGATGAAATTGTTGAGGCATGAGCCTTAACCCTTTTACAAAACTGATGGTTGGATTCGAATGCGATACCATTCCAATTTTGCCGTACAACCACAATACCTGAATTGGGTAAGGCTTAGCCGGAAATTTATATGCATTAGTATTAGTTCCTTCGCGGGAGAGGTTTGAGCTGAGGCTACCTCTCAATGTTGTCCACCTACGTAGTGCCCAAGATGACAGATGGTCATGGTTGGGAGGCCATGCTCATAGGAGAGGTGCTTATACTAGAGTGTGTAAAGGAAAGGTTATGTTTGATTATCTACATACTAAGTATGATGATTCAGGGTTATCCTTGACAGATGTATCGAATCTTGTGGTGAAAGTGTACTACCTCTTCAGAGTGTTAAACTATTGGAATAGCCGCATCCGCGGTTATGGACAGTTGGAGTGGCCATACTGTTTTGTTGTTAGATGTTTTCAAAATAACTTATGAAATGAATGATGAATCTTGACTTGACCACAACAGGGTTGTGACTATCACACTAGCTTCCCAACTTAAGTGATTCTAGAACTTTATTTTATCTTTCTTTGTTTCTGAACTCATCTTAGGTTTCAAACTTAACTTCTTAGTTAAAACTTTGCTTTAGCATTTCTCACTAGAACATTACTACTTGTTAGTGGTAGTTTGCGAGTACTTAAAGAGTACTCATGGATTTTGTCCCTGGCTATTCCTATGGCCATACTATAAAGGAGACTACCAAGATGACGGACAGCAAGACAGCTATGATAACTAGGACTATCTTCCTTCGTTAGCATTACCTGTGCCCCTGAAGATGGACCCCACCACTACGCTTATTAATTATTCCGTTGGTTGTTGTGTTAAGACTGGATCATGAGATCCTTTATTCGTGTAAGACCTTATATTGGTTTGTAATGGATGATGTACTGTGATATCCAATCTGTTATGTCTCGCAAAAATGGTAATCCTGGGATTGTGATGTATGACATAACAGGCATCTGGGATTAAAAATCCGGGTGTTGACATGGGTTGAAGTTCAATGCTAGCTAAAAATCCTTTGCTAACTAGCTCTGTTCTAAACTTCTCCAACTCTTCATGCAAACTTGGCTGGGCTTCTTTGATCATGGTGTTTAATCTACACGGCAATCTGCTAAGAGCATCTGAAATGGATCATATGGGCACCTAGAGGGGGGGGGTGAATAGGTGCTACACCAAATTTTAATACTTTTTCAATTTTAGGCTTAGCACAAAGGGTAAATTCTCTAGATAAACTATTAGGTGGAATTTCCCTATATGCAAACCTATCTACTAGCGAGTAAAGAGCGAGTGGAAGAGGAACGGGTAAACCGAAGTGAAGCACGTAGAGACACAAGATTTGTTTGACCGCAGTTCCTTCCTCGTTAAGGGAAGTACGTCTGCGTTGGAGGGGTGGGCGGTACTAACACCACCACGCCACAATAGGCCTCACCCTGTTCTCCGATGGATCTCGCCACCAAAGGCCTGATCCACCTTTCCACTATAGGTACCCTTCGAGGCGGGCACCGGTGCCTTTACACAACTAGTGGGGCAACAACTCCACAACAACTTGGAGGTTCTCGAAATGACAACAAGCTGCCACAAGAACAAAGTTATCAAATACAATGAACAAGATCTAGGTATTGACAAGAATACTAGATCAGGGATTTCTCCAAGTGAATGGAGAGGAGTTGAAGCGCTTGATTCGTGATGATGATGATGATGAACTACTCCTCCTTCAATTCCCCGAAAGATCAAGACCTTCGGGTGGTTGAAGTGGGAGATCGAGAATGAGAGATCTTGCACAATGTCTGAACAATTTCGAATGAATCAAGAGTTCTGAATGTTAGGGCAGAAGGGGTATTTATACCCCCTTCAGAAACCAGCCATCAAACACTTTGGGGGCCGGATTATCCAGCCCAAGTGAGGGCCGGATTATCCGGTCTGGGGGAAAACACCGCCCTAGACTCGGAATATCCGGCAGATAGTCCGCCCCTATCAAAGCATCGCGCCGAGCTCGCCCTTGATCAACTTCTGGAGGCCAGATTATCTGGTCCTATGCGAGGGCTGGATTATCCGGCCTGGGGAGGAAAAACCGCCCCAGTTCTAATTTTCTGGGAGAAAATCCGATCGGATACCGAGGGACGCGCCTTGGCTCCTTTTGCTCGAAAGCTGGGGGCCGGATTATCCGCCCATGCGACAGCCCGATTATCCGGCCTGGGGAGGAAAAACCGCCCCAGTTCAGATTTTACGGGAGAAAATCCGACCGGATACCGAGCGACGCGCCTTGGCTCCCTTTGAGCAATGAGGTAGGCCGGATTATCCGGCCCTTGGTGGGGCGGATAATCCGGCCCCCCTCAAAGCTTCCTGCACACTTAGCGCACATGAATAATCTCCACAGTATTGTTATCTAACACGCAAAACATAGGAAACCATGAAATGTTCTTTCAATCTCTCCCTTTTTGGCGTTAGATGACAATACCAGGATTTGCAGGAGAAAGTCACAAGACAAACATTAATGGTCATGGAAGAGACTCCCCCTCAATGTGTGCATAATAGAATTTTGCATTGGAATACAAATGCACACAAATAGGTGGATCTATTCCATAGACATATGAGCAACATAAACATACCACCGAGGTAGGGGGAAGTCATCCTTGACATAAGTCACAATTATTACCGGATAACCAATATGAGCGCCTTCTGTGATAAACCTCCAGCAATAGGATATGAATAGATAGATCCATAAGCATAATCCATGATATGAAATCCATAGGCATAATCTAGACAACCACATAAAGTCTCAAACAACCACAAATCACAAATTTAAAGTTCAACGCTAAATGGGCATAAGCAAGAAAATGACAAATAGAAAAATGCAAGTGCTTATGCCCGACCCATGCAAATCCACGGACATCCTAATAGAACTACTTCTCCCCTTTGGCATCGGGACACCAAAAAGGGAGAAGAGCGATGCTAGCGCCCCACGGCATCACTCGTAGTCCTCGTCCTCGTCCTCTTCCTCGTCTTCATTCTCATCCTCATCCTCATCTTCAAGCTCCTCAGTGTCACCTTCCTCACCTCATCATCAGCAGCAGGCGCAGAGGGGAACAAGTGACGCTCCAGTTCACCATAGTTCAACCCGGAGGAAGAGTTCCACCGAGCATACGGAGTGGGAGGTGTAGGAGCCGGAGGATCACCCGAAGCACCGGACACGTGGTGGAGAATGAGCTGCTGGGAGTGAGCCAACTCATGGCGCTGGTTGTATGCCTCGTACTGACCCTTGCGCGTGTACACGCCCATGCAGAGAATGTTACGCTAGAACCAGTTCAGCTGCTTGATCTCACGGGCAACAGGAGGCACAGGGGGGCTGCGAGCATCCCTCATGAGGCCCTCAGGAGCAGAGGAGGGGTGAGAGGTCTTCTGAACCTTGGTGTAGATCTTCTTGGCCTTGTGAACCGAGTTGATGTGGAACTCCTCAGCAGGAAGCAGGTGTCGGATGAGCATCATAATGTAGGGTGCATAGGGAATGGACAGACGATTGAACATAGCATCACACAACTCATGGTAAATGAAGTCCATGACATCTAGCCTGTACTGCACTGACTCGTCCTCGCAAGAGGCAACCTCATGAGAAAATTGAAGTAGCTGAACAAGGTGACCACGGATGCTGTCATTGTTGCCCCCACTCGGAGTAATGGAGTCACGGAAGAGACCCACTAAGGCAGCATAGATGGGAGCAAGGCCAGCTAGAGTGCCCACAATGCCATTCTCCACAGTGCAAGGAGAGAGAGCTGCATCTTTGTTGGGCTTCAGCTGGGTGATGATGTGGTGGCCACTGGCTCTATCCCTGCTGCGGAAGGAGTATCCAAGAACCTTAGCAAGCACGTGAAAATCAGCAGTCATAGGCCTGTCATGAGTCATCCACTTCATAGTGCGATGCTCATCCCCACAAATAACCAAAATGGAGAAGAACTGCTTCATCACCTCAGAGTCAAAGGAGCACTAGAGAGACATGAGATGGTGCAACTCCATCCTCTCAGCCACGTACATCGCATCCACAAGATGAGCCTTCTCCAACGCATCAGCAAGTACCAGTGGATGCATAGGCCTAATGTTCAGCCTGGCATATATATCTTCATAGATCCCCTTCTGTTCTGCACACCAAAAACGAGTATCCCCCAGCTTATCATCACGAGGCAGCTCAGCAAACAAGTCACGGTGACGGATGGCGGAATAGGAGACCGCATCCAAAGTCCTGTAGTTGATCTTGGGCTCCTTGCCCTTCCTCTTGGACACCCCCTTCCTAGTCCTCTTTGCTTGTTCAGCCATGCGCTTCTCCTCGTTCTTCCTTCTCCTCAACTCAACTTCGTCCACTAAGTTACCCTGTCCGTCGTCCCGAAAGTATTTGGCGCGAGGGCGGCGCTTGTAGGTCTTGGGAACACTATAACCACCTATGAGGAGAATAAGGGCGATAGCAAGGGGATAAGCATACACACAAGTCCAGGAGAGAGCAGGGAAAAAGTAGTCAAAAAGTTCATATGACAAATCTACGCAATGCATACTCCATAGTGAAACTGAACCAAAATCGAATCTGTCAGGCCGGATTATCTAGCCTAGCCAAGGGCGGATAATCCGGCCCTGGCAGAAAATTTCGATTTCACCTAGATTGAATGCAAAAAAGTAGATCGGGCCTAGAAACTGCAAGACTACGATTTCTATGCGAAAACACATCCTTCTAAACAACGTTCCACCCAACAAGTAACACATCTAGCCAAAGATGGGGAGAGAGGGAGTTACCCTCACTCATTGGAGGAAGAATGCGGAGGAGAAGTTACCCGGAGGCGCGGAGAAGAAGATCCGGGGAGGCCCGGAAAATCCGGTGGCCGAAGAGGCTCCGGGAAGGGTGGGGGACAGAAGGCGGAGGCTGAGGAGGAGGAGAGGGTTGGGGGAGAAGTGCTGCTCGTTATGAGCCCTTCCCCCGATCCCTGACCTTTAAGATGAAATCCACCAGGGCCGGATTATCCGGCCTACACTTGGGCCAGATTATCCGGCCTCAAATCTGGGATTCTATTGTACACAGAACCAGGCCCGCGCGTCCCCAAACAACACCCCCACAAGGTGTACAAGGGACTTGTGTGCTAGAATAGATGGCTTAGGGTAGGGAAAGGCTTAGGATTAAGAGAGCCAAACTGAGATGGTACTTGACACTCAAAATTGCAAAATCTAAATCAAATAAAAGCCAAGATTGAGTGTGATTCCCATAAGAACATGAGATAGCAAAGAACATCCAAAAAGAGCCAATTCTCCTCAAGGGAGAGGGCAGTGGCCGAGGCCACCTTGTTGGAGTGTATGGTGTGACACCGCGAAGATATATCTTGGGTTCACGACCAATACTCATCAATAAGCTCACATATCACAAAATGATATTAAGAGAAATGATTTATCTTGCTTTTGGCATTATGGGGGGGGGTTATCCCAATGAGTTAGGACCACACTCCCCCTATATCCATGCCCACACCTAGACCAAATAAGGATTGAGATGTACGAGTGAGTGCATGGGTAATCAAGACAAGCTCCTGGAATCATTGATATTTAGCTCATTCCTCAAATAGCAGAATCGTGCTTCATCAAGTGGCTTTGTAAAAATATCCGCAAGTTGGTTCTTCGTGCTCACAAAGGAAAGATCAATATCGCCGCGAGCAACATGGTCTCGAATAAAGTGATTCCGAATCTCAATATGCTTCGTCCTTGTGTGTTGAACATGATTGTACGCAATTTTGATTCCACTTTCATTATCACATAAAAGAGGAACTTTGTCACAATTGACACCGTATTCCTTTAAAGTTTGCCTCATCCACAATAATTGGGTGCAAGCGCTGGCAGCAGCAACATATTCAGCTTCGGCGGTGGGGAGAGATATACAATTCTGCTTTTTAGAGGACCAACAAACAAGAGATCTTCCCAAGAATTGACAAGCTCCAGAAGTGGATTTCCGATCATCCTTATCACCAGCCCAATCTGAGTCAGTATAACCACATAAAGAGAAATTGGAGCCCTTGGGATACCACCGACCAAAGTTAGGGGAATGAACCAAATATCGAAAGATCCTCTTGACCGCCACTAAGTGGCTTTCTTTAGGAGCTGCTTGATACCTTGCACACACTCCCACACTCAACACGATATCGGGTCTAGATGCACAAAGGTAGAGAAGAGAACCGATCATGGACCGGTATACCTTTTGGTCCACATCTTTACCATGAGGGTTAAGTTCAAGCTGACATTTTGTTTGCATCGGAGTGGCGACACCATTTAGATCTGTCATCTTGAATCTCTTGAGCATGTCTTGGATGTACTTTTCTTGATTAATAAAGGTTCCTTCTCTAAGTTGCTTGATCTCGAATCTAAGAAAGAACCGTAATTCCTCCATCATGGACATCTCAAACCTGTCAGTCCTAAGCTTTGAAAATTCATCATTAAAAGCTTTATTAGTAGAACCAAAGATGATATCGTCTACATATAGTTGGCATACGAAGAGCTCCCCCTTAACCTTCTTAGTAAAAAGAGTGGGATCGATTTGCCCAACTTCGAAGCCACGATCTAGCAAAAGCTCTTTAAGGTGCTCATACCACGCACGTGGGACTTGTTTAAGGCCATAGAGTGCCTTATCGAGTTTGTATACATGGTTCGGAAAGTTAGGATCCTCAAAACCCAGGGGTTGCTTTACGTATACCAACTCATGTAGAGGACCGTTAAGGAAGGCACTCTTGACGTCCATTTGCTGCAACTTAAAATTGTTATGGGCAGCATAAGCAAGAAGGATACAGATGGACTCAAGGCGAGCCACTGGAGCATAGGTCTCGCTAAAGTCAATGCCCTCAACTTGGGAGTAATATTGTGCCACAAGTCTTGCCTTGTTCCTCACAACAATGCCATTCTAATCTTGCTTGTTTTTAAATATCCACTTGGTGCCGATAACATTGCAACAATCTTTGGGTTTCTCCACGAGTTTCCAGACTTTGTTGCGCTCGAAATTATTCAATTCTTCATGCATAGCAACAACCCAGTCTGGATCTTCAAGAGCTTCAAAGACCTTCTTAGGTTCCACATAGAGATATGAGCATGATACTCACCAAAACTGGCCAATTCTCTTCTTATAGAAACCCTTCATCGAAAATCACCAACAACCTTGTCGAGAGTGTGACCCCTCAACTCAAGGTTTCGATCAGCTCGAGCCTTGTGACGAAGTTCAATGAGTTTGTTGTCTCTGGGAGGAGGAGATTCATCCCTTGAATCTACATGGGAAGCATTTACTCGACCTTCATCAGGAACTGGAATATCAACAACACGTGGTGGAGACGCGTGCCCTTGAGGTGAGTCAGTAGCCGTAACAAGAGGCTGCTGAACTGGAGAGTCAGGGCCAGATAATCCGACCGATGGAGAGGCCGGATAATTCGGCCTGGGAGTATTTGTAGTAGCTTCATCAGGAAGCCTGGGGCTTGCTTGACCTGGTGACGGGCTAGATAATCCGGGGCTTGCCGGAAAATCCGGCCTGGAGCTTGCATTGAGATCTTCACCACCAGGAGCAGAAAGGTCAGCTGGAGTGGGGTGGCCGGATAATCGGTGTCCACTGGATAATCCGGCCTGGAGTTTTCTGGAACGCCTTAACCTTCAGAAGTTGATGGAGATGGTGCAGAATTTGCTCCCGTGGTGGGAACATGTTGTGCATGTGTAGATGAGGGCTCTTCATGGGAGGAGCATTGTCCTTCCCGATCCGCCATAAAGGGTTCCTCAATGGGGCGGAAAAATCCCACGCCCATTCTTCTTATGGCATCTTGGGGTATTTCAACATCTGCATCACAAACACCAACTTGCTCCGCACGGGAACCGTCATTTTCCTCGAACACCACACTACAAGATTCTACAACAGTTCTAGAGAGCTTATTGTAGACTCTATAAGTGTGGGATTCGGCACCATAACCAACAAAAATACCTTGTAGAGCCTTAGATTCAAACTTAGATAAACGAACTCCTTTGATAAGAAAGAAACACTTACACCCGAATACCCAAAAGTATGAGATGTTTGGCTTGTTACCGGTAAGTATTTCATACGGAGTCTTGTCCAAGATCTTGCGGAGGTATAATCAGTTGGATGAATGACAAGAAGTAGAGATTGCTTCAGCCCAGAAGTTATATGGAGATTTAAATTCGGCTAACATTGATCTTGCCATATCCATTAGAGTTCGATTCTTCCTCTCGGCTACACCATTTTGTTGAGGGGTGTACGCAGTGGAATATTGATGTCTTATCCCCTCTTCACTTAGGAACTCATTTAAGGTGTAGTTCTTGAACTCACAGGCATTATCACTTCTTATAGCCAGAATGGGGACGTTGTGTTGACGTTGAACCTCGTTGGCAAAGTCGATGACTGTTTGTTGAGTTTCACTCTTCAACTTGAAGTAATAAACCCAAATGTATCTTGAGTAATCATCAACAATCACTAGGAAATACTTCTTCCCACCGAGGCTTGCATGAGATGGAGGTCTGAATAGGTCCACATGAAGGAGCTCCAAAATCCTTTTTGATGAGATAATAGTTTTCCTTCGATGAGGTGAGTCATGCATTTTCCCTTCAACACACGCCCCGAGGGTCTCAACAAGCATGACGTCCACGAGAGAGATATCGTGAGCCACCACAACTTTGCCGAGACCCAATACCTTAGATTTTGACTTGTCACCATAGGAGACGGTTATGTGATCATGGTTTGGCCACATCTCCGTGATGATCTCCTTGCTTCCGGTCATATGACTCGTACAACCGCTATCGAGTACCCATTTAGAACCACCGGAAGCATAGCCCTGCAAGAAAATTACTTCTTGGTTTTAGGTACCCATTTTTCAATGGGTCCTCTCATGTTAGTGACAAGGGTCTTGGGAACCCAAATAGACCAAGGAATGTAACAATCATAAGGGCCTACATAACTAGCATAAACATCACCATAATAATCGCAATATAGTTCAAAGTTAGGATTGTTGACCCCTGCAAAACCATCATAATTAGTCTTGTCATTGGTAATGTTGCTAGTATTTGGTTGAGCAGTCTTGCTCTTCTTCTTCTTCTTCTTCTTCTTCTTCTTCTTCTTCTTGTTTTTCTTGCTCTTTGTCTTGGAAATGTGTAGCATCCCATCTGTCTAACATCTGTAATGCTACATGGTCTAATGATAAAATGCTACTTCCTACATATAATTGTTGCATCATAATTATATAATGCTCATGTCATCATGGAACCTTGCATTTGAGCATCATATAAAACCCTTTTTCTTTTGGTTCTTATCTCAGATGCATTTATTAATTGTATTTGCCTCTTGTTACATTGTAGTTGGTTCTTGATATATTGTTAATGCCCAAATTGGTTGGGGGCATATCTTTTCCAACTCCACCACCTTAACTTGTCACCACCTTATAATTCCACCATCCTAATTATACATGAGTTTTTACATTTCTCTTTGGCATTTAAATCTAGCTCAGATGTGTTTGGGTGGATCCACTTCTTTCTACATGCTTCCATACATGATACATGTTGTTCTCACAATATTGATTATGGGAAGCCTTATGACCATTTCTGCATGACATGTGAGTAGAAATGTTGCATCTAAAGTTCTATATGGATTTTATTTACTATATGATCATGTATGAAGCTATATTTTGGCTACAAGTGCTCTAGTGGAACATACACACTACCATGGTCATTTAACCTCATACATGTGCATATACTAATTATTTACATATGACAAGCAAGCTTCTTCTTTGAATGGTTTAATCAAATACTTTGGCATGCATGCAAGAATATATGACCATGATTGAAGATAGTTGTTTTCACAACTAGAATTAGTGGCATTTATTACTTGTGCATGGCCCATGCAAGGCCCTCACTTGTTCTTCTATTTTGGGTTCCTTGGAATATTTTGGGTGGTGTTTGTTTGAACTCATTTGAACAAATAAACACATTTAATTACTTCTCTTCCACTCGTCCTCCACCTTGCTCTCTTTTAGTGTTTTCCTCCTTGCCAAGTAAACATGAGATATATTTTGTTTTCACAAAATATGATCATGTGCATGAGCCATGCAAGATCATTATTTTTCTTCCACCTCCTTTTCTCTTTTGGGACCTTTTGGTTTTGACCTTTGTCTTCATTCAAATTCCTATTGGAGTTTCTTAGCTACTCTAAAAACCTAGCTCATCCATCATGTGGTTTGCCCTCTCTATTCTTCTATCCAAACCGAGTCATCTCTCTCTCTAAACCTAGCTTCTACACACTCCCCTCACCAAAACCCTAACCCTATCCCTTTTCCCCTCCTAGCTAGGCTCCATGCCGAGCCATCCTCCCCTCCTAACCTGGCCACCACCACCTGGTCGGTCCCATCCGAGCCACCCCTTGCTCATCACCTCTCTAGCCCGAGCCACCATGCAACCCCTCCTCTAGCCCTAGTCGAGCATCACTCCCTCTCTCTGTTTCTTCACCCTCGCTGCCGTGCAGACCCCACCCGAGGCCTCCTCTCTTTTCCCTCTGTCCCCAGCTGTAGACCCAGGCCTCCCGAGCCGTGCCCACCGCGTGAGGAGGAGAAGGAGGAAAGGGGCACGCTACCTTTACACCGAGCCACCCCATGTGCTCCATCTGCCTCGTTCTTATCTATCCCTCCTTTGCCTAGCAACCACAGATCCACCCAGGGCCCTGCCCAACCACTCCAACTTCCCCCACCTACCGTTGTTTTCTCCTCGTCTCTCTCCACCCCACCGTCGGCATCGTTTCTCCACCGCAGCAGCGAGGAGGCGGGCGTGGCGTTGGGCCGTTGGGGAAGACCCTGGAGTCCCTCTGGACCGTCCCCGTACGCCGCAGCGAGGAGGAGACAGCCGGTACACGCCGCACGTCACCGAGCCCGACGCAAACCCTAGCTCGTCGTCCTCCAGCTCCACCGCCGATCCGCTGCGCGCCTGCCCGATCCACCACCACCAACCTCCCCGCGGTGAGCTGCTGATCCCCCTGACACCCTCTCCTCGCTCGGCGCTTCCTGTACGGACGGATCGTTCTATCGAGCGCTCTCGGCGCACCGCGCTCGAGTTCGCCACCCGGCATTGCGTCGCAGTAGAATCATCTCGCCGCGCTACGTTTTACCAGCAACAACCCCTCCCTAGCCCAGCAGTAGCCGCCGCCGCGCGCGCGAGCTGCGACGCGAGTTCGATCCCCCGCCGTGCCGCGCGCTGTCTGCCAGTTCGTCAGACAAAACAGAGGAAGAAAAACAGTAGCTACGGCCATTTTGCAGATAACCCCTACCCTTTTTGTTTTCCCCAACCCGCGGTCCAGCCGGCCCCACCTGTTAGTCGCTGTGGTAATTTTACGAAAAGGTACCCAGGTTTTGGAACCCTCAACCCGCGCTCCTTGTCCGCGCCACGTGGCTGCGCCCGGTTCGCGAGCCCGCGCGTGGCCCCGCACACCACCGACTCCACCTGTCAACTGCACGGGCTGGATAACGCCGCGGTAAGAAAAGTCCTGCCACGTGCGATTCGGCTAGCTCAGCGCCTGGCCCACTGTCAGCCGCTGTGGCTAGCTGCCTTTGAGTGCAAAAAGTCCTGTGATCTTTTTCTGTTAATAAAAATAATTCCAAAAATAGTTTAATCTGTTTTAAATCCTGAAATTAATAACTTTTTGTTAATAAATCCAATTAATGCAAATGACATATGTTTTTGAATCAGAAAGATGTGAGGAATTCAAATCTGCCTTCCAATATAATATTTGACTATTTTTTTAAATTTTCGAAATTGTTTAATTGCAATAAAAATGCCTTTTCCTAATTAATTAATAACTTTAAATCTATAATTCCAAATCTGACAAATAATATGTCTAAATCGATCAGCGCGACGAGCCCGTTCTAACTATGCATTCCATGTTCTGAATTGAGCATGCATCATGTCATTATTAAAAATCAGAACTGTTTATTGCAATAAAACTTGACTAAAACTTAATAAAATGCTTTATTCTTGTACCCCACACCTCACCCATGCCATGCTACTTATTGCCATGTAAATTGTGCATCATTCATCATGGCATGCTTGCTTGCTTGTCGCATTTTATTTATATGCTTGTGCACTTTATTTATGTTGGCCCTTGTTTGTTTGGTTCTTCTTTCGAATAGACGCCGAGCAGGGGAAATATCAGGAATCCCAGGAGTACTACCCAGATCCGTCTCTCGCTTCAACTGAGTTGCCAGGCAAGCACTACCACATGCTTGCATACATATAGTACCTATTGCCTCTACCTTATTCTTGCATCATTGAGTCGCGATTGCATTAAATTGAATCCCAAGTACTGCATAGCCTTTATTTTTAAACCCCACCGAAGCTTGTTCCTCCATCCTATGAGCCATTACTACAGGAGTTGTTTGAGCCATGCGAGTCGTAGAACAACATGTGTAGGGTATGTGAGAGTCTGATGGATAACGAGGTACCTAAACAACTTAACCTGAGTAGTAATGGGATAACTAATGAAAGCGGCACCGGTGAGCAATATCTGCTATTTGGTTTTTCATGCTCACTTGTGTCCCGTAGGACCCCGAGTACTTGATTCCTGTTTCTTGACTATTCGCACTATCCACATCCGGGAGGCCTTATGGACCCCCCCTGAGCCAGAGCTTGATTCATTTCTATTTCTTGGGGCCACAAGTAGTTTGGGTATTTATTTTACTATCCTGTACTTATGCCATGTTTTACCGCTTTATTTAAGATTGTGCGTGGAGCACCTGTACTGTTTTGGATCGCGCCACGTTTTCGCGGTATCGACAAGCCCAGTCATACTTTCGGGTTCCCAGTCGTTTACAGCCGTCGTCGCAAACCCTGGGTCCGTTCCGGAGCCGGCCAACTTCGTTGCGGGTAGCTTAGTGGGGTGGCCCCCTGAAATATTTTATGAATCCTATGATCGCTTTGTTGTGAATGCCTCGTTGGGTTTTGAGTTGGTTTTTCCGAGGTTGACCGAGTGTGTGTTGCTATTTGTGCACCCCTGCAGGGTAAATCTTTCTGAAAGCCGTGTCCGCGGTTATGGACGAGTTGGAGCATAGTTTCTCGATCATAGACAAGCATAACTAAAGTATCGCTTTTAATTTGACTAAATACCTGACTAATAAATAGTGCAATGCTCATGGAATGGTTAATAAAACTGCCAACGGATGGGTTGTTCTTCCGCTTTCTCGTTGGTAAGCAAGAAGGAGGATGGATCTGTTACTATATGATGTTATAACTGTTATTTCTAATTAACGGACATCCGTCTATCTTTGGTTGGGCGGATGGTTAGCGAGTATCTATAGACTTGTTAGTGTTATCTTTTGCTGCAATTGTGTTACCCCAGGTTATGTCCCCTTTAGAGTCATAAAGACTTGCTGAGTACCCCTAGGGTCTCACACGATAAATTGTTTGATTCAGATGAATAGGTGTATTCGCAAGATGGATACTGGGTGGAGGAGACAGATGATGTTGGCAACGATCACGCAGTGTAGAGATTCCGGGGTTGGGGATCCGCGAGATCTGTGGGCAAGATGTGCTTACTTATGTGGCATCTTATGATGATTTGCTTCTTGTCCGTACTCGGATATTGTTTCCCGCTTCCGCTTGATACTCTAATGTTTGATGTATGAGGAGCTATCCTACACTATTATCTCTATCTAGGATATTTGGATCTTGTCGTATGGTGTTGCAATATTTCTATTTCTTTTAGATGGAATGGCTCTCAGAACTGTTGTAAGGTAGCTTGCATACATACTCACTTGTGTATGTATTTGATCTCTTCGCCTGTTGCCTAAGCCGCTCGCTCTTGTCCCGATGTCTTGGAAGTGGTTAGGACGGCCGACGGGTCTACACGTGGGTGGCCCCTGGGCCCCCGCTGTGCTATTTTAACCACTTCTGGTTCATCTAGGCTTGAACTTAGAGCGTAGGGTCCGAGGTTGTTACAAAATGTAACCAAGACCTTCTTTACTATTGTTTGTCCTTTGCTTGCTCAGTATCTCATCAATAACTTCTTTTCCTTTGGGTTGAGAACCTCTTGCAAGGTCTTCTTTTCCATAGGGTGAAGTGGAAGTACATGGCACATCATACTGTTTCAATTGAGTTTGGAGCTGGTCATGAGACTCATTTAAAGTAGAATGATTACTCTTCAATGCCTTGTGAACACTTTCAAGATTATCAAACTTCTCCAAAAGTCTAGCATGAACAGCCCCAAAGTCAATCTTTTCTTGCTTTAGTTTCTTTACCTTGGCAAGAGCATGGTCATGTTCTTTAATGAGGTGAGCCTTAGCTTCTTCCTGTGACTCTTCAATGGATTCGAGTCTCTCTTCCAAAGACACTCGAGCTTCCTCTTCTTCTTCCAAGGCATTCTTCAAAGACGCTATCTCCAAGGCATCTTCTCTTTCAATTCTGCCCTTTTCTTCAAGGAGATCTTTGGCTTGAGCAGGTTGACTCATAAGAGCATCAAAATGGAGTTTGTGCTCACCTTGCAGGCTAGTGAAAAAGGTATCCAAAGCAATAACTTCTTCTTTCATTTTAAGACTATCATGATCATCCATATCCAAAATTATGTTAGCCTTAGGAAATGAAGAGCTAGAAGTTGATACCTCAGACCCTCTTGCCATTAGGCAAGTAGCGTTGTTGTTGATGACGTTCTCGTTTGGCGAATCGAAGAGAGATGAAGGGGTCGATGTGGTGGCTATAGTAGCCACCTCGCGAGAACTATCATCATCCTCTTCATCTTCACTTGCGGAGGAGTATTCTTCTTGTGCTACCAAGACAATCTTGGGTTGCTTCTTGAAAGGGCCATTCTTCTTAATAAATGGCTTCTTTTTAGGTGCTTTAGATTTCTCTTTAAGAATGAGCCTGCCACCATTGTCTTCTCTATTTTGATATGGACACTCGGCTACAAAGTGCATTCTATCTCCACAGTTGAAGCAAGTTCTCAATCTTGGGCCACTTTCTCTTCTTCCATTTGACTTGTTCTTGCGCTCAAGTTCAGACTTGGCTTTGGCAGGGTCCTTCCAAAAGTTCCTTGCATAAAACGCCATGTACTCATCATGAGCAAGTTTGACTTCATCGAGGCAGTCCATGGATGCCCCCTCAAAAGCTCTTTCATCTTCCTCTTGCTCAAGAACATTGGCTTTGAGAGCCACATTGACACCCTTTTGCATTCCAATGGCCCGAGCACGGGCATCTTCAGTATTCTTTGCTGCCACTTCGAATGACGCCATTTCTTGCATGACTTCGTTGGATGTCATTTGATGATAGTTATGTCTACCTTGCAGGCTCTTCAAGTCCGTTGGCTCGAAAGGCATTAAGGCACTCACATATTTCCTTTTTATCCATGCATCATCAATGTGAGTGGCCCCATGCTTTCGAAATGTTGTTGCGATGCCCTTGAGTCTTCTATACATGTCCTCATGGTTTTCACCATCCAACATGTAGAATCCCTCAACTTCATTACTAAGGGCATCATACCTGTTCCTTCTCATGCTTTCATTTCCAACAAAGAGATTCGTAAGAGCATCCCAAGCTTCTTTAGCTGTGTTGAGATGTTCAGTGTGTGGCATGTCCTTGGGACCCACACCCAGCTGTATCATGTGGAGAGAGGTGGCATTCAACTGGCTGTCCACAACTTCTCTTCTCGTTAGGTTGGTTTGATCTCCAATATGAAGATCCTCTTCAATAATCCTCCACAATTCAATAGAGGAGCTGCTAACATGAGATTTCATTAGGAATTGCCATTGATTGAAAGAGGATGCAGTGAGCTTGCGTAGATCACCCCTATTGTTTATATGAGGATGAGGGATAGGTGGGTCGGGGGAATATACGTGGCGAACCTCACTATATTCCTCCTTACCACTTCCCTTCTTGGAGGTGGAACCATTAAGTTTTTCACCTTCCGCATCATCATCCTTGGATCCAGTGTTACCCTTTTCCTTAGATGATGGTGTGGCAGCCTCAGAGGAGGATAGAGATGGGGCTATGGATGATGTGAGGCGAGCAATCATTTGATTTATCTCCTCCATCTTGGCCTCAAAGGATTTCAACAAGGTTGTTTCCAACGACTTGAGATCATCCATCGTGACCTTATCCACATCCTCATTCCCATCATCCTTGGTACCCATACTACTCTTAGGCGGTTAAGCCCGAATTAAGAGCCAGGGCTCTGATACCAATTGAAATGGATCGTATGGGCACCTAGAGGGGGGGTGAATAGGTGCTACACCAAATTTTAATACTTTTTCAATTTTAGGCTTAACACAAAGGGTAAATTCTCTAGATAAACTATTAGGTGGAATTTCCCTATATGCAAACCCATCTACTAGCGAGTAAAGAGCGAGTGGAAGAGGAACGGGTAAACCAAAGTGAAGCATGCGGAGACGCATGATTTGTTTGACCGCAGTTCCTTCCTTGTTAAGGGAAGTACGTCTGCGTTGGAGGGGTGGGCGGTACTAAGACCACCACGCCACAATAGGCCTCACCCTATTCGCCGATGGATCTCGCCACCAAAGGCCTGATCCACCTTTCCACTATAGGTACCCTTCAAGGCAGGCACCGGCACCTTTACACAACTAGCGGGGCAACAACTCCACGACAATGTGGAGGCTCCTGAAATGACAACAAGCTTCCAGAAGAACAAAGTTATCAAATACAATGAACAAGATCTAGGTATTGACAAGAATACTAGATCAGGGATTTCTCCAAGTGAATGGAGAGGAGTTGAAGCGCTTGATTCGTGATGATGATGATGAACTACTCCTCCTTCAATTCCCCCAAAGATCAAGACCTTCGGGTGGTTGAAGTGGGAGATCGAGAATGAGAGCTCTTGCACAATGTCTGGACAATTTCGAATGAATCAAGAGTTCTGAACGTTGGGGAAGAAGGGGAATTTGTACCCCCTTCAGAAACCAGTCGTTGGACACTTTGGGGGCCGGATTATCCGGCCCAAGTGAGGGCCGGATTATCTGGTCTGGGGGAAAACACCGCCCCAGACTCGGAATATCCGGCAGATAGTCCGCCCCCTATCAGAGCGTCGTGCCGAGCTTGCCCTTCATCAACTTCTGGGGTCCGGATTATCCGGTCCTATGCGAGGACCGGATTATCCGGCCTGGGGAGGAAAAACTGCCCCAGTTCGGATTTTCCGGGAGAAAATCCGACCGGATACCGAGCGACGCGCCTTGGCTCCTTTTGCTCGAAAGCTGGGGGCCGGATTATCCGGCCTGGGAAGGAAAAACCGCCCCGGTTCAGATTTTCCGGGAGAAAATCCAACCGGATACCGAGCGGCGCGCCTTGGCTCCCTTTGAGCAATGAGGTAGGCCAGATTATCCGGCCCTTGGTGGGGCAGATAATCCGGCCCCCCTCAAAGCTTCCTGCACACTTAGCGCACATGAATAATCTCCACAGTATTGTTATCTAACACGCAAAACATAGGAAACCATGAGATGTTCTTTCAGCATCCGCTACCACATTGGCTTTGCCAGGGTGATAGTGAATGTCAAGGTCATAATCCTTAATTAACTCTATCCATCTCCTTTGCCTCATATTCAGCTACTTCTGGGTGAAAATATACTTCAGGCTCTTGTGATCAAATAAATCTCACAACGGTTACCCATAAGGTAATGAAGCCATGTCTTCAATGCTAAAACTACAGCTGCTAGTTCAAGATCATGGGTAGGGTAGTTTTGCTCATGCTGCTTCAGTTGTCGAGAAAGATATGCTATGAATTTGCCTTCTTGCATCAATACACATCCGAGACCAATCTTGGATGCATCACAATACACATCAAATGGCTTCTTGATATCTGGCATAATCAATATTGGGGCTGAAATCAATCTCTTCTTGAGTTCTTGGAAACTTGCTTCCCATTTGAATGTCCATTCAAACTTCTTATCTTTCTTCAACATTTGGGTCATCGGTCTTGCGATGCTCGAAAATCCTTCAACAAACTTGTGGTAATATCCCGCTAATCCGAGAAATACACGAACTTGGGTTTGAGTGGTTGGGGCTTCCCATGCTTCAACATCTTTGATCTTGGTGGGATCGACAACGACTCCTCTTGCTGACACAATATGTCCGAGGAACCCTACTTCTTTCAGCCAGAACTCACATTTGCTAAACTTAGCATACAACTAATGTTCTCTCAGGGTTTCAAGGATGGTCCTGAGATGTAGCGCATGGTCTTCTTTTGACTTGGAATAGATAATAATATTGTCGATAAAACAATGACAAACTTATCTAGAAAGTTCATAAAGATCTTATTCATGAGATTCATGAAATAAGCGGGGGCATTGGTTAATCCAAAAGACATGACCATATACTCATACAATCCATATCTGGTAGTAAAGGTGGTCTTTGGAATATCCGTTGCATGAATCTTGAGTTGATGATAACCAGTTCTAAGATCAATCTTAGAGAACACTCTGGCACCAATCAACTAGTCAAACAGATCCTCAATCTTGGGCAGTGGGTACTTGTTTTTGATGGTGATGTCATTTAGCTTCCGATAATCTATGCACAAACGGTTACCTCCATCTTTCTCGTCGACAAACAAAACAGGCGATCTCCATGGCGACGCGCTTGGTTGAGAGGGGTTCCAGTTGTTCCTTTTGCCAGCATAGCATCCAGTTGTTTCTTTAGCTCCACTAATTCAGAGGGGTGCATGCTATAGGGTCTCTGAGCTATGGGTCTAGTTTCCAGAATTAGTTCAATAATGAACTTGATATCCTGATCCAGGGGCATACCGGGCAATTCATCTGGGAATACGTCGAGGTATTCACAGACTACTCTGACTTGGTCTATGGTTGGTAGGGCTAGACTCTTATTGCACTTGAACTGACGGGGTAAGGTTTTAGATATATGCTCTACTGATACTCGGGAGCTACTGGTCATGGTTATGGCTTTCTTGGCACAGTCAATCAATCCTTTATGTTTCGACATCTAATCCATTCCTAGTACTACTTCCAAACCTTTGGTTCCAAGTACTATTAGGTTGACAATAAATCTATCCCATGAATTCTGATAGGCACAACCTTGCAAATTTTTCTAGCTTTGGTGGTTGAACCAGGAATTTGAACTATCATGACATGCTTCAAATTGGTTGGGTGAATCTTACTAGTGCATGCAAATTCTTCGGTAACAAACGAGTGTGATGCTCCAGAATCAAACAACACTCTTGCTAATAGTGAGTTAACAGAAAACATACCCAGCACGACATCTGGCGCTTCCTGGGCTTCTTCAGCATTCATGTGGAACAGACGGCCGTTGCGATTGAGCGAATTCCCTGGGGAAAATCTTCTTCCAGACTGAACACGGCGCTGCTGCTAAGCTGGGGCATTCACATTGGTGGTGGCTGTAAGCTTCTTGGGACACTCGTTGGAGTAGTGGCCCTTCACTCCACATTCAAAGCAAGTAATCTGAGACTTGTCTTTGGCTGCAACAGGCACGACATTGCTTCTAGTCCTTGGGGCAGTATTGTTGTTGTTGTTGTTGTTGTTGGACTTGGGTGGTGCACGGTTGAAGTGGTTGGAGTTGCCGGGGTTGTTGTGATTTCCTCCAGACTTCAAGTTTCCTCCGCTACGATTGGGGTAGCTTGGACGGGACATCGGGGGTCTATTGTTTCTTGGGGCATATCTTGCAGACGGGTTGGGGCGATACTTCTGAGGGTTGTTGGATCCACTCTGGTGCATCATTCTGTGCTTGCGGTTGTCATTGGCTTGGTTGATCTTCCCATCCATCTGGATGGCAGAGTTGACTAGCTCTTCGAGATCTTCAAAACGGATGTTGATTAACACCGTTTGCATCTCATCATGCAATCCATTCAGGAATCTCTCCTTTTTCTTGGCTTCAGTGTTGATCTCATCAGGTGCATACCTAGCGAGAGATAGAAATCTGTCATGGTACTCTACTACAGTCATCCTGCCTTGATTCAGTTCTCTGAACTCATCTCTCATTCTAGTGACTAACCCTTGCGGCACATGGGTGCGGCTAAACTTGGTCTTCAAAGCTTACCACGTCATTACTTGCCCGTGGTTCATAGTACGGGTGCTATTCTACTAGGCTCTTGCATCTCCTGCTAGATAGTGGGTGGCAAACAGTACTTGCTCATTGGCATCAACTCCTGCGACTTCTAGGTTCTTCTCCATGGTTTGTAACCAATCATCTGCATCTAGTGGGTCTTCAGATGTGCTAAAGATAGGGGGATTGGTATTCTGAAAGTTCTTAAGCTTGGATCCATGACGATCCTGATTTCCTTGGCCTTGATTATTGTGGGCCGTCTGAGCTATCTGTTGTAGGGTGGCTAGGTTAGCTTGGCGCTCTGCTCTACTAGCTACATGGTCGGAAACTAGCATCTATAGAATCTGCAGCATGGGGTCCTGCGATGAGCTGCTTCCTCCGGGGTTTCCACGAGTCATCTGAAGATTGAGATAGATAAAGGGGTAAGAGGGAAAGTTCTAGGGTTCATGGTTTTGCTTTCAAAAGCTAAAACTTTGAGTTTGACTCAGGTTTGGCAAACTAATACTTCTCATTCATTCATTCAAGCAAAGCACACGATACAAACACACACATACCACAACATAAGGAAAACAGATGGTTTTAAGAACCATTATGTAAACTACGATACAGTGGGACCGATACAACTCATTCCTACGGTAGTGATCAAGTGCATATACTCATCATCGATGAAGTCGGAGTCATCATCATCGGTGTAGAAGTCCATGGCATCATCCTCCAGGTAGTCATCGTCATCACTGAGGTACGAGTGAAGATCTCCCTAGATGTCTTCACCTTCTTCCTCTTCTTCTTTTGCTGCAAGCTGAGCTTCTTGCTCCTAGATGGTCTTATCGAGGTTGGCCACCTTCTTGCAAACATGAGCGATGGTGCGATCCTTCTTCTCGCGTTGACAGCGAAGTGATTGATGATCCTTAACGAGCAGGGCGAAAGTATGGGCCTTTTGGGCGGAAATGGCAAGGTTGTGGTTGGCGTAGGCTCGAGCATTGTCCAATTCCTTCTGCCTATCATACAACAGGAAGTCAAGGTTCTCCACTTGGCGCTTCATCTTCGGGTGACTTGGCATCTCCAATGGCATTCCCATAGAATCACGCCTTGTATAGTGAGCAAAGCGAGTTCCCTGGATCAAGTTGACGTTTTGTCCACAAAGACGGGCGAGAGCTTCATGCATTGCCCTAGCTAATCCATATAGTTAGTTGTTCTCTCTCACGGTGAATTGAATCTTCTCCGAAGGGGTGCTTCCATCTTGCCTCGAAGATCAGCATCTATCAGCCATTGTAAATCTCCTCATGGGTGGTCATTGAGTTGAGCTCCGAAGAATTCCGGATGCGGGTGCTCCAGGTACTCAGACAGTGCATCAAGATCCCTCTCGAAGATCAGTTGGCCTCTGTTGCCCAACTGGTAGAACTTGCAATACTGAACTTCCATCTACAAGAATTTAGGATGACTAGGTTAGTGAGGTGATCAAGTGTGTCAAATTTTATGTAGTAATGTAAGAATTTTTGAGGAACATGATTTTTTTTGAAAGAATCAAGGATAAGAGTGGGAATATGTTTTCATAAATACTCACTTCTTTTGTTTTGGAAACTAAGTTTTTGTTTGGTGGTCCATTCTAACTAGGGTCTCCTACGGTCAGGATGGCTCTGATACCAACTTATCAACACCCAGATTTTTAATCCTAGATGCCTGTTATGCCATACATCGCAATCCCAGGATTACCATTTTTGCGAGACATAATAGATTGGATATCACAGTACATCATCCATTACAAACCATAATAAGGTCTTACACAAAATAAAGGATCTCATGATCCAGTCTTAGTACAAACAAGCAGCGGAATAAATAATAAGCATAGCGATGAGCTCCATCTTTAGTGTCATAGGCAATGCTGACGATGGGAGATAGTCCTAGTTGTCGTAGCCATCCTGCTGTCCTTCTTCAGGGTAGTCCTCTTCATAGTCTGGCCACGGGATAGCCAGGGACAAAGCCATGAGTACTCTTTAAGTACTCGCAAACTATCACTAACAAGTAAGGTAGCTCAGGTAGGAATGCTAAGCTCTAAGTTTATTTGCAAAAGCTAGTTTGAAACCTAAGCTGAGTTTAGAAGTAAAGAAAGCTAATTTAAAGTCCTAAAAATCACTTAAGTTGGGAACTTAGTTTTCATAGTCACAACCCTGTTGTGGTCAAGTCAAAGTCACCATTCATTTCATAAGTCCTTTTGAAAACATCTGACAACAGAATAGTATGGCCACTCCAACTATCCATAACCATGGATGCGGCTATTCAAATAGTTTGACACTCTGCAGAGGTGGTACACTTTCACCACAAAATTCGATACATCCATCAGGGGTAACCCTGAATCATCATACTTAGTATGCGGATAATCAATCATAACCTTTCCTTTACACACCCTAGTACAAGCACCTCTCCTATGAGCTTAGCCTCCCAACCATGGCCATCTGCCATCCTGGGCACTGCATAGGTGGACATCATCAAGAGGTAGCCTCGGCTCAAACCTCTCCCGCAAGGGAACCCATACTAATGCATATAAACTTCTGGCTAAGCCTTACCCAATTCAGGTATTGTGGTTGTACGGTAAAATTGGAATGGTATCGCATCCGAACCCAACCATCAGTTTTTATGAAGGGGCTAAGGCTCATGCCTCAACATTTTCATCATCATAAACCATATGTGTTTCTCAACACATGTGAAAACATCTCAATAGAATGAGCATCATTCCAAGGTTTTCATAATCATTTTCACCAAGTATTCCCGTCTAAAGTGATCAAGTTTTATGCTTAGCACTAGCCACTAAGGTTAAGAGTGTTCACTAATGAGGGGTGCTAATCTCAACCTCATGCCATAGAATGACATCTAAGTATAACTAGATAGGCCAAGTTTTATACTCTTTATGCTATCTATAAGAAAAGTAAAGAACTTTGGTAAACCAAAAGAAAGTAAAGCTTCTAAGTAAAACTTGGGATGGGCATAAATCAAAATGGTATAACCAAAGCATGCTTAAGGCATTTTTCTTAGGTTATCAAGCTTGCAAGGGTTAACTTGCATTCTTAATGATGGCTTGCCTTGGTTGGTGCAGTGATTGAAATTCTCCTCGTCTTCTTCGGGGTAGAACTCCTCCTCCTCGTAGACTTGGTCGATACTAGCATCTATAAATGAAATACGGGATACACAATCACCAAACCATACTTATCTATTGCTAAATAGAACACTAAGGCACACACTTGATGATCTAGCATCATCACAATCATCACATGAATTAAGGAACTAGTTTCATTATTTTATTTGAGAAAAGTAATTTCTACTCATTGAAATTAATTAAGATTTAATATTCTCCAAAAAGAACATGGGATCATGTGGACACATGTCATCACCACATATTCTAATACACGGGAATGTGATTTAAAGGGTTGGTCACATTTTATAACCTTTAAGATTATTATTAATCAATTTAAAGTGACTAGAAAAGCCCTAATAGCATTCTTTTGGTACTAGTCCAAAGTCACTTCATGCAAACCTAAATATTTTTACATATTAGAATAGGTATGATCAAATGTGATTTTTGAGAGTTGGAATCAACTCAAAAACTATTATGGTTGATTTTTGAAAAATGTTTGAATGTAGAAAAGTCTTTGTCTTATTATTTATGCTATATGTGATCTCTAACACCAAATGACTTTAATCCAACGGTCTTGGATAGATATTATAGTTATCTTTCTAAAAAAAATTGAATCATGCATTTTGGTTAAGTGGATCTCTCTGAAATGATTTTTAAACAAGTGGACAAAATCTGGTTTAAACCTAAATAGAAAAACCTCTATTTGAATATGTGGGCTAGCACGGGAAAAGAAATGGGCCGGCCAAGTGGCGCTCCGCAGCGCAAAGGGCAACAGACAGGGGGGTCCTACACGTTAGCTGCTACTACTCAGCGAAACGGTACGGGGCTTTCTTAGCCGTGCGATTGGAACAGAAATCGACGGTCGTGGTTCATTGTTTTCCGGTGAACAGCTCCGGCGAGATCAAACCCTATCGTGGCACGGTGGTGGTCTACGGGGGCTTACCAGGGCTCCAGCTAGACGTGGCGATGGGGGCGATCAAACTGGTGGACGACGGCGGTTCTAGGCATGGTCGCGGTAGCTCTTGGGGCAGTCGTAATCAGCGGTGCCTCTTCTCCTGTGCTACGGCCAGCTCCAATGGAATTCCGGTGACTGAGTGCTCGATTGGATCCGGGAGAAGTGGGGAAGGCTCAGTGGTGAGAGGGGAGTTGAGTGATGTGAGAAATGAGGCTGGGGGAGGCCTCCTTTTATAGGCTCGACGATGGGGCAATGCCCTGCATGGTCAGGCGGTGGTGGCGACGCGTCTACAGGGTGCTAGCGGCGCGATTGGAGGTAGGGGATGGTGCGCGGTCTCCTGGCGCTCCTCTACGGTGTAAAGGCGCGGCTAGGGGCGGTCATGTTTGGTCGGAAATGGTCGACATTCTGTGCAGCAGAAGCGGCGTTCGACGCGGCGCGCAGTGGCTGTGGGTCAATCGGCGGACGGAGATGTCTGGGCGGTTCCTAGGGTAATGGTGGAGCGGTGCGCGTGTGATGCGCTCGAGGCATGGCCTGTGCTGGCCTGTCGGGCGCGGCGCTGTGGCACGAGCTCGGCATGGTGCAAACACGGTGGGCGCGGGGGTTTCTGAGGTGGTCCAGTGCTTGGCAGGGCTCGGGGAAGGGATAGGGGCGGCGGTGTGATCTCGCCTACCTCCTAGGAATGGTGGAAGAGAGCGGGGTGGCTTGCTGCGAGCTATCCATGCTCGACCGGTGGGCATGTCCTCGGGGTGGCTCGGCACTACTGCTAGCAGCGAAGGGGGGTGCTATCTGGGGCTGGGTTAGATGCTAGGGAGTTAGAGGAGAGATGAGAGGGTCAAATGGGGGACAAGACATTGATCAACAACAGTAATAGTTAGGCAGATTAATTTGTGATCACCATGTGTTCGACACAATGGCCGCAAGAAATGTAACTTCGAATTTTTGAAATATTTTTGGTGGGTGTGTTGTTCATAAGCTTGATCATCTGTGGTTGCTTGGGTTTGGCATGGGGAGTTCATTTGAGTGGTTTTTGAAAGAGTGGGATCTATGCATATGTAATGGATTCATTTTTCAAATGTCATTTAAAATTAGTGGCTATGTGTTTTTGTAAGGTTTTAAAGTGGGCCTTGGTAGATCTTTACTTGTACTAGCAAGGGGTGCAAAGATCTAGAATTGTTTATGTTTGAAATTTACTTCTAGGAACACCTAAAGTGGCCTAGTGGATTAAAATGGTCAAAATGACCATTTGGTCTTTTTATTCTTATTTGATTTCTTTTTCTGTGGATTTTGTTTTTAAATGGTCTAGATGATGTGTCATTCACCTTTAAACCATTTCACAACATATAGATCAATCAAACATGGCATTTCCAAACAATTCTATATTAATGCGAACACACATATGCATTCCTAATTATTTTAAAGATAAAAAGTTTTTGTTAACCCTAAATTGGATGATTTTGATCTTGATCACCTTGATTAAAGTTTTGGGATGTTACACATAGCTCTTTTTATTTCATACAAAGTTTAGAGGCTTAATTATCTTTTTTTCCTGCTGCAATCCTTGCTTATTACCAGCTATGAAGTAAGCGTAAGTACGGGTTTCGGTGTAATGAACTTGTCGCCTTCATCCACGAACATAATGGAGCTTCGACCTTGGTGGTGTTGTATCTTGCCAAGGCGCAGATGAAGGTTGTTGAGGTGATGTCGGACCTTGCCGAGGTGGAGCTTGTCATGGTGGTGCAAATGGGACTTGTCGCTTGTGCCGGTGGAGGTGGAGGTGTTGTAGGTGGTGGCGAGGCAGGACCTACAGGCATGTGCACGTACTCGGACAGCTTCCGGTTGCTCTGAAATAATACAAAACCACAACATTTAGAAAGGAGCTGCATTTATACGTCGAGCAAAGCCAAATTGTTCTGCCCCAAAAACTAGGGTTCTTCATCTTCTTACTGTAACTCTCTTCAACTCCCTCACCAAAAGTAGAAATTGAAGAATTTTTAGCATTTCTCACGAATCTTACACACTGAACAATATGGGATCGTCGGAACCCATGTCCTGCATCCTCCATGCTAGCGCGCTGTCGAATACGACATGTTTGCTCGATAGAAGGAAGACGACCATGCTGGACTGCTTGACAGTGGGCTAAAATTTACTAATGGGTTATTAGTGTGGTTTATGTGTTTTGTGCAAAACGTTACCACAAAAATTGGTGTTTTATGAAAAAAATCACTAAGGTTGTGGTTTTGTGATAAAATGGCATCAACATGTGGTGCTAAGTGAGAAAATCTTCTCTGGTCCTATTTTTAAATTTATTACTCAATATATCCCGCTTCATTAGAAGTTGATATGAATACCATTGAACTTGTATTCATCAAGGCATTCGAGGAAGCAAGAAGGATCTTGTTTGTATTATTAATACTTAGCTTTTAGTGGCTAGTCGATCTTGTACTACTGCTATATTTTTTAAATAATACGATTTATTTAACAAATTTCATGAATAATACACGAATTTGAGGAATTGCGAATCTAGCACGACATTTGTTAAATTAGCCGTACTATTAGTGTATTATTCGTGAAATTTGTTAAACAAACCATATTATTTTTAAAAAATTATCCGTACTACTGGCAAGGCGAGCAAGGGCTCCTTCCACCACAAATATTTTGCCTTTTAAAAAAATGCTCCTCCACCCAAAATTCTATCTCGTCGCTGCCTTTCGTGAGAGAGAAGGCTCCTAGATGAAGGAGAATCATCCTCCCTCTCTCCTCCTCAATGCAGCATTGGCTGCTATGTCCACTCTTGCATCTATGCCTGGCACTTGTTCAGGTGGGAAGCATCACAGCAGTCACCTCTTCCTTCCCATGTAGGCTTCCACACAATGGAGTACAACCATGCAGGCGCATCAGTGTAGAGAAAGTTGGGGCCTGTGGTGGTCCAGGCCAACTTTTCTGATGTTTGCCTTGTGCTTCTGCCCAAAATGAGCTCTGGCTGGATGTTTTCTTTCTCTTCTATATTAGGCTGCTCTTCATAGTGATAAATAACTTAGGCTAGTAAAACTTTCACATGTTACTATAGTACCTTCAAAGTGTACTGGGTGAAAAAATATACACTGTTACTTTTTATAGATGTGGGTCTTTCATACTTTTTGAGCTTTACCTATTACAAAGCATAATTTTATATAGTGATGATATGTCATACTTTATTATTATGTGGGTCTCACATGCCAACTTACTAATAAAAGGGTGGTGCACAAATACACTGAGGCTACTAATCTTGTCCAACTAAACCAGGAATTTGTAAATAATAAGGCCTCAAAATATACAAAAAGGATCCTTATAGAAAGGAAAGGCGCAATCAGGTAGAGCTTCATTGATTATAAGCTGTGGTATATAAAAGAAGGGCACGGCTCGAGGCCGGATCAAAGAGTCCTCATTCCCTCCCACCCAAATCGCAATGCTTGGGACGGTCACTCTGAAGATGGAAGCCACCGTTCTCAACTGTTCCTCCTGCTCCCAGCCCCTCAAGCCTCGGCAGGTCTATAAGGTCTCTCCATTTCTCCCTCACAATCCATTGATTTTTCTTTTGTCGGTTCGTTCGTGCAACTATTTTATTTTCAAACCATTTCTATAGTGCGTGGATGTTCATCTAGTCTGCCACCGCTGCCTCCGCAAGATCACCTCCTGCCAGAAGTGCTAGCACCCTAGCGCTGGATTCACCCACGAGCCTTCCATGGATGTCGTCCTATCAACGACTAGGGTCGAGTGCGTCCACAAACGCTGTAGTAGTTTGATGCCCTACTACGAACTCCACGAGCACGAAATCATGTGCCTGTATGCTCCTTGCACTTGCATGGAGACCGGCTACAACTTCGCCGCCCCACCGCTAGCGCTCGTCGCCCACCTTGAAGCAGTCCACTCGATCCAAGTGCACAAGATCTAGTATGCCACCACCAAAGCTTTCCAGGAGCTAGTGCTGTTGCCTGGTGAGGTGTCCCGCCGGCTTGTCCTCGTTGGGGAGCAGGACGACACCGTGTTTGTCCTGACGATTGGCACGGTAAGCACGGTCCCCCTCGTGTCTGCGGTCTGTGTTAGGGCCACGATGGGCGACTTGACGGTGTATAGGGTAAGGATGTGGGCAGAATGCTCGTCGCTGCTCTCCTGGACGGATGGTAGGAGGAGGACCAGCACCGTGATGGTGGAGCTCAACGCGCTGACCTCCGCTAAGCCAAGCGAGGTTGCATTTGAGGACCTTACGTCTTACCTGACGGTGCCGCCTCATTACCTCGTCGGTCCTGCTACATCGAAGGAGTTGTGTTTCTTCTTTCGCATCGAGTTTTAGTGGTGATGTAAGCTGCTGTTAATTGGTTTAATTGCCGAATGATCGCTTGCATACCAAGAATGGTGGATTTTGTAGTACTAGTACTCTATCTCCGTCCCAAGAAATAAGGCTCCCTTATTTTTGTTTTTTGTTTGACCAAGATTTACTCTAAATATATATAAAGAATGTTGGTACTGTACAAATTTAGCATCATTGGAAAGTTGTTTCAATAAGAATTCAACGGAACAAATTTTACACAATATAAGTAAATTTTAGTTGCTCCATTTATTCGGTCAAACTTTACTTTGTAGCGTGCATGCGTCTTATTCCTTGAAACGGAGGTACTAGACGAGTTCAGTGGATGTACTCTCCTGAGTATTTTTCATAAAGTCTTAACTTCCGATGGGTTGGGTGGATAAGTTGATGTACTCTGCTGAGTAGTAAGCTGAATATGATTAAGGCTCTCTGTTTAGGAAGGCCAGAGGGCTAATTCGCAATACTACCAAGTAGATGAACTCTAATTAATTTATGCATGCACCACTAGTTTTACATGCATGACACGCTAGATAAAAAAGGGGACATGATGAGAGATGAAACAACATGCATAGGGAGATTGAGAAAAAATAGAGATATCTAAATTAATGAGTCACGGGAATTAATACAATAAAGAGGATAGATCTTATTATAATTTCTAACAATTTTAAAAAGCTCTCTGGCCTAATAAGCCCAAACAGAGGTAGGAGTACTGGTCAACATACATTCGGGAGTACTAGTATGTACTACTCCGTAGTAGTAGAATAATAGTGGAGTACGGTAGTAGTAGTACTCCCCTCTGATTCATATTAATTGTCACTGGATTGGATATACTCGTATCTAGCACTAAAACATGTCTAGATACATCCATTTTCGCGACAAGTAAATATAGCCATTTTTGGAGTAGTACTAGTTTTGTTTGAAGAAATCATATTTTTTCTGCACTATGGACGGTGGTTTTTTGCTAGTAGTAGTACTAGTACATAGCAGGTAGTAGTAATATATATGTTTATACTATACTAACTCAACATACATTCGGGTAATCAACAAATGTTTATCTTGCGGTTCTACTGCTACAGTGCTACTAGCAGTTTTTCAGGTGCCCATTCACCCTCTGTCTTTCAACAGTAGTCCGCCTAAGCAGTATAAATGGAATTACTCAAAAAAGTCTCTACCATTGTAAAATTATAATCTGCCATGGCTGTTGATTGACAAGACAATTCATTGAGGTGGGGTGGGTTGTTGGTGTGTGCTACGATGCCTACTCCTACTATCACTCCGTAGTCAAAATAAAAGAAACAGTTGTGATTCCTTCCATTAATTCTTGCCTCCGCCCCTTGCATGCATGCAGTATATACATGCATTAACTTCTATGAGTAGTATAGTACAAGTAGGAGTATTATCAAGCAAGGATATACCGAAACGCAAAGATATACTCATAGGTCACATGGTGTACCATTCTGAGTCCTTGTCTTCTTCTTTGGTCTGCTTGCCCTTGCCCTTGCCCTTCTTCCTTAGTTCTTTTTTTTGGTTGAACATTTCGAGAGTTTGTTGACCCCTCTTGAAGTTCACTATTCGCCTGTATACCTCGTAGATCGCGTCGGCGTCGAGGCTTGCATACTTGATCTTCTCTTCGGTCAGGGGCATGTTCCTCCACTGTTTGTGGTCCACATCCTCCTTCTTCTTCTTCATGACTTTGTAACAGATGTCTATGAGGGCCATGAAGGAAATATGCCCTGAGAGGCAATAATAAAGTTGTTATTATATATTCCTTATATATGATAGATGTTTATTTTACATGCTAGAATTGTATTGATCGGAAACAGCAATACATGTGTGTTTAATAAACAAAAAGGGTTCCTAGTTATGCCTCTCTTATAGACTAGCTTATTGATTAACAAGATGATCAAGGTTTCTTGATCATGGACATTGGATGTTGTTAATAACAAGGTCACACCATTGGTGGAATGATGTGATGAACATTCATCCGAAGTATAGCATTACGATCAAGTCATTATGTTTATATTGCTATAACATCATGCGAAGTAATCTTTATCCTTAGACCATGAGATCATGTTAATTGCTAACACCGGAAGAGTATCTTGATAACATCAAATGTCACACCGTAACAGGGTGACTATAAAGATGGGTTCAGTACTATGAAGGTGTTATGTTGAGGCTCATGGATCAAGAGTGGAATTTTTCAATCCAGATGACGGATAGATATACTCTGGGCCCTCTCGGTGATATCACATTAAGATAGCTTGCAAGCAAGTGATGTGATCACTAGAATGTTATATCACGGGAATGAGAAAAGAGTGCATGTCGGTAACAAGATCAAACTAGGTATGGAGATACCGATGATCAAATCTCGGACATGTAATATATCGAGAGACAAAGGGATTTAGTTACAAGCGTTAAAGGTTCTCACGATCACAGAAGTCATCGTTGAATGTGTAGGAGTCAGTACGGATCTCCAGGTCCCGCTGCTGATTATTGATCGGAGAAGGGTCTTGATCATGTCTGCATTATTCGCGAACCGTAGGGTGGCACACTTAAGAGTTACCGGACACCATTTTGGAGCACATATGTTTCAGACGAAAGAATTGCAAAGCACGGGAATTGTTTCAATAGAAACCGGAAATTGTTTCGGGTGAAATTGCAGAAAGTGGTTCTGCATGTGATATTGAAATATTGGAAGGGGTTATATGTGAATGTTTGTTAATTAAAGTAATTAACAAAATTCTGAATAAATTTAATAAAAAGAGTTTTATTAAATGAGAGAGCATTAAATTTGGAGAAATTTAATGCATTTAAAGTGGAGACTTTAAAAGGGAATGTGAAGAGGCATTTTAATGTGGAGGGGTTACCACCACATGAATGGGGGAGGTGAGGGGTCACCCCCCATGCGCCGGCCATGGAGAGAGGGGGCACCCCCCTCCTCCTATAAAAGGCCACCCATTCCCTCCTTCATCCTCACACCTCCTTTTGAAGGATCTCTCTCCCCCTCTAGAATTATTCCCCCATGGTCTCGGATTAGCGAGATACATGTTCCCGGTGGCATTTCGTCTGGAAGGAGTTGCTGCTTCTACTGGATCGCTGGAGCAAGGAGGTGGAGGTTGTCCGGTGGCTTGAACGTGTGTGCGAGTGCGGATGCGCTGCTGAGTTGCGGCGCTCGGACTTCCTCACGATCTTGAGATCGGCAAGTGTACGACTACATCAACCATGAGTTCCTACTCGTTATCAAAACTCATTGTCTTCGAGGGTAAGTTCTCGTTGGATGTATGTCCACCCGTTGCTTTGTACCTAGTAGATAGATCTTGGCGTGTAGTTCACACCGTAGTAAATTTTTTATTTTCTATGCAGCGGACCCAACAGTGGTATCAGAGCCAGGTCTATGCGTAGGTGCTTTGCACGGGTAGTACACATATGTTTATATGTGGGCGATGATGATCATGTTATTGCATCTTCTATGTATTTTGGATATTGGTGGCATAGTGGGATGAAGCGGCCCGGACCAACCTTACATGTCATCGTACATGAGACCGGTTCCACGACTAACATGCAACTTGTTTTGCATAAGTGGCTGGCGGGTGTCTGTCTCTCCTACTATAGTCAATATCTGATTTACAACGAGTTGCTAATAACTTAGTTATCCTCGTTGTGGTTCATGTTCGTAGGTGAGAACGGTTCTATCTCTGAAAGCCGTAAGCCACGTAAAACTTGCAATTGATAAATTAGAGGCGTCTAGTTTAGATCGTTGCTGGGCTAGTGTATTGATATGGTATTGTTGTAAGTAGATGTATGATAGATACTCTTACAACACACTCAACGTGTAAGTTCCATAGACCTTGGCCTTACACACAAAGGAATGATAGAGATCATACCACGATGCAAGTGATAGAGATCAAATGCATGGACCATATCATCTCACTTTACACATTAGATGTTAGCATCTTATACTGCTAGTTTGGCGCTTTTGGTAGCATTATAAGATGATCCCTCATTTAGATATCAAGGTAAAAATGTGTTCTTCCTTAAGTATGCACCGTTCTGTGGATCGTGTTTCGAGACATCACGTGATGATCGGGTGTACTCGAATCTACGCTTTCATACAAACGGGTGTAAGACAGTTTTACACACGCGAATACTAAGGTTCTTACTTAGCGAGCCTAGCATGTACAGACATGGCCTCGGAACATGGACCGAAAGGTTAAGCATGAGTCATATAGTTGATATGATGCCCATATAGATGCTCGCCTTTGAAGCTATATCAACTCACGTGATGATCGGACTTGGTGTAGTGGATTTGGTTCATGTAATCACCAAAAAGACATGAGGGATGTCATTTTTGAGTGGGAGTTCATTAGTAATTTGGATTAGTTGAACTCAATCTATCATAAACTTAGTCTAAATAAACTTTACAAATTCTGTTGTAGATGGCACCACCTGCTTTTAATTTCAATGTGTTCATGGAGAAAGAGAAACTTGTTGCGAATGGTAGCAACTTCACCAACTGAGCTATGAATTTGAGGATTCTCCTCACTGCTGCACAAAAGCAATATGTGCTAGATGCGCCGCTAGGCCCCCCACCAGCTCCTGATGCCCCTGACGAGGAAAATAATGTCTATGTGACTCGTCAGGAGGACCACAACTTAGTTCATTGCGGCATACTATATGGACTAGAGCCAGAACTTCGAAAGCGTTTCGAAAATGTCAATGCCTTTGATACCATGGGAGAATTGAAAATGATTTTCGATACCCATGCTGCCGTAGAGAGTTATAATGCTACAGAAAAGTTCTTTAGCTGCATGCTGGAGGAAAACAGCTCCGTTAGTGAGCACGTACTCAAAATGTCTAGGTACGCCGATAAGCTTGTGTCCTTGGGAATGACGATTCCCATTGACTCAGGCATACATCGTGTTCTCCAATCTCTGCCACCTAGCTACAAGTGCTTCGTGATGAACTATAACATGCAGGGCATGAAGAAGTCTCTTCCCGAGCTTCTGTCAATGCTTAAGACTACAGAAGTGGAGATTAGGAAAGAACATCAAGTGTTGATGATCAATAGGACCACCGGTTTCAAGAAAGACAAGAAAGGCAATCACAAGGGAAAGAAGGGTGGCAAGTCTGTTGCCACGCCTGAAAAGAAACCCTGAGCTGGGCCTAAGTCTGACACCGAGTGCTACTATTGTAAAGGGACTGGCCATTGGAAGCGCAACTGCCCCAAGTATTTGGCGGACAAGAAGTCCGGCAAGGCAAACAAAGGTATATGTGATATACATGTTATTGATGTGTACTTGACTAGTACTCGCAGTAGCACCTGGGTATTAGATACGGGATCGGTTGCTAATATATGTAACTCGGTTCAGGGGCTACGGAACAAGAGACAACTAGCAAGGGATGAGGTCAGGATGCGGGTCGGCAATGGATCAAAAGTTGACGTGATCGCCGTCGGGACGCTACCTCTCCATTTGCCATCGGGATTAGTTATAAACCTAAATAATTGTTATTTAGTGCCTGCACTAAGCATGAACATTATATCTGGATCGTGTTTGATGCGAAGTGGTCATTCCTTTAAATCTGAAAACAATGGTTGTTTGATTTATAAGAATGATATCTTTTATGGTCATGCACCTATGTTGAATGGTTTATTTCTGTTGGATCTCGATAGTAATATTACACACATTCATAATGTTAATGCTAAAAAGATTAAACTTGACGATGATATGTCTACATATATGTGGCACTGCCGTCTAGGTCATATTGGCATTAAACGCATGAAGAAACTCCATTCTGATGGACTTTTGGAATCACTTGATTTTGAATCATTTGATACATGTGAGCCATGCCTTATGGGCAAGATGACTAGAACGCCGTTTTCCGGTTCAATGGAACGGGCGACAGATCTATTGGAAATCATGCATACTGATGTGTGTGGACCAATGAGTGTGTCGGCGCGAGGTGGATATCGTTATTTTGTTACTTTCACGGATGATTTGAGTAGATATGGGTATATCTATTTGATGAAACACAAGTCTGAAACTTTTGAAAAGTTTAAGGAATTTCAGAATGAAGTGGAAAATCATCGTAATAGAAAGATCAAATTTCTACGGTCTGACCGTGGAGGAGAGTATCTAAGTTACGAGTTTAGCACACACATGAAAGAGTGTGGAATAGTTTCACAACTCACGCCTGCCGGAACACCACAACGTAATGGTGTGTCGGAACGTCGTAATCGTACCTTATTAGATATGGTTCGATCTATGATGTCTCTAACTGACTTGTCACTGTCATTTTGGGGTTATGCACTGGAAACAGCTGCATTCACTTTAAATCAGGCACCATCTAAATCCGTTGAAACGACACCGTATGAATTATGGTTTGGAAACAAACCTAAGTCATCGTTGAATGTGTAGGAGTCAGTACGGATCTCCAGGTCCCGCTGCTGATTATTGATCGGAGAAGGGTCTCGATCATGTCTACATTATTCGCGAACCGTAGGGTGGCACAATTAAGAGTTACCGGACACCATTTTGGAGCACATATGTTTCAGACGAAAGAATTGCAAAGCGCAGGAATTGTTTTAATAGAAACCGGAAATTGTTTCGGGTGAAATTGCAGAAAGTGGTTCTGCATGTGATATTGAAATATTGCAAGGGGCTATATGTGAATGTTTGTCAATTAAAGTAATTAACAAAATTCTGAATAAATTTAATAAAAAGAGTTTTATTAAATGAGAGAGCATTAAATTTGGAGAAATTTAATGCATTCAAAGTGGAGACTTTAAAAGGGAATGTGAAGAGGCATTTTAATGTGGATTGGTTACCACCACATGAATGGGGGAGGTGAGGGATCACCCCCCCCATGCGCCGGCCATGGAGAGAGGGGGCACCCCCCTCCTCCTATAAAAGGCCACCCATTCCCTCCTTCATCCTCACACCTCCTTATGAAGGATCTCGCTCCCCCTCTAGAATTATTCCCCCATGGTCTCGGATTAGCGAGATACATGTTCCCGGTGGCATTTCGTCTGGAAGGAGTTGCTCCTTCCGCTGGATCGCTAGAGCGAGGAGGTGGAGGTTGTCCGGTGGCTTGAACGTGTGTGCGAGTGCGGATGCGCTGCTGAGTTGCGGCGCTCGGACTTCCTCACGATCTTGAGATCGGCAAGTGTACGACTACATCAACCACGAGTTCCTACTCGTTAACAAAACTCGTTGTCTTCGGGGGTAAGTTCTGGTTGGATGTATGTCCACCCGTTGCTTTGTACCTAGTAGATAGATCTTGGCGGGTAGTTCACACCGTAGGAATTTTTTGTTTTCTATGCTGCGGACCCAACAGGACACCGCATAGTCAGCCAAAGAATCCTTCTCATTCATGGAGCCGGCAGGCTTCCACCTCTTCTAGGTGTCCACGAAGTTCATCACTGGTACTAGAGAATGCCTAAGCCTGATATGGTCGTTGCCAATGTCGACGCCTGCAAAGGAAATGTTAGGGTTGGCGAGGAACTCTACTAGCTTGGAGCATGGCTAGTTGGCATGGCAGATCTGGTAGACCAGGAAATCCATGCCCACACATAGCTGGACGACAGTAGGCTTCTGCGTCGATGATTTCTCATTGGTGTACTCAACGTCGAGGCCAACAATCTTGTCATCTGTTTCCTCCAGGAGCTTTTGGATTTTCTTGATGTAATCATTCACCACCGACACTCTATTGGTATACGCCACCTGTAGTGTGGTGTTTCCAGGGTCCACGAAGTAGTACATCTTGTCCAACGACGTCGCCATGGACTGTGATTGGCGCCTTCTTTTGTTTTGCAGAGGTCCGACTAGGTGACAGAAAAGGAATGGGATAGAGAAGAAAGGAACCGCTAGGAAGATCGGGAGATGCATGTATGAGCGGTTCTGGAGACGAAAGGGCATGCAGTTTCCTCCTGGCCCCACCCACGTACTCCTATAGAATATAATTTATTTACGGATCAGTTTTATGGACACGGATTATTTATGGCTATAGGTTGATTTCTAGATTATACAAAAAGTACAAGAACCAAACACAAGAGATACTTTATGAACGAAGCTCGAAAGTATAAATATTTTTTGAGTTTCACCTACTACTATAATTTTATATAAAAAATGATATGTCATACTTATATTATCTGATTCTCACGTGCAAGGCACTTGCAACTCACTAGTTATTTCTTATCTTATCTTATCTTACCACTATATCTCTACTATTACAATGGAGCAGTTTTGAATAGGATCCTTTGCACCAATCCTTACCGTTGGGCTGTTAGATCCGATGGTTCAGAGCACCTAGATTCGTGTTGAATAGTACCTAGAGCAAACTCCACCATTTTTGAGAACCATCATGTCACCACCCCCAAAATTTCATAGCATAGTAGGCTGTATTCTCTCTACTACTACAATGGAGCAGTTTTGAATTGGATCCATAGCACCAATCCTGACCGTTGGGCTGTTAGGTCCAATGGTTCAGAGGAGCTGGATTTATGTTGAATAGTACCTAGACGTGTGACGTATCACCACTATATAAAATTTTAATAGGTAAAGTATAAAAAAATATAAATTTGATCAACATCTATAAAGTATGGGTGTATATTTGGTTCTTGTAGTTATATCATTTAGAAGTCAACGATTATTAGCTATCTAAAACTTGAAAATTCTAGTAACATGGTCTAGAGAAACGAGGGAGAAGATTCTAGAATGATAGATAAGTGTGTTTTGAGTTTTGTGCATACCATTCATTGTGATGAAGACTATCAATAAAATCTTCTAGATGCTAGAATGAAAAAAAGATCCAACGGCTGAAAATGTTGGGATTTGCGAGTCTTGATCCAACGGTCAATATTCAAAGTTATTCGTACACATTTCCAATGTTGGATCAAGACTCTTGAATCCCAACATTGCCTGATGTTGGATCTTCTTTTCCATTTTAGCATCTAAAAAATACTACCCCCTCCATCCATAAATAACTTACTTGGGTTTGTCTAGATTCAAATGTATCTATAAACTAAAATGCGTTTAAATATATTCAAATCTAGACAAAACAAACTCAGTTATTTCCGGACGAAGGGAGTACTTTTGATAGTCTTTAGCACAATGTATGCATATTACTACTCCAAGTTACTTACCACTCAGACCAGTCTTATAGAATCTCTAGAATGGAAAAAAATAGTGCGCTATTTCACGCTATGTAGCGTGATATAGCATATTTGGAGAGTCCATGATATTTTTTAAAGATTTTGCTTGCTATGGCGCTATTTTTTAAATAGCATGCTATATCGCGCTAAAACATCATAGTGTTAGCGCATTTCAAGTATAGAACGTTATTTTTTTGTTGGCGGGTGTGGAGTAAGATAACATATGATGAATGTGTCAAGTAAGCAAACATACAATAAAAATTTGATTGTAAAACTTAAGTGATCATGTCAAGCCGCCGCCTCCTCCTGCAGCACCTAGCGCTGTACCTAGATTCAGCCCTGCTAGTTATCCTCCAACTTGGATAGCGCCAGAATCGATTATGCATGTACCAGTATTACTCTAGGCAATTCATTACATGCTAAAATAGTTTATATTTATGATATACCTGTTATACTTTTAAATTTTTACAAAAAGATGTTTTGTAAAATAGCACGTTATTAGCATGCTATAACCTTCATATCGTCTGAAGAAAAGCCACGCTAAATTAAATAGCACGCTAGTATTTTTTGCCTTGATCTCTAGTGGCTTGTCTAAATTTGGTAGTCTCTTAGGCCTTTCGCAGCGTGTGAAAAATCGGTGCCCAAATCACTTTACAAGAATCAGGCACCGGTGCCCTCCGTTGCCCGATCGATGCAACCAAAACATTCAGGGAACCGGAGCACCTAGGTGCTCCAATGCCACAAACTCTTCACCCAATAGAATAGCAATATATGTATACTATGCATGTTGTTGAGAGGACCTTCACCAAAGATAAGCCATGGAGATTGGTCTAGTTAATTTGTTTATCACGTTGTTAGCCAGCTATTTATTTCTGGCCAAAGTGATCACATTGTGAGCTCGGTGCCTCAAAAGAATTTCTAGGCATCGCTTATGAGGTGGCAACTTTTCTATCTAATGGGCATCGATCATGCTGTGGAAGGCCTTAGAGCAGCATTAGTGGCTTGCCTAAATTTGGTAGTCTACATCTTCACTTTATATATAATGGTGTAAAGAGATTACTTTTTACGCAACTTTAGTTTTCTTGTGGATAGTCTAAATTTGATAGTCTATATGTACATCTACACACAAATAGTCAATATACATAGCAAATCAGTACAACAAATACTCTGATTTGGCACGGGAGCGAGCTCACAAGCGACCAACTTTGCTTTAGATATGGTGGCTCGGTTGTCCAAATATGGATAACAAGTAGCCTGTTTGGAGGATGTCTAAATTTTAGACCACCGGATACACGAAAATATCATTTTGCGGCCCGAAAGTTGAGGCGCCCAGGCAACGCGGAACCCAAGTTGCCTGTAATCAGCCGCGATGACCATAGTTGGCATGCCAAATACTCAGAGGGTCTTTTTCAGCACAAATTCAACTTTATGTTTCAATACAAAATATCAGGCTAACGGCCATCAAGTTGGGCCCCCCCTTGTCAGTTCTCACCGTTATGTCGCTCCCGTCGTGACTGCCATGTAGGCTTGCAGCCTTGGCGCCTGCATCCATTACACGTCTTCTTATTTCCCGGAGCAGCAAGCTGTGGTGGTGTCGTGGCCATGGCGCGGAGCTGGGATGTGGACGAACCTGCTCGGCCCTACTCTCCTCCCTGTAGGCTTGCAGCGTTGGCGCCTGCATCCATTACGCGTCTTCTTCTTCCCCGGAGGGGCAATCTGTGGTCGCGGCCATGCCGCCATGGCGCGGAGCTAGGACTTGGACGAACCAGCTCAGCCCGGGTCTCCTCCCCATCCCGAATCGGAGCTTGCCCTCACCATGGCCGCACCCATGGCACGACACGGGGACGGGAATTCATTCCCGGGTGAGATCTGTCACCATGCCAACCATGCTCGGTCCTGTTGGCCTCCTCCAGAATCCGAGCTCACCGTCGCCATGGTCGCACACGCACCAGCCACGGTGCCTTCCTCTCCGAACCCCAAAGCCACATCCACCTAGTTCGGCACAACACCATCAAGGTGAAAATGCATCAAGTTTTCTTCTTGTGATTGTAGAAAAACATGTATGTACCGTGGCCGTAGCATACTCTAACAATGTACACATATGTTGTTTACTAGATTTTCATTTGAAATGAGTAGCTCCGTGATGACGAAACATAGAGAACCTAAATGGAATGACGATGATGACCATGTTCTGTACTTTGCACTGCATCAACAAGTGCTTACTGACGAAGCATGTTACTAAGAAACTGGAGTTCATCAGCCATTGCCAAAAAATATGTGAACAAATAAATAAGCGATTCAACGCAAATACGCGTAGAAAAGCTAGATCCATGTCATCAATCATCAATAGGTGGCACATTCTAGTGATGCGTTCAAATGCGTACACCATGTATCATTTACTTGAAGTGGTTGTTATCCTGAGCAAAAATGCCTAGTATGTACACTACCTTTGTATGTTCTATGCTGCAATTCTATTGTTATGGGCATGGAAAAAAAGCTGGGCTTCACTGAATATTACGCAGTTAGGCCTAACTTAGTCTTACACAAATAAGCACAACTTAGTCTTTACACAAATAAGCGTAACTAATGATAAAGATAAAGACAAATGGTTCATCGGATCTGCCAGTATGAGCACTAGGTCCCTGGAGTTGGTGGTATCATCAGAACAAACCAGAATGCCGCGTTTGGCTGTCTGTCATTATCCATCAAATCGTACGACCCCACTGATGAGCCAATTGTAGGCCCCCTCCCCCCGACGTGGATTCGGCTCCAGGTCGGATCTGGAGTGTCAACATGATAGGCGCGTGAGGGTGCAGCAAACACACAGTCTGCTATAAACACTAGAAGTGTTGGCACCTCAGCAACAACACCAGCATGTTCTTCCTGGACTCTGGCAGCAACCTCAGCAGGTATTTCGTCAGCTTCACCAGCAGCAGCCTCAGCAGGTATTTCGTCAGCTTCACCAGCAGCAGCATTAGCAAGTATTTCGTCAGCTTCACTAGCAGGAGCATCACCAAGTATTTCGTCAGCTTCACCCGGAGCAGCAGCAACTAGTTCTTCGTCAGCTCCACCACCATCACCACCACCAGCAGCAGCAGCATCAGGAGCCATGACTGCCTGAGAAATTACAGGGTCAATAGCTCTAGGGGCTCCGACAAAGAAAGGGTAGTTGATCCCAAGAAACACAGATTGTCCCTTTAGATTGTTGACTCTGCTCCAGACTTGCTCTACTAGGTCTTTGGATGGGCATGCAGACCTCGAGAAAACGTCACACCGCAGCGATGGGTATGAAGAAAGTTGTGTCCCCATATGTTCTATTGTATCACCAACATTGTTTAGTGCTCCCCTGATATGAATCCACATGAGTTCAACATCCTATTTCGTGTCGCCTCTGAGAGGTGCCAAGAACCAGCGCCGTGTCCCAAGTTCAGCATCTACTACTACATCTTCGTTGACCGGAGCTGGAATGATGTACGGGGTTGCGTGGGTACCTGCGTGTTACTTATAGTCAGTAAGCAGATTTTGAATGGGATTTTACATGCTATAAGACACCATGACTCACCCCAAATGGATGGCTCCCAAACATGCATGTCACCGGTAGGTTCAGTGACAGCATAAATGTGTTGCGTTTTATACGAATAGTAGCTGGAGGTGAATACGGCTTCGACATACTTCTCCGGCCACAGGAAGTCGTCGCGCAAGATTGACCATTCCTTGTCTTCTGGGGATCTAATGAATGTGATTACCTTGTCAAACATCGCTAAGAGGTCATACTCCCAGTCATTCCATGCCTCCAGTGGTCTATGTGGGAGATGTACCTTCAGGAGCTCAAGTTCTGCCATGTTGAACCTGTAAGCGAATTCGGAAATGGGCGGCGGCCACCCGTTGTTGAATGCAGTAATGCCGACACCCTCCAAAGATGGCAATGTAAGTCTCAACGATCTGTAGCAATTTTTTAGAGTCCAAGTACTCCCATCCTGGGATAAAAGGACCAGCCACTCGCTGTTGCCACCCACCCAGTTCTGGTCATCTCCCATTTCCGTCTCTTCTTCTTCCTTGATATTCACCACTACTGATTCCGACCACTTATCCAGCAACATCAGTTTTACATGAATATTCTGCAGAGTTTGTTGTCAGTTGGTATAATCACCTAGAATGGATTCCATTGCAAATACAATTTGACAACTAGACCTTCAGAGTAAAGTACACAAAATATCGCCTAAATACGAGTGTCTCGTCAGATATCGCCTAAATTTTGCATGTGTCACTACGAAGATACCCAATATATGGAGTAGGAGCAGAGCCCCCCAGAACAAACTCCTGACGATGATCATAAACAGCTCGGGGAATAACAACCTTAAATCGTCTAATTTGTTTGTTTTTATTTTAGGAAACAGAATATCACCTAGCAGGCATTCTATTGCAAATTGAAATTGACAACTCGTCTATCACCTAAAGTAAGACTGTGTCACTATGAAAATACCAGAATATCAAGGACGAGCAGAGCTTTCGCTGTACAGAATAGTCTTAAATGGTTCAATTTGTTCAAACCGCGCGTGCACACAACACGTTCGATGAAAGGAACATAGGATTCCGATGAGTGTTCAGCACATATGAATCAACGATATGAGAAGCAATAAGCAAGATACTGGAACTTACGTGGCCACCGCGGTCATTTGGCCATTTGCTGGTATCGGGGTAAAGAAGGCTTGGCGTGCCGAATGGTTGTTCGTCCATGTCCCGCATCGTGAACCGGTAGCCAGGGATGCAACGAGCGAGGCGGCCAGCAGAGATGATTGCTGACTCGTGTATTAACGAGCTCGTTGGGGAACCCAAAGAGGAAGGTATGATGAGCACAGCAGCAAGTTTCCCTCAGTTATGAAACCAAGGTTATCAATCTAGTAGGAGCAAGGAAACACCCCAAAGGTGTAGCTAGCTGAACTTTGGCAGGGCGCACTACCGGTGCCAGCAGCAACGTGGAGACCTGCACAACACAACCACAGAACTCTGTCCCCAACTTGCGATGAGGTTGTCAATCTCACCGGTTTTGCGGAAAACAAAGGATTATACGTATCGAATGGAAGGAAGTAATAGTTTGCAGAAAGTAAACACAAAGCAGTAAATAGTTGATTGTAGATTGAAAGTAAAACAAAGGACCGGGGTCCATAGTTCACTAGAGGTGGATCTCCTTAAGATAGATAACATGTTGGGTGAACAAATTACAGCGGGGCAATTGACAAACATCGAGAAAGCATACAAGCATATATTACTCATCTTAACTCCTTTGAGATTCGATTGGGCATTACAACATTATACATAGACCGCCATCCAACCGCATCTATGACTAATAATCCACCTTCAGGTTATCATCTGAACCCCCTCTAGTATTAAGTTGCAAGCAACAGATAATTGCATTACGAATTGTGTGTAAGGTAAATAATATGATTGTTCTATGAACAAAGGATTGTTGTTTTCTCCCTAGTGGCAACAGTACATCTAGTACCTTAGAGATTTATGTCACTTCCCTAGATTACCAGAGGCATGAACCCACTATCGAGCATAAATACTAACTCTTGGAGTTGCTAGCATCTACTTGGCCAAGATAGCTCCTAACAACGGAAAGTATCCAAGATCACAAATAACAAAGACATGATAGATTCAATAATCAATCTGAAATAGCATCTCAATATCCATCGGATCCCCGCAAACACAACATGCAGAATTACAAATAGATGATCTTGATCATGAATGGAGCTCACAAGATCTAAACATGATAGCACAAAGGAGGAGAACCAGCCATCTAGCTACTACATGGACCCGTTGTCCAGAGATGAACTACTCACGTATCACACCGGAGGCTTGCATAATGATGAAGAAGGCCTGTAGGGTGAATTCCCCTCTCTAGCAGTGTGCCGGGAAGAGCTTCAGATCCCTTCCTATCTAGGGATGGAGATGACGGCGGCTACAGACTCTTTCGTGGATTTTTGATCAGGTACTTAGGGTTTCCGTATCAGAGGCAATATATAGGCGGAAGGAGAGGCCGAGGTGGTGCCTGGGGCGGCCAGACTACCCCTTGGCACGGGCCAGGCCTGGCTGTGTAGCCAGGTGGTGTGGCTGGGCCTCAGCCCCTCTTTGTCTCGTATTCTGGCTCTAGGTGTCCCTCGGTGAAAAACAGACTTTGGCGTTTGTCCCGTCCAATTCCGAGAATATTCATTTTCTGACTTTCTTGGAACCAAAAACAACAGAAAACAGGCAGCTGGCACTGTGGCTCTTGTTAATAGGTTAGTCCAAGAAATCATATGAAAAGTACTCCAAAGTGTGGACAAAACACAAGAAAGTAGATAAAACCAAGCATGGAACATCAAAAATTATAGATACATTTGCAATGTATCAATGATGTCTAACCCCGTGGCGATCCTGTGCACGTTCACAGCGCTGAGGTTCGGCCATCCCCAATCCTCATGGTGGCAGTTGCCCTGGCCATCCGCGTCGTTGTCGCATGGCTTTCTCTTCAGCCTGTTGCTACCCCAAGCTCTACCCATAGCGGCAAATCGAGTCTGGAATCCGGTAGACTAATGGAGGCGTTGTGATAAGGAGGCGGATGGATTCGAGAGGGGATGGACTCAGGGATGGGGGTAGTTGTTTGAGTAGGGAGTGACCCGGTGAGGAACCGCCGCTGCCGCCGGTTCTCGTCCGCATGGAAGACAAGGAAGGGGGCCGTAATTATTGAGGGTGCGCACCAGAACCATCTAGAGGAAGTGAAAAAATAAATCGTAAGAGAGAGAAATGTGCGGCCCGCCTGTCAGTGAGTGAAGGTCGGCACGCGCAAACGTGACTACGTTTGACTTTGATCATGCATGACAGACCTCAATTCCACCGCATGCAAGTGGCGCAGAACAAATTTTAGGTAGCGCTAGCTCGACGTGTAAAACTGCCGTTTTTCTCCACCTTCACCCTACTACGAACGGTCGTGCACCATTCTAGATCTTGGTAAGGGTGGTTCCAATCTTTCACTTCTCCGTCTCATTTCCTCCTCCACGTCCTCATCATCTTTCTCGTCCACGGCCTCACCCATTTCCTCTGCCACGGCATCACCCTGTTCCTCCGTATCCTTTTCCTCTTGCCTGTAGTCATGGACTTTTCAGACGTCCGAAACGACGGCAGGCAAGCGACTACGCACTTCGACATAGAAGTACATGGCGGGAAGAAGATCAATGTCGTCTACACCACCGATCCTGTGACGGTGAGGAAGACTCTGAGTAATTACACGAGTTGGCTACGGTTCGAAGAAAACAGGTTCGTAGGTCTCGAGCTCGAGTACAGCCGCGATCACCGTAGGATCGCCGTGGTGCAACTCTCCATGAAGGGGCACGTCCTTCTATACCAGCCTTTTTGCGAGAAGGGGGCTGACAGGATCTGGTAGACTTTGATGTCTTTTTGTTCCTGAACCGTCTGTTTGCAAAAGTTATTGCTATATTATTTGTCTGAATTCATTTTCATGCAGGTGGGGCGAAAGGATTAGGTCATTGTTTCATGACTTTCTCGTGAACCAGCACATAACATTTACTAGTGTTGACATCACGAATGACACTAAACTTCTTGAAAGCCCGATTGTCAACATTAGAATCCCAAAGGAGCACAGAGTGGACATCTAGGAAATTTACTGGGTCCCAGGGACGAAGGGCGGCAGGACCGGGATGGCCGCTCTTGCCTCCGAACTCATCAACCCGTGGTACGCTAACATGAAGGGAAAATTGCCGAGATGTTCATGGAGGCGTTTAGGGCATGATTACTGGGAGGATAATTTGCTTTTTGAACCTAATCTGAAGTACGCTGCAATTGACGGGTATGTTAGCCACGAGCTGTACCGCCGGATTGTAAAATGTCGTTCCAGGCATCGCATCATTGAACCACCACCAAGGCAGGTTGTTTGCCCCAGATGCCGGAGTGTAGATGAATCTACAAGCCGGGGCAAGCGACCGAAGGCATCCTGGGATCGGTTGCCTTCTCCAACAGGTTGGGATGTAGACTTTTAGTGCACGATTGTTGTGTTTGTATGGGGCTTGTTATGTTTATGAAAACATGTTATTTCAGAAGTACACTATGTGAGCAATTACGAACTGCTGTGTATTACCTTTGTCGAACTATAATCTGGGTTTGGTTATGACTGTATCCTTTGCTATAATCTGGGTTTGGTTATGACTTATGACTGTATCACACCTTATGCATGTCAGTCCTAGATTCTGCCGCATGCAAATGGCACAGACAGAATTTGTAAGAATGAATGTTGAGCATACAAAAGGGGGGAATGTAATTCATATAGGTTAAGCTAATAGCATAGGGATCATACGAGCTTGGTTCTTACACACAGAATGCTTAGAAAATACATGCGAGATAAAATACAGCCGAGATAAAACTAGGAACGAAATGCGAAACTACTAGTGGTAAACAGCACACTCACCCACCCGCCAGATCCTGTTGAGCATCTCATAGCAGACATACGCGTCCCTGGCTGCGTACTTGATCGCATCGTAATCCAGGTGCCTCCACTCTCATCGCTCGTGCAGGTGCTTCGGGAACTCGACTTTCATGCCGGCGTACTCATGGTCGATGATGTCAGCAGCGAGTCTAGCCATGTCGGCTTTCCACGTACCGCCATCCGGGTACCTCCACAAACATTGGAGATTGACATGATTGACGACAAGAACAAGGAGATCCTGCTCTAGCTTCAGAGTGTCGTTCTTGATGTCGACGCTGGCGAAGTAGATCTCCCTCCTATGTAGGAACTCGCGAAGCTCCAGGCATACAGATTTGGCCATACATACGTGGTATAGGAGGCAGTGGTTGCGCATGGACAGCTGCAAAAGCGTCGTCCTCTTCCTATCTCCGGTATACTCGAGGTCAAGGCCAACGATCTTGTACCTGTCCATCGGCTCCTGTAGCCACCGCTCGTACATTGCGATGACCTTGGCGACCTCCGTTGACGCATTTGGCTGGACGACCGTCAGCTTGGTGGTTCCATGGGCGGTGACGGTGTACTCGTCGGTGAAGTCGCTCCCATCGCCAAACACGCCGTACTCTGCGTCCATGGTAGCAGCTAATGCGGTGGTGGTGGCTTAGGGTCGGTAGCGGTGGCTGGGACTAGGCGTGGCGGTGGAGTGATCTGTTGCGGTGGTATGGCCCGGCAGAGGCGGTGCCTGCAGCAGTGTCGATGGTTCTTCCAATGGTTGCGGCGGCGGCAGAGGGCGGCAAAAGGAATGAGTTGGGGATTTTTGCACAGTGATGTGCTGAGGAGACGGGAGGCGATGCTTAAATTGCGTTTACCAATATTCCGGTCATACCCATGTGGAAGCAAGTTTGACCGGGCGAGCACCGTTGGTTTCCAATCGTAGCGATTAAATTCGGCGTCCGTCCTGGTAGGCGATGGGACGGGTGTGCGACGTGGCTTTGGCGTGGCAGAGACCGGTCACGTAGACCACCGTCCCGTTGCTGATCCGCAGCGGGTGCGTGGTGCTGACACGACGTAACGTGACAGGACAGAAGGAAGTGTATAGCTATTGTTCCAAACAAGTTTAACAAGTGTAAGCATAGACAGGGACCTAGCATCCCTTCACCCCGAGGCAGCCGTCCAGCTGATCAGGCCTGCCGATTGCGCAAAGCTTGCAATTTCATTTTGTCCAGAATTTGCCAAATTGAAGCTCGTTCGCCCATACTTCTATAAGTTTCTGTGTAGGCCACTTGTGTAAGCATGCACGATCAAGCAACCTTGCAACACACGTGTCGGTGGAAAAGCATGAGGTTTCAACGCACCATATAGTTTAGGGATATAGAATAGCTACATTGTGGAGCTCTAGCCAAATTGCATGGTAAAGCCAAATTCAGCTTTTTATTAGATTTAGCTATAGCAACATTGTGTCTTGTTTGTCCTCACTTTTTCCCTCCCGATATTCCGAAGCCCTCACATGCGCTCGGAGGGGGGTGCCGTCTGGTCAAAGGCTTGGCCCTCACTTTTTTTTGTTATTTGGCCTTTTTAAGAGCGCCTTTTCCCCTCTCTCACTAACAGTTGTGTTTTTCCCAAAAAGGAAGGGAATCGAGAGCAGCTTCTCTCTTGTTCCTTTTGCCCTCGTTTTTCCCTAATCTGGTAGCAAATCTAGAGCAGCAAAACAAACCAGCACCATAACTAAATTCAGTAAACAGAGCAGATGTAGATAAAGCAGCTAATATAGATTATATAGTATGGTACTTAACGAGATTCGACAATTAGGCTGCTCAGCAGCAACAGCAGCTGACAGGTTCAACACAGACAAGACAAAAGAAGTTGCTTTACAGCAGCAGCAGCTAATCAGTGGCCCCTCGCAGCCTCTGCCAGGAGGGCCTCCACCTCCTTCCTCTGGCGCCTCCTCCACTTCTTGCTGCCCAGCCCCTTGACCTTGGGCTCCTTGGGTTTGATCGGGGGCATGCGACCCTCCTCGATAGCCACCTTCTGGAGGTTGCGGTGGTGAAGACCAAGCTCTTGGTGCTTGGCTATGAAGCCGTGGATGTTCACGGACTCGACGCATGTCCTCACGTCCTCGGCATGCTTCACGAGGGAGTTGAAGTCTGTGGCGCAGAGCATCCTGGTGGGGCAGAAGGGGCACCTATACACGTCGCCGGCGAAGAATTTGTTGTACTGGCCAGACTTTAGCCTCCTCAGCACATGACGAGTGTGTCCTTGGAATCGTCGTCGCTGCGGACGTCGCTGCTATCCTCCTGTTGGAAAAAAACAGTAGAGTGCAATAAGGACTTGATTGAGATACTTTGATTATTGGGATTGATTATTTGCATAGATTGACTGGTTGAGATCTCCCAATTATTCCCCAAATCTCAAACAAAATCGAATACTGATCCCAACTACGAACAGGGGGATTCGTCGAAAATCGAGATCTAACACAAGAGGATTAACTACTGTAAAAATACGAACAGCCGAGCCCTAATAACATACGATCTAGCATCCAACGATGGGAATAGGGGAAGAACAAGGGAAGGGGAGAGAACCCTGGTTACCTCCGACCATGGGTCGGCGATGCTGGTGTCGTAGGGGTTCTCCGGCCTTATGTAGACAACCTCCTCGTAGGGGTCCTAGCCGAGCGGGATCTGTCCGAGACCGGCGGGGCCCTCCTCGCCGGCGGCTACGGCGGATGCGGGGATAGGGACGGGGGTCTGTACGGGGATGGGGGCTCCTCGCCGGTGGCCTTGGAGGCGCCGATGGCCACCGCGCCGTTCTTCTCCATCGCCGGCGTGGTTGGGGTTTTGCTGGGCGTTTGCAGAAGGTGATGGGACAGTGGAGACGGTTGAGTGAGCGAGTGCGTGATGAGTGGGAGTGTGGAGGCCTCTATTAAAGGAGAAGGGAAGCGACGTTTCGTTGCACTACCGTGCACCGCGTACGCTAATGCACCGTGCATGGAAACACGTGTCCGCTACCGCCCCGTGCACCGCACACGCGTACCGTGAGTCACGTTTCTTTCCCTGTGTCTAAGCCTGACGATTCAGTTGTACTCAGTTTTTCCCTCGAGCGTAACACTGGCGTTTTGGTTCCATTTTTAAATCATTTTCTATTTTCTATTTGAATCCCTTTGTCACCCTTGCCCTTAGTTTTTAAGTTCTACTCAGTTTTGCCCTTGGTTTTTAAGTTCTACTCAGTTTTGCCCTTGGTTCTTAAGTGCTACTCGGTTTTCGCCTCTCTTTGTATCCATCTCTCGCACATGTGCTCATCTTCACTACTACGCTCTGATTGGTCGAGACAGTTGTCACACGGATCGTGCCCACCAACCGTTGATCCTCTATGATCTAGCGGACAGGATAACCCTTATATCTGTCGGGGGCACCCCTCTATCCATGCAAAATAACGAGTATGCCACTGGAACTTTAACTCCATAAACAGATGAACTTGAATATAATTTGAAGGGTACAAAAATAGAAATCCCCATAGTTTAAGGGTCTAGATACGGTAAGAGAACTAAATATTATTAGTGGTCGGGCCAACACAGTGATGGGTTGGTCAGCTAGAAGTTGTTGATTCCTAAGTAAGGGGACACTAGGCTGGTCTTGACATACTCCCTTAGGAATTTTCCATAAGCAGCGTGCTTAGCCATGGTCGCCGACTTGTGTTTACTAGCCAGGCTTTTACCGATGCCAACCTCATGCGGAATCAAGCTAGCAATCCTTGGGTTGTCTCCTTTCTTATAGAAAGGGCACCTGATCTCCCCAAGTCAAGTGCGGAAAGGGATTATCCCGCTCTTGAGCTTCTTCGTGACATGGCGGCTCTTGTTGTCCCTAGTCTCCTTGTCAGAGTCCATCTCACTTGAATCCACCTGTAATGTATGGAATACAAACCGAAATGAGCAAAATAATAATATATTCCTTCCACCATTCCGAGTTACTTTCGATGCAATAACATGTCTATACAGGTTCAGTAGTTCATTACGGACGTCTCCCCAGCTCGCTCATAAATTAATGTGGTTTGTGTTTTTGATAACTTATTAATAAATAAATAATGTGAATTCATTCAGAACAGATGATTTATCCATGTACCGGTTCGTACGTTGCATCTAATCATTAGGACTAGATTTTTTTATGATGCCAGGATAGATTAAGCTCGAGCAGAAAATATGAAACATGTAGAAATAGATGTACCTCCGGGTACACTAGCGGAGCATGTTCGTCGAACTCCATGCCCTCATCGAGGCCTCTAAAGTCGTCAGCACATGCGAGCACATGGTACCCCAAGGGGTTGAACTGCACGTCCTCCCCGCCTTGTAATGCGTGATGCTCCTCCAGATATGCCGCATGAAGCACCACCCCGGCGGCGAAGCCCGGACACTCACCCACACACACTGGTTTCATGGAGAAGGTTCGTGCAAGTACGTTCAAGATTGTGGGGTTTTTCTAGATAGGGAAGAGAGAGTAGTGGATGAGTGCGAATGGAGGACCCAATAGGCTAGGTTTTTAATGCGGGGACGTTTAGGCCTCCTCGAGGGCCCCGGTAGGCAGCTCTTCCGGCTGCGGCTGTCGCGTGGAAGGTTCGTGTGGTGGGGGCCTATCGGAAGTGAGAGTGCAGGCGCACTGCGTAGTAAAAATGGTATAGCCCATGGGCCATGGATTACCAGTTGCCGTGTAGTAGACTTGTAGCCTTTGCAGACTAGATTAAACATGACATGACCACTCGACAACTTTTTGCATCGATGGCACCGTGTTCCTTCTTCTAGAAGTCTCGTTGAGGGAGACGTCCGACGTGTGCAGTGAGCCTCAATGGATCACACAGGATCAACGGTTCGTGCGCACGATCCGCGTGACAACTGTGACAACCAATCAGGGTGTAGCAGACAGAGTGGGCACAAGTTTGGGCTTCTACGAAAGAGAGAGAGGGGGGCAAAACTGGGTAGTATCAAAATACCAAGGGCAAAGCTGAGTAGTATAAAAATGGAAAGTGAGTGTCTTTTACAATGAAATACATCATGGCATACTTCAAATTATGCCAAGACGGATCCACTAGAGTTCATTGCATGTGTGTTCTTTCCACAAACCACATATGTATCCACTAGAGTCATTGCATGTGTGTTCCTGTCATGAACCACATATGGATCCACTAGTGTTCATTGCATGTGTGTTCTTTCCACAAACCACATATGTATCCACTAGAGTAATTGCATGTGTGCTCTTTTCACAAACCACACATGGATCAACCAATGCCATTGCATGTGTGTTCTTTCCACAAACCACATATGGATCCACCAATGTCATTGCATGTGTGTTCTTTTCCACAAACCACGTGGATCAACTAATGGCATTTCATGTGCGTTCTTTCCACAAACCACATATGGATCCACCAATGTCATTGCATGTGTGTTCTTTTCCACAAACCACATGGATCAACCAATGGCATTGCATGTGTGTTATTTTCACAGACCACACATGGATCAACCAATGGCATTGCATGTGTGTTCTTTTCACAAACCACACACGGATCCACCAGAGTCATTGCATGTGTGTTCTTTCTACAAACCACATATCGATCAATCAGTGTCATTGCATGTGTGTTCTTTCCACAGACCACATATGGATTAACCAGTGGTCATTGCATGTGTGTTCTTTCCACAAACCACATATGGACCCACTAGAGTCATTGCATGTGTGTTCTTTTCACAAACCACACATGGATCCACCAGAGTCATTGCATGTGTGTTCTTTCCACAAACCACATATGGATCAACCAGTGTCACTGCATGTATGTTCTTTCCACAAACCACATATGGATCAACCAATGTCATTGCATGTGTGTTCTTTCCACAAACCACATATGGATCCACTAGAGTAATTTCATTTGTGTTCTTTTCACAAACCACATATGGACCAACTAGAGTCATTGCTTGTGTGTTCTTATACTAAAACCAGCACTAGAGTCATTGCATGTGTGTTATTTTCACAAACCACATATGGATTAACCAATGGCATTGCATGTGTGTTCTTTTCACAAACCACATATGGATCCACCAGTGTTCACTACATGTGTGTTCCTGTCATGAACCACATATGGATCCACCAGTGTTCACTACATGTGTGTTCCTGTCATGAACCACATATGGATCCACCAGTGTTCATTGCATGTGTGTTCTTTCCACAAACCACATATGGATGAACTAGAGTCATTGCATGTGTGTTCTTATACTAAAACCAGCACTAGAGTCATTGCATGTGTGTTCTTTCCACAAACCACACATGGATCAACCAGTGTCATTGCATGTGTGTTCTTTCCACAAACCACATATGGATCAACCAGTGTCATTGCATGTGTGTTCTTTCCACAAACCACATATGGATCAACCAGTGTCATTCCATGTGTGTTCTTTCCACAAACCACATATGGATCAACCAGTGGTCATTGCATCTGTGTTCTTTCCACAAACCACATATTGACCCACTAGAGTCATTGCATGTGTGTTCTTTCCACAAACCACACATGGATCAACCAGTGTCATTGCATGTGTGTTCTTTCCACAAGCCACATATGGATCAACCAGTGTCATTGCATGTGTGTTATTTCCACAAACCACATCTGGATTAACTAGTGTCATTACATCTGTGTTCTTTCCACAAACCACATATGGACCCACTAGAGTCATTGCATGTGTGTTCTTTCCACAAACCACATATGGACCCACTAGTGTCATTGCATGTGTGTTCTTTCCACAAACCACATATGGATCAACTAGTGGTCATTGCATGTGTGTTCTTTCCACAAACCACATATGGATCAACAAGTGTCATTGCATGTGTGTTCTTTCCACAAACCACATATGGATCAACCAGTGGTCATTGCATGTGTGTTCTTTCCACAAACCACATATGGATCAACTAGTGGCCACTCCATGTGTGTTCCTGTCATGAACCATATATGGATCCAGCAGTGTTCATTGCATGTGTGTTCTTTCCACAAACCACACATGGATCCACCAGAGTTATTGCACGTGTGTTCTTTTCACAAAGCACACATGGATCAACCAATGGCATTGCATGTCTGTTCTTTCCACAAACCACACATGGATCCACTAGAGTCATTGCATGTGTGTTCTTTCCACAAACCACATATGGATCAACTAGTGTCATTGCATGTGTGTTCTTTCCACAAACCACATGTGGATCAACTAGTGGTCATGGCATGTGTGTTCTTTCCACAAAGCACATATGGATCCACTAGAGTCATTGCATGTGTGTTCTTTTCACAAACCACATATGGACCTACTAGAGTCATTGAATGTGTGTTCTTACACTAAAACCAGCACTAGAGTCATTGCATGTGTGTTCTTTCCACAAACCACACATGGATCCAACAGAGTCATTGCATGTGTGTTCTTTCCACAAACCACACATGGATCAACTAGTGTCATTGCATGTGTGTTCTTTCCACAAACCACATATGGATCAACCAGTGTCATTGCATGTGTGCTCTTTCGATAAACCACATATGGATCAACCAGTGTCATTGCACGTGTGTTCTTTCCACAAACCACATATGGACCCACTAGAGTCATTGCATGTGTGTTCTTTCCACAAACCACATATGGATCAACCAGTGGTCATTGCATGTGTGTTCTTTCCACAAACCACATATGGATCAACAAGTGTCATTGCATGTGTGTTCTTTCCACAAACCACATATGGATCAACCAGTGCTCCTTGCATGTGTGTTCTTTCCACAAACCACATATGGATCAACCAGTGGGCACTTCATGTGTGTTCCTGTCATGAACCACATATGGATCCATCAGTGTTCATTGCATGTGTGGTCTTTCCACAAACCACACATGGATCCACCAGAGTCATTGCATGTGTGTTCTTTTCACAAACCACGCATGGATCAACTATTGGCATTGCATGTGTGTTCTTTCCACAAACCACACATGAATCCACCAATGTCATTGCATGTGTGTTCTTTTCCACAAACCACGTGGATCAACCAATGGCATTGCATGTATGTTCTTTCCAGAAACCACATATGGATCAACTAGTGTCATTGCATGTGTGTTCTTTCCACAAACCACATATGGATCAACCAGTGGTCATTGCATGTGTGTTCTTTCCACAAAGCACATACGGATTAACCAATGGCATTGCATGTGTATTATTGTCACAAACCACAGATGGATCAACCAATGTCCTTGCATGTGTGTTCCTGTCATGAACCACATCTGGATCCACCAGTGTTCATTGCATGTGTGTTCTTCCACAAACCACATATGGATCAAACAATTTCATTGCATGTGTGTTCTTTCCACAAACCACATTTGGATCCACTAGAGTAATTGCATGTGTGTTCGTTTCACAAACCACACATGGATCCACCAGAGTCATTGCACGTGTTTTTTTTCACAAACCACACATGGATCAACCAATGGCATTGCATGTGTGTTCTTTCCACAAACCACACATGGATCCACTATAGTCATTGCATGTGTGTTCTTTCCACAAACCACATATGGATCAACTAGTGTCATTGCATGTGTGTTCTTTCCACAAACCACAGATGGATCAACCAGTGGTCATTGCATGTGTGTTCTTTCCACAAACCACATATCGATCCACTATAGTCATTGCATGTGTGTTCTTTTCACAAACCACATATGGACCAACTAGAGTCATTGCATGTGTGTTCTTACACTAAAACCAACACTAGAGTCATTGCATGTGTGTTCTTATACTAAAACCAGCACTAGAGTCATTGCATGTGTGTTCTTTCCACAAACCACACATGGATCCACCAGAGTCATTGCATGTGTGTTCTTTCTACAAACAACACATGATCAACCAGTGTCATTGCATGTGTGTTCTTTCGACAAACCACATATGGATCAATCACTGTCATTGCATGTGTGTTCTTTCGACAAACCACGTATTGGATCAACCAGTGGTCATTGCATCTGTGTTCTTTCCACAAACAACATATGGACCCACTAGAGTCATTGCATGTGTGTTCTTTCCACAAAGCACATATGGATCAACCAGTGTCATTGCATGTGTGTTCTTTCCACAAACCAATATGGATTAACCAGTGTCATTACATGTGTGTTCTTTCCACAAACCACATATGACCCACTAGCATCATTGCACGTGTGTTCTTTCCATAAACCACATATGGATCAACCAGTGGTCATTGCATGTGTGTTCTTTTCACCAAACCACCATATGGATCAACCAGTGGTCATTGCACGTGTGTTCTGTCCACAAACCACATATGGATCAACTAGTGGTCATTGCACGTGTGTTCTTTCCACAAACCACATATGGATCAACCCAGTGGGCACTGGCATGTGTGTTCCTGTCATGAACCACATATGGATCCACTAGTGTTCATTGCATGATGTGTTCTTTCCACAAA